>OX451211.1:11128779-11322401 GCA_949628255.1 Macrophya alboannulata
CGCTCCGCACTCACTAACTCTGTCTGCCTCTCTCTCTTCCTTCGACATGCGATCTTTACAATGAGAATCGGAGAATAAGAAGTCGGAGTGGGGGAAGTGCTCGAGCGAGAAACTGGGGAAGCGTTCTTATTGCGGGCGTTCTTATTGAGAGGTCGGACTGTATATACCGTGCGTTTTGGTGGAGGTGCGACATCAAACAATAAATAATGGTCATTTGTTTCTCACGTAGCCAATGGGCACACGATATGCGTTACAAAAGCCGATCTTTCGATTGTAGGACCAGTTTCTTATGTCGCTCCTCTACGAAAACTCACGGTATATATATATATAAATATATATATATATATATATATATATATATATATATATATATATATATATATATATATATATATATATATATATATATATATATATATATATATACACACACACAGGGTGTTCCAGACCACCCGTACACCCCTTTTAAAATCTAAAATACACGATTTAGCGAAAAATGCTCCAGATAAAAGTTGCTGAGCTCTGAAGGGCACACATTATGATGACCGTGTCTGTGACCTTGGAGATCGTCTTCAAGGTTATTTCAAGGTCAACTTTGTTTTTTCAAATAGAAACCCATATTTTCAGTCCCGGATTCAGAAAGAGCGGAAAATTGTACGTTTAGATCATGTATTATACGTGGGATTTGTTCTACTCCTATGGTGTTGTACACCCGTTTGTAATGAAGAAAATTGCCCATTCTAAGAAACTGAAAAGTTATTATTAAAATAGTTGCCCTCTATCGAATAGAGATATTTTGCGCTACCGGTTACCCTACCAGAATCATACCGCATGAGGTATTTTTATTGCGGATTTTGAATATGCGCAAAAAAAGCAGTACATCAATTTTATCCTGGTTGAACATTTATTTTATTTTAATTAAATTTCATGACAATGACATGTTATAACTTTAATTAAACGACGATGACATAATCAACATATTTCGATATAATGACATAATAAATCACAATATTATTAATTTGTTTTTTTTCTTTTCGATGAATATGAATAATCAAAGAGAATGGAAATTCTAGATCAAGTGCTCAAAAATAGCTCCATTTTGTTGGATCGGAGCCCTTACCCTTCTTAGAAAACAATCAACTGCTCGAAGAACTTCTTAGAATGGTAAATTTTCTTCATTATAAATGGGTGTACAACACCATAGGAGTTGAACAATCCCCACGTGTAATACATGATCTGAACGTGGAATTTTCCGCTCTTTCCGAATCCGGGGTTGAAAATATGAGTTTCCATTTAAAAAAACAAAGTTGACCTTGAAATAACCTTGAAGACGACATCCAAGGTCACAGACACGGTCATCACAAAGTGTGCCCCTCAGAGCTCAGCAACTTTTATCTGAAGCATTTTTCGCTAAACCATGTATTTTAGATTTTAAAAGGGGTGTACGGGTGGTCTGGAACACCCTGTGTATATATATATATATATATATATATATATATATATATATATATATATATATATATATATATATATATATATATATATATATATATATATATATATATATATATATATATATATATATACATATATATTTTTTTATCAACTGTAGGTAGTGGATAACACGGCATAACTTCGATTATCTTAATTAATTGTGACCGAGCTCAGTTTAGATAATTCGAATTTCGGATAACCAAACTGTGATTTTTTTATGAAGGGATGATGCATGTATGTACAATACAAATCCAAATAAATATAGTCATTGTGTATGTATATTCAGTCTCTTTCAATCATTTTTATTTCTCTGTCTGCTCTGCAAGGAACACGAACTGTTGCCGAAAAATGTTATTGATCACGCTTAGTTCTGGTGGAACATCAAAATTGTATGATACCAGACAATGTTCGGATAATTAGGTGTTCGGATAAGCCAAGTCATGGTTTTGATAATTGAAGTTTTACTGTATGTATTCTTATTTTATTTATTCAAAATTATAGGTGCATTCCCGACGTTTTATAGTATTTGCGATGAGAAGTGAAAAAGATAAAAACCCGGTACATAAAGTATACTTTTTTTCTTAAATTTGAAATTAAATTTGTTCAATAGCTTATATGTAGATTGATTCATCCACGTGTTTTATATGCTCTTTTGATAAATTTGCAATGTAATTTTTTTTTTAAATTATAATATACAAACGAAGCATACGCCTTCACATCGTGATTAACAGAAATATAACAATAATCCAAAAAAGATTTTTACAAAAAGATTGAAGTTCACCAGTGTATGATCTTTTATTTTTTTTCCCTTGCAAATTCTAATGATCTTTTTTTTTGAATATTGTACGGATGAATTGCGTTAAGAAGTTATGCGTCCGTTCATAATAAAAATCTTTTGTTTTCAGTTTACAACCTTAGACCATTAGACACGCGATATCACGATATGTTGAAGAAAATCTATGATTGCTATTTTATATTTAGTGAGTTCTTTGAAATATATTGAGCGTGTTATACTAATTTATCAGCTTACTAATTTCTTTTGACAAAAATAAGGATGTACATGGGCAAATCCACGTGAAGTGGTAACACTTTTTGACATCGACATTTTTAATTTTTTTTATACTTTACACACGTCGTTTTTATGGTCCGTAGGAGAGAGTCCCCAAACCATTCTGCCCTAGGATCAATATTTTAGAAATGATGCGCAATTGAAATTTTGAAAGTATGCCGAAAATCGTCGCGCGCGCTCCTCTTGAATGTCTCATAACTTTTGATCCGCTGGACGGAAATAGGTTTGTTATGTATCGATCTGAAAGGTATTGAACTAATCTAACAGTTCGTAAACGTCATTTTATTTTTCCAAAAAATGTCAAATTTTCTACTTGAAAATCAATTTGAAATGCTGTTTTCATTACCAGCCCCACAAATCACCGAGCTGAAAAAATTATGGTGTATTCCTGGCCCCATTGTCTACTTGCACACCAATTTTGAAGGTGGAGATTCATGGACATCGAAACGAAAAAATTATTCCGTCAACAACGCTACGCCGCGCAGTGTCATGCTCCCAGATTTCTGAGGTGTCGCACCCATATTCAATAGGAACGCAAGAATTACGATCGGGATAGTAGGATTATGGTGACAAGTAATGCAAAATATAAAATTCAACGATCTCAAGATTATTTGCGGTAAAATAATCAATTATTATTCATATCACTAGCCTTTCTCATTGCGATACAATTTTTTCGTTTCGATGCCCATGAATCTCCACCTTCAAAATTGGTGTGCAAGTAGACAATGGGACCAGGAATACACCATAATTTTTTCAGCTCGGTGATTTGTGGGGCTGGTAATGAAAACAGCATTTCAAATTGATTTTCAAGTAGAAAATTTGACATTTTTTGGAAAAATAAAATGACGTTTACGAAGTGTTAGATTAGTTCAATACCTTTCAAATCGATACATAACAAACCTATTTCCGTCCAGCGGATCAAAAGTTATGAGACATTCAAGAGGAGCGCGCGCGACGATTTTCGGCATACTCTCAAAATTTCAATTGCGCATCATTTCTAAAATATTGATCCCAGGGCAGAATGGTTTGGGGACTCTCTTCTAAGGACCATGAAGAACACGTGTGTAAAGTTTAAAAAAAATTAAAAATGTCGATGTCAAAAAGTGTTACCACTTCACGTGGATTTGCCCACATACCATTAAGTTGAGTAAAACCCACAATCTGAACATGGTCTCCTTTTTCGAAATCGAGTTCATCTTGATCATCGTTGGTATTTATTGGTATGTGAATCTCGAGTTTCTTTATGACCTCTGTAGCTATGTACAGTCCGACCTCTCAATAAGAACGCCCGCAATAAGAACGCTTCCCCAGTTTCTCGCTCGAGCACTTCCCCCACTCCGACTTCTTATTCTCCGATTCTCATTGTAAAGATCGCATGTCGAAGGAAGAGAGAGAGGCAGACAGAGTTAGTGAGTGCGGAGCGCGCGCCTGGTGGGGGTACTCGAATTCTAGGAAAAACTCTTTCCCTTGGGGGCTTTTCGTTCTTATTGAGAGGTCGGACTGTACTGTTAAAAAACGTTGATTATTTTTCATGTATCAAATCTAATAGAATCCAATTTTTTTGTATACAAATTTTATAAATTAATTTTCATGTGATGGTTATAAAAATGCGTTTAAACCTATTGGCGGTTTGAACTTCTTTTTTTCAGCAAAAATGTCCGATGCAGTCTCAAAGTTCAAGCATTTGTTCACAATTATTTTGCAGAATTAGAATGATTGTATCAAAAATTATAATGCCAAGTCAAAATTGATAATTTAAGAATTGAATTATAGCAAATAAAGTTGAAATGTAAGTCGGGATAATAATTATTTAGATCAGACGAAGAAAATTCATTCATACGTTTAGTTCTAGGTGATAATCGAATTTCGCGAATCAAATTTTTGGCTCTCCTATGATATCCGATACTTTACTGTTTTTCTTACGCTTACTATTAGTTAAGTCCCTTAATTAACTCACTTATGCATTTGGAGAATTTAGCAGCATCTTCAATTTCAATCAGTTCTGGATTGGTGTCCTCTGTTGATTCTATTTTCTGTTTTCCCAAAACGTTCACTGTTGTGTTTGATTGGATGATCAATTCGAAATCCACAGTTCCTTTATTAAAATTTCGGTTGAGGCTAGGTTTGCAATATGCCCCATCGAGGTGTACAATCTGTAACAGGTTCATCATTTGTATCAGAACATGCAATTTTATTTTCTTTCTTACGGTTCATATAGTTCAATCACTCCAAATTCACAAGTGGTTTTTCTATTTTATTTTTATTTTTTGTTCTTTTGATATTTGTAAAACTTACTAAAAATGTCGTACAAAGTGCACATATAAAAACACATCAAATATTTTTCAATAAATTTCACTATTCGTGGAAACTGTTGAAAAAATTGTGTCATAGTTTTATGATCAATTGTTTCCAATCATAATAGGTGTGAGATCGAATTTCAGTTTACTCACGTAATTAATTCTGATTTGCGATTCGATTCTCCCAATTTCTTTGTTCCACGTAATGATTTGTATCCGGTCGCCCATTCCGTTATTTAGAAAAAATTTTAAAATTGAATGGCCTTGTACACCCACTATTTTTGTGGCTTCTATAGCATCGACAAATCCAACGATTTCTCTAAATGTTCAACAACAATGATATTATGATTCCAAAATATGTATTCTAAAAAGTTAAGTTTCAAATATAATTTTTTTTTTCTTTTTTTTTATAGAATTCACGTTGTATTTGAAAATAAAACTCACACTGTCGAATCATAAGCTTGGATTGCCAATAAGTCATGCGTCGGAGTATAGTCAATAATTTCTTCATCAACTTGATCTATATTTGCAAACAATTGTATAAAAGTGTGTAATGCAAGGTTTGAAATATTCTGTAGAATTTATTCGATAGGTATGCAAAAGTGCAGTGAACGACCAGTAAATTATTATTATTAAGACAGATGAGTGAGCTAGGATTCTATGTTCTTTTTTTTTTCAATGCATGAATGTTAAAACTACTTCTGATAACAAATGAATGATTAATATGGCTACCTATAATTTTTCATATGTCGTCAAGATTGCTATAGCAACGTTCGTTCGTTTGCTGTAGCAAACATTCGTGCGTAGCGATTTCAGAGTCGCTTGCGAGATACTGCGTTATTCGACTGGGCAATCGATATACATAGGTATATGTATACATATGTGTGTGTGTATAAAATTTTCATAAAATTTAAACCTCTTGTGCTTTTATTTGCAATTGCTTGAATAATTACATTTATTTTGTTAAATTAATTTACTTTTTTTTTCACAAGAATAATTCAAAAAATTTTGCACATCATAATATGTTATGCAATCGATAATTGATAACAAATTGTTTAAGTTAACGCTTCCACTGAAACCTTCAAATAATTTTGAATGACTGTGTTATTAAAATAAAGATGCTATTTTACTTTTACTTACTTGTAGGTATCTGCCATTTCAAAAAGAGATTATTTTCTTTCCGGGTTCGAGGAACGAGATGAGGCCGACTCACAGTATGATGATCCCAGATGCAATTGATTGTTTATCGGTCGTCACCGTAAATTTGTTTGCATAATCGTTTTCACTTTTTTTAAACGATTATCAATTATCGATTCATCCTTATAGTGACAAATGCCATATTACTGTTTAAAATCGATGTGTGTGACCTAAATATTAGATTCGTTTTTATTTTGTTATTCATTTTATTTATATATAACGGGTAGAATAATTTTTTTTTTTTTTTTCGAATAATAATTATTATTACACAGATCATCATAATGATGCATGACAATTTTCAATTTCACATTGAATAAAGCATATCTGTATTCTATCGTTTGAAGTATTCTATACACAAATGATTCTGTCCGACGAAGTATGTTTATTTCACAGAATCATTTTTTTTTTTAAATTTCGCAACAGTCTGATGAGAACATTGATATGCTCGAGATGTGAATTTTTTCATTTTTATTTATTTATTGATTTTTTCTTAAGCCAGTAATAATATCTGATGACTGTGTAGTGCCTTGAAAAATATTAAATAATTTATTCCAAATTTGGCATCAATCGTACTTCTGTCCGCCATGCCATACCCGTAGACTGCTGGCTTCTAAGAATATTAATAATCAACCAAAATATAATTACTTTCGTAATTCCTCCCTTGCTTAATTCCACCTCCATAATTATTACCTTAAAAATTCAATCAAGTTGTATTCGACGTTCAAAATTCACAATCACTCCACGTCTTTTTCCGCACAATCGCAATGTGTCGCTTGTAGTTTTTCAGTTTTTGTACTCGAATATATTGAATTATTTAGTTACTTCCGAATCAAATGATCAGGTAAAGTATCTTGAATTATTTTTACAGTGTACAAGGAGATTTCGACACTGACTAATATTTTACAAGACGAATTTTTGTGCAAATTATAATTCAAAGTTGATCATCCACTTTTCAGCTGATATATATGTTTTATAGTTAATTTTTTATGATAATTCGTTATATCTTTTTTTCTCATTCTTATCGAATAGACATTTCAATAATCATTCGATCAGTATAAAAACAGATTCGGACAAATATGTAAAATGTCATTTCATTGTGCACGCACGGTGTATGTGAAAGTCAAATCAATTTCTGTATCCTACATTTAAAATTCCGAACAGAAAACTGGCTGTCGAATAAAATTTTGAGTCGATTGCTTAACTAATAAAGTTCTCTGTATACGTAGTTTTTGATTGAATTATTCTCACGTTGTTTACCGATGTAAATTTTGAGCGAATCCCATGAACGAACTCGCGAACAAGCGACATATAATTGTCCGTGACTAAATACATCCTTGCGAAGATCAAGCCCGATTTTATCAAACGTCTGCCCTTGTGATTTATTGATGGTCATTGCGAAAGCTAATTTAATCGGAAATTGGCGCCTTTTGAATACGAATAGATAAATATTCTCACAATATAATGTGATACGATTCAAAAATACTATTTCACCGACTTTATCGCCCGTCAAAATTTCACAACGTAGCAAATTATTTTGTAGATCTAAGATCAGTAATCTTGTCCCATTGCATAGACCTTCATGAATACTCAAATTTCTAACCAGCATTACTACACTGTTCACCCGTAGCCGCAGTTCATGAGGAGGAAGAGAGGATGGATTTAATGAATTCAAATATTCTGGTAGAATGGCTTCACCGATGTTATCTCCGTCGACACTATCAACACTGGTATAAATTCGCTCAGTTTTAACATCTAAAAGTTTAACTACCCTTTGATTGATCTCATCCACGTCAACATTGCGTGCAGACAATATGGCACATTTTGCAGCATCCCTGAATCGTTGCTGATAAATCAGGCAGCCAAATATATCTTCCACTATGTCAGCATCTGTAAACGGAAGACAACGCGGAGGAAGAGTTAAATTATCATTTGCATCATTCAAGTTACCATCGCCTAGATCTAATACAAATTTGGCAAATTCAATTTCTTCGGGTAGTGTTCGCATGTTTTCTGTCAACGTATACTTTATAAATTCTCTCCACAATATACTAAATTTTAAAGACAGATTCACTGTTTCACTACGAGTACCGTGCATTTTAATAGGAAGGAGTTGTCTGAAATCTCCTCCGCAAACAACGATTTTATCGCCGAAGGGTAGATCATTATTCATAATATCTCTGAGTGTTCTATCCATCACTTCTAGAGCATATCGCGGTGCCATCGGTGCCTCGTCTAAAATAAAAACATCAGTTTTTTCTAAGATTTTGGCTTCTTTAGATTGTAATTTAATATTGGAAGATGAATCCGAAAACAGTGGAACGGGTAATCCAAACGTCTTATGTATAGTTTTTCCATCAGGTAGTAATGTTGCCGCAATACCAGTAAATGCCATTGTTCGTACATTTTTATTTCGACTTTTCAATAAGTTCCACAGTGTGATATATAAGTAAGTCTTGCCAGATCCTCCTGGTCCGTCGATGTAAAAACACTTAGGTCCAACATGATTTTCAATATCACACAAGTTAAGAATTGCATCAACAATCTCTTTTTGATTTTCGTTAAGTCGCGCGTATTGTTGTGTTCCAATTTCCTTGATGCGTTGAACTGATACGTCGTCTTCAATTTCAATCATATCTATTAATTGCGGCATTTCATGAAAATTGGATAGACTTGAACCTTCAATACCAAGCATTGTACCGATGTGTGCGTATGCTTTTTTTTGACCTAATATTCCACCTGAATGTTGAGCGTAATCTTCAGCCATTTGAACTTTGAATTCATCCCAGAGTCGTTCCGGATGAATTGGTTGACAGTGAATCAAAATTCGGACAAACAATCGTCGCAATTGGCGAGGCATCATCCAAATTTCTGCTTCATGCATTGCACGTTTCCATTCCTCGTCGTCCTCTATCAAACCTAATGCTAAGCAAGTAGCTGAAAACGATGGTAAGAGTTCGTCGTTCACAGTTTTTATGTTTTCAAAGCTCGTGGCCCCTTTCACTGTCAACAGTAACAATCGCAGGTGAAATAATTCAATCTGAGTGGGACTGACCGAATACATACGCCCAATGCAATTCTAGTGAGATTTCCGTTTTTCCCAGCCAGTAATCCTGATCCCATTATTATTTTTTTGTTTCTTATACGTATAGTAGGATGGTATTTCAACATATGAATATTGCTTGGCTTCCTCGTCTCGCAAATTCAAAGCAAAATAATCTATTAACATAGTCGCTTGGTCCAATGTATTGATTATCTCGTTTTCAGTGGCCTCTGCAGGTATGGTCAAACTGTGTTCGTTCGGTAAATGCACTGGCAAACGTATAATAGAGTGACTTTTATCATGCAAAGCCTTACTCAATATACGCCAACATGCTTCCACTGGCCCCACATAGCGAGCTTCGATATGATCACGTATTTCATCATGATTAAGTATACCTTCCACACAGGTTTCTCCTATCGTGACGTTGGCAGCATCATGACCCTTATATATGTATTTAAACAAATACTTCACAGATTGAATACTTGAGACAATTTCAACATTAATATGACTATTAATTAACCGTGACAGCATGGGGCAATATGGAACGACGTTCCTATTATCAACGATAAATCCACCCGGACGTTCGAAAGTAACACCGATGTCTCTTCGATGATAATGTGGATAACTATCTACATCCATCGTTGTTTCTTCGCGAAAAGATTTAGGGAAATGTTTTGAACATTTCCCATCAACGATACACCAATCACCGCAAGGTCCGTGAATCATATTTCTCATCACAATATCATGAAGTAGTTTATCAGATGCCGGATCAGGAATTTCAGCACAAATATAGCGATCGACCACTTCAGGGGTTGTTATTTTATAATCTTGCCGTAAAATCACCAGCAGATGTATGTGTGGTAAGCCTCGTTTTTGAAATTCAATTACATAAACAAACGCCGCTACTTCTCCAAAAAAATTTTGTTTGACAATCAGATCAATTAAATAATTTTTTTTTAAATTGAAAACCCTCGCACAAATGTCTGGTCTATCACATGCTTGCTGACCAGGAAGAAGATTATCTGTGATTTCACGCCATTTCGGGTTGCATGTCATTGTCACGAAAAGGTCTGGCTTTCTTACTTACGGACAATCGCCATTGCGTCTTGATAGTTTTGCAACATGTTGCGCGGTGAACCGATAAATGTTGACGGGAGGATTACCATTTTCCCGACACGAGCATTAGAACCATGTGCTACATCATGCAGATGGTCTACGAGTCCTTTGTACGATTCAGCGCGTAAACGTTCTTGGTGCCCCTTACAATATTCAATTCGATCCTTTTCGATCTTGACATAATTATCCACTGTCCACTGTTGGAGTAACCTACCACCCATAATAAAGGCATTGAAATTATCGCGTATGCCTAGTCTGTATTTTACATATGCCATTCGTGATATACGTTTGTTGCTGTTTACACGCATTAAATCTCGGTGCCAGCCTGCTGAACCATGTGGATAGAATAATGGGTAAACCCATGGCTCTACATTAGGATCCATAGTGCTGACACTCTGCAATACTTTCGTATTCCGTGATCTTACAGACACGTAGGACTCCGGAATTTCCCCATCAGCAGTCGTTGAAAAGATTGCAGCAACTTCATTGGTTCGTTGAAAATTGTATCGACGTCGATCCATTCCAGGCCTTAGATTAAACAACAACTGTAATTCCGGTACAGCATGATTATTTTCTAATGCCAAGCGTCGTTGATTTTCAATTTCTTCACCCATCATTTCATAAGAATGTGCGAACACATTGTGTTCCCGCATGACTCGTTCAAGTGTTTGAACAACTTCAATATCTAATGCCTTATGATTTAATCTATGTGCTACGGCTTCATTAGCATCAACTATAAAAAGCTGACCATAACTTGGATTCTCATTCGGTGAAGCGTAAAGCGCTGTATTGACTTGATAATAAATTTGACCGTGAATCTTGAAACAGTACGGTCCTGGTCGTCGTGCTCCAAAATTGACTAAATTAGCATTGAAGGAAGCAAATGAAAATAAGCTATTGTAAACACGAATCTGTCTATGAAAATCATTTGATTTTGGATGAGTTCTCTCAAAGAGTGAACGGAGATTTTCTGGGAAATGAGGTATTGCATCGATGATTACGTTCCCATGACTGCAACAATCATTGAACGAATTCCCCTTGTTAGCTACTCTTTCAGCTGCAAAATGCTTCGCATTACAATGAATACAGGATACATCCATTTTCCCTATATAGTGCTCAGATATTTGAGGTATCTGTTCAATATCAAAACGTGGCGTATTCAATCGCTCTCTACATCTTATTCGACACCGTCTTTGTCGCTCACAATCTTTCTTATTTTGCAATGCGTTGTGTTCGATTTCAAAATTTGAAATATAATCGGAATCAATTAATTCAATATCCTGACCCACGGCACGACTACAACTTGCAGTATTCATTATTAAAGATTGTGCATCACACTGGTGCTGATTAGAATCGATTTCTGCACAACACTGACGTTTATTTGTGCCGTTTTGTGCACTACGCTGACGTTTATTGGAGGCATCTCTTTCACGATGCAAGCGATTAAACTCTTCCATTTCTTCAACGGTTCTTTTTTTTTTTGCCGTGGCATTCTAAAAACGCTTTTACAATATAATAAACATTTTTTGACAGTGAACTTTGAAAGAATATTTTCGCAATTTTATTATAACTGCATTCGCATTCGATACAATAGGGTACTCATTCTGCATAGTCTCGTTATTTCTTTGTATCCCTCCACTCTTTGCAACTCTCTTACAACGAATATTCAAGACAATTATCGCGATGTACTCATTCTCATGGTAGATTCATACTCATCAATTTATATTAAACACATATGAAACTACTTATTCGTGACAGTTACTTATTCGTGATTGACGCATTCTCATTGTGGATTGATACTCGTCAATTTATAATAAATACATATGAGGTTACTCATGTCGATTTTGCGGAAAGCGAGCACTCAGACACCTTCTATACAGATTTTCGGTAGCAACAGCACACCTTGACTCTATCCTGACTTTTAATGCCCGTAAGCTGTTAACTCATACTCGTAAATTGCTAGGCTGTAAAGAAAACCATTCAGAATTAGAATTTATACTAAGAAAAAATGTTGCATTTTATCCGATCATCAACCCAAACATAATTACCTTTTTTCCAGTTGTATATGCCGCTTGTAACACACGTGACGACACGAATTTTTTGCACATTCACGGCACAAATTTTCTTTAACGATTCCAGTTATTTGAGTATTCCCTTCATACCGATTCTGAAAAACCATGTACTGCTCCCTTCATACCGATTCTGAACCACGAAATGCGCCGCGCGACGATCCCGAAAACCAATCAGAACGGGTCTTAGGCGACGACAATAGACTTCGAGATTAATCGTGACCCACCGATCTTTTAAGAAGGGATGAAAGAATCACTTTCAAACATAGATATAAGTGTACTAGATTGGACAAGTTAAAAAAACTTAGTAGTATACGGCAATATGTCACACCATAATAGTGACATCCGATGCTGCCACCTATAATTCATGGTAAAACAGACCATTTGTCGATATCGGTAAGGTATTTACTCGGGGGCTGAAATTAAACAAATTTTCTGTCGGTCATAGCAGACTTACGAAACGTTCACGTCATGCTACGGCTGTGCATCACCGATGGGTCAGAGTTGGGTTCGGTGCAGATTTGAGCCAATGAGAAATATGATTTTAAAAGAAATTACGGTAGTCTTTTCTTATCTCACTACTCATTGGCTCAAATTCGAACCGAACCTGACTCTGACCCACCGGTGGAAACTAAGTCATCCGTTGTAACATCCTACGAATGCAATGGTTTCTACTAATTGGCGGCTCATCATTTTTTTTATTTTTATGGAGCGGAATCACTATACTTTTTCGAAAAATCAGTTTTCTTTATTCGATTGTTCAACTCTCATGTATGGGATGTTCCACGCCGATCCGTACGGAGAAGAACCTTGTCGTTTTATTTGTGATGTTATTTTTTGTATTCGTTTCTTATCTACAGAAACAGAGTCTGGCGAATTTTCGATCCCTTGACTCAAGAATCGCTCGAATTATGAAATTTCGCAATTTTCACGTATTTATTTAAGAATTCGAACTTTTGAAGGCTGTATGGAATGTTTCGAACGGTTTGACGTCGAGATCTCCATCAAACCTCTGTCTAAAACTAATTCAACGTAATCTTAATTGGAATTTTAAAAACCTGACCGAACAAAAATCCTTTCGCTGTGATTCGTCGAAGATGAAAAATAACTTAAGAACGAGAATGTAATTTGAGAAAAGATTCTTAAAAAGGAAAAAATCTCCGAAGCTAAAGTCTCGCCTCCTGTCTCTATCTTGAATAACGAACTCGATCTTAATTATTTATACCTGTAATTTAATGTTGAAAATAGAGCTCCGCTTGGCGAAGCAGTGCTGTTACGCCGCCACAATACCGACCACAAAAAATTAAGAAAAAATTTTATACTATTAAATATTAATTTAAAATTCTTTAAAAATTACTATGATATTATCTAGACACTTGAGAGAATAGAAATCCGTCGAGGAAAGATAAAGATCGAGATAAAAGATCGTTAAGCATGAAAAAAAGTACTATAATTTAGATAAATGCATATATTTTTAAAACTATTATAGATATCGATTTAGTTGAATATTAATTTGGAACATATTTTATCTTTTGATAAAATCGTCTTGAAAATCAATTGCTGTAATAGTTTACAAGATATAAACTATTACAGGTTGAATATAAGAAAAAAAAGTTTATTTTTCATAAACAAATGCATGTAACTGACGATCTATATAATGGCAACAAACTTGGTCGACTATTCATTTCAAAGATCATCTAATGGCCCATAAAATCGTCTAGGATGCTAATTATAGCATATCTCTGATAGTTTAAAAGTTAAAGCTGTTAATAACTTAACAAACTGAGCGGCCGCTTTCACTTCCATAGCGTTCCAAAATAAAAAATCCTATAAAAAATTACAAAATTTTTTTCCACATTTTGACATTATACAGGGTGAGTCACGAGAAACTCTGAGAATGGGAGGAGCCTCATTGCCGAATTAGCCCCCGCCCTTAAACCAATCAAACAAATAGCAGGTAATCGTTATAGGAACTGTGTAGCATAACATCTATTGTTGATGCGTACAGTCTTCACAATTGGGTTATCCAACTTTGACACAACATGACAGTCATATTTGATAATAAATTTGGCTATGCTTATCGGCAACCATCTCTGTCAGTTGTATCAGAGGAGTCGACACAATCAGTACCCTTAACACATTCAGTGTGAAGTTCAAAAGTAAAGTCGATTACCAGCTGATCTTGTTTTCATTATTATTCCTTGCTATGTACCTTGATTCTGATGTTATGCTTACACAGTTCCCATTATCATTACCTGCTATTTGTTTGATTGGTTAAAGGGCGGGGGCTTATTCGACAATGAGGCTCCTCCCATTCTCGGAGTTTCTCGTGACTCACCCTATATATATATATATATATATATATATATATATATATATATATATATATATATATATATATATATATATATATATATATATATATATACATATATATATATATATATATATATATATATATATATATATATATATATATATATATATATATATATATATATATATATATATATATATATATTAGGGTGACTTTTTTTTTCGACTATTTTTATTTTTTCACTCCCCACCTAAAATTTTGTTGGACATGTCAAACACAAAATTCCCTGGAAGTTATAGCCCTTAATATTAACATTAAGTACTTCCCCAGAGCGTGAAAAGATTTTCCATCTAAAATACACGTAAAGCAAAAATTTTTTTTTTCAGATTCCTATAACTCAGCGGCATTTTATGCTATCACATTGGTCTTGGTCTCAATTTACGCAAAATTGAACGATCTGCAAAAGTATCTATGACGGCGTAAGTGTAACTTACACTGGTGAGATGGTACGGGTACCTAATGTTGATTTTTACCCAAAATTCTCGTTTTTTCCCTGTTATCTCCGAAATGATCAACTGTACCGAAAAAATGTAGAGGATAATTTTGTTGGAAATTTAATTTCCTACAAAAAAGGCCCTCTAGACCTAAATGCTCAGATTAATATTACTTGAGATATTGAACTTCAACTTACTTGATATAAAATTTTACCTGAACTTGGTATACAATTTTTATGGTTCATTGTTTACATAACTAGCTCACACGCGCGCTTCGCGCGCGTCAATAGCTGATTTTCGGAACTTGCCCATAGTATTATGATATTGATTGTCCGATCGTCGAGTCTACTATCCAAACCGCGTCAATGACTGATTTTCGGAACTTGCCCATAGTATTAGGATATTGATAGTCCGATCATCGAGGAAAGGCTGCAGGTTATATATACCGTGAGCGCCAGGTGAAACGGGTCAGTGAAACGACGATGGCGCTAGCATTCTTGAAATTTATAAGGGGAACTAACTCCCATCGCGAAAATATCCCTAGGCCTTTCGAAGCGTAGACGTCTAAGGCGTCTTCCGTAACTTCACCAAGCTAACCAAGATCGAGGTTGGGCGTTCCGTAACTGGAACTTACTAGATCGCGGTGAGATTTCGGAACGTGGTCACGGGTAACTGCGGTTAAAATTTGCTCACCCCGTCAACCGCAGGAAAAGCGCGGTTGCACGGTGCGGTTAACTTTCGGAACTTGCCCTAAAGTCGTGGTTATCTAGTAATTTTGATTTTTCGTAAACATTACTGTTTTTCGCGGGGTTTTCATCATCGCTTTCGCATTTGTGACTGATTGAACTAGGTTTGAAGGTTACGTTGATTGTTCAAAAAAGACTGCAAACGGCGCGAGAATCACGGTTGCGGTCAGGCGTTCCGCAACTTTTGCAACCACGGCATAACTGCCTAGACACCATAACGTAACCATAACCGCACCAACCGTAACCAAGATTAAGTTACGGAAGACGCCTTAAATATGGAACTAGGAATATTCTTAGTGTATTGGATCTCCCTTTGAATCTCAAGTAAGCTAGCGCCATCGTCGTTTCACTGACCCGTTTCACCTGGCGCTCACCGTATGTATATCACTTCAAAGTCAGACGGATGTCAGTTTCACTTCTAAGTCAGACAGATGTCAATGTACAGGTTACTGATAACGCGCGTACAAATTAACGCGCGTTTGAAAACGCGGCCGAACACGACCTATCGAATCAGCGCCGCGATTATCTGATCGAACCTCGCAACTCGAAGACAAACGCCCAATCAGAACACGAATAGAATGCTTACGGGATTTCGATTCCTTCTCCTTTTTGATTATGGATTATGATAAATATCATAATTATGATATGATATCATGAATTATGATATGGAATATCAACAATTTAAAACGTTTGATTCAATAAACCATAAAAATGTTATTTACCACAAGTAAGTCAAAGTTCAATATCTCAAGAAATATTAATCTGAGCATTTAGGTCTAGAGGACCTTTTTTGTAGGAAATTAAATTTCCAACAAAATTATCCTGTACATTTTTTCGGTAAAGTTAATCATTTCGGAGATAACAGCGAAAAAACGAGAATTTTGGGTAAAAATCAACTTTAGTGACCCGTACCATCGCACCAGTGTAAGTTGGACTTACGCCGTCATAGACACTTTTGAAGATCGTTCAATTCTGCGTAAATTGAGACCAAGACCAATGTGATAGCATAAAATGCCGCTGAGTTATAGTTTTGAAGAAAAATTTTTTTGCTTTACGTGTATTTTAGATGGAAAATCTTTTCACGCTCTGGGGAAGTACTTATAATATTAATATTAAGGGCTATAACTTTTAGGGAATTTTTTGTTCGACATGTCCAACAAAATTTTAGGTGGGGAGTGAAAAAATAAAAATAGTCGAAAAAAAAATCGCCCCAATGTATATATATATACATATATATATGGTATATTATATATATATCTTGTAAGAGATTTCCCCTCAAGTGTCGAACCAATTGGGACCGAGACTAGTTCGGATAATCAAAAGTTCGGATATTCGAAACGTGGGTTTTTCGGGACGAGATCATAAACAACACCTGTTTACATAAAAACACTACATACATATATATTAAAATTTGACATACATTTTAACGTTGAAATATATTGTGCATGTATTTTAAACACCTGGAAAAAGTCGAATGCTTTTTTTTATATTTTTTTTATAAAATCGTCAATTTTTAATGTACAACAATGTATCTTCGGCGCCAACGTTCGGATAATTGAGCGTTCGGATAAACTAATAGCTTTTTCAGCTGGTTACACTGGTGTGCACTGAGTGCTACACTCGTGCAGGGAATCACAAAACAATAATTGAATGTACACTCGTGTAGTGCTGCCTAGTGTACCAAATGTGCACTCAGTGCACACCAGTGTAACCAGCTGAAAAAAAGTCATCGTTCGGATAATTGAGGGTTCGGATAATCGAGGTTCGGATAATCGAGGTTCGGATAATCGAGGTTCGGATAATCGAGGTTCTACTTATATTACACCGAATTAGTAATATACCAGGGATCGATGTTTTATTTATTTTTACGATAAGGGTCGAAAGAACTTTCATTTGAGACCAAAATCAAAGCGATCGGTGCATCGACAGCTGAGTAATAATGTTTTATGAAATCGGACGGGTCCGTTTCACGCTGAAATTTTCCTCTTCTTCGTCATCGCCCACTTATTTCGTCCGTCGTCGAACACCTGACAGAACCTAAACGTAACAAGCAACATAGAAATCCATCGCAGACATAGAGATCAGTGACATAGAAAAGAGAGGTATACAGAAGAACATTGGTATTGTTGGGCTTGATGCCAAAAGTATAAATACGACACATAACGTAAGATGGTGACACCATAGTTCAGTGGGCGGGGTCTACACGAATCATTGTGTTGTGATATTGATGTGCATTCGTGTACACATACACACAAGCTCAGAAACGCGCGCCATCTGGCACTTGGGGTGCCAACTAGGGTCGCAGTACCCCAAGCTGCGTAGTGTGTCATATCGATGTGTATTCGTGTACACACGCGCAAGCTCGCGGTACCCCAAGCTGTCAGAATCAAGCCCCACAATATGAATGTTCTTCTGTATACCTCTTTTTTCTGTGTCAGTGATGGCAGCGATGAAAATTACATGGATAAAAATATAGCGCGGGTTGTCGCTCTCGACTATAATTACGTGTTGCATGTATTGCATGGTGTAAGGAAAAACACTCCTACTGCGCATGCGCGCGCACATAACCAAAATAGTTAAACGCACTGTTGAATGACAACTGAGATAGATGAGCGGAATATTATGAGTAGCTGAAAACCTTGTTAAATAATTTTTTATTACGCTTGATGAAAAATATGGTAGAACTGAAAAATATCTATTTCATCGCTCATGTTAGGTGCTCGAGATTTTAAAGTTATAAGACGTGATGTCAGGTTGCTGAGGTGATCGAGATTGAGGTTATGAGAGATCTACATAATTGTCACGTCGATCGTGATTATGTATCAAAACTAGTCATTGGTAGGATATTTCATATTTGTACAATTTGGATATATATTACTAAATTTTGAAATTATTATACGAAGCTGATGAAGAAATTATGATCATTTATTTACATTATGCGGTCCTAGATGGATCATTAAAATTAGATGACATTAGTTCATAAATAATTTCTTAAATCTGGGATTATAAATGTGTTGGAATTTGAATAATACCGATAGCTTATAAGATTCCGAATTTTTACTTCCATGAGCTCAATTATTACCGTTTTAATTAACAATTAATGAATTTCAGTGATTGAATTGTCGTAGCCGAATACTACATTGATATTGATCGGCGACCAGGGCTATGACCCTATTCAGATCATGTATAATTCTCACTACGTGATATCCTTGATTGAAAATATGAGCTTTGATTCTCTTCTTGAGCTTAAAGTTCTGGTACTACCGAGCAATTCTTGAAGTTGTCTGAAATTGATAAAAAAGGAGTTTGAGCACTTGAAAAAACGAAAGGTGTAATTTCGCTGTGTAATTGTGATCATTTCACTAGTTCAACATCATTTGATCAGCATTTAAGCCTTCGATGATAAAATTATAGTCCTTCGTGGCCTATGATTTTGTCTTCGAAAGGTTCGCTGCATATACCAAAAGTTGACCGTAGAGTATAAACTTGACAGTACTAATTTGAAATGACGTTGAAAGAGCATCGATATAAGGCAATCTGAAGAATGGTTTCTACTTCTTGTTTGATTATTCAGCAACTGAAAATTACAATGAATTATTTGAAAATTTGTTTGAATTGAGTTCTGCAAAATCCTCTTTGTGAATGTTTTTTTCATCATTCTTTCAACATCGTTCTGTCAGTTTGAAGCTCTGTGGACAACTCTAGGCAAGCAGCGAACATTTCAAAGCCAAAATCATAAGCTACGGAGGCCTATAATTTCATTATCGGTGGCTCGAATGGTGATCAAACTTGAATTAATAAAATAATCACAATTAGATAGCCAAATCATAAGTTCTACTCCTTCAGAACTTGAATTTGTTTTTTTTTTTTTTAATAATATCAGACGAAATCAGGAATTGCTTGATAGGACCAGCACTTTGAGCTTAAGAAGAAAACGAAAGCTCATTAGAATGAATGGAATGGCACGGGTTTCATGGTTTTATCCGAAGAGATACCTCTAGAAGCTTGATCCAAATCTATGACTCGGATGTCTGATACTCTCCCTATTAGGCTGTCGAATACATAATTACATTAACATGATTTTGAATTTGTATGGAAAGTAAGTCTCTGATATATATTAGGGTGGACGTTGAATACCATCTTGAGGAGTGAAGCCCCACAGTTTATAGACAAAAAATAGATAAAAATTTTGGCCCCAGAGCGAGGTTTTTGAAATGAAATTAACCCGTGCCGGTAAGGTCTCAAAGTTTCCCATTTAAAACACATGCAATTTTATGGATCTCAATTCAAAAATTCACTGTGAGGCTAATTTTAATTCAAAAAATTCTAAACTATGTGAAAGTATCAGGTATGTGTACTACTACATGGAGAAAAATCGAGGATATCATACTGTTGAATCTGCTCATGATTCGACTCCAAAATAAAATTCTTGAGCATTTTGGTTCGGAGTGAAATCATGAGCAGATTCACCGGTATGATATCCTCGATTTTTCTCCATGTAGTAGTACACATACCTGATACTTTCACATAGTTTGGAATTTTTCGAATTAAAATTAGCCTCACAGTGAATTTTTGAATTGAGATCCGTAAAAATGCATGTGTTTTAAATGGGAAGCTTTGAGACCTTACCGGCACGGGTTAATTTCATTCTAAAAATCTCGCTCTGGGGCCAAAATTTTTGTCTATTTTCTGTCTATAAACTGTGGGGCTTCACTCCTCAAGATGGTATTTAACGTCCACCCTAATATATATACGATGAAAACTAACGCTAATGGGAGTCGAGGCTTCTTATTACAGTTCATGGTCCAGTCATCGGTTACAACACAACTCATAACAGTGAGATTTATAATAACACCACGAGGAAAGAAAAACAACTCACTGAAACGGTCAAGCGAATCAGAATGTGTACAAAAAGTAATGAAATCCCCCAAAAGCACCTCGGGTGCAAAAACCTTGTGCTAAGTACAGTAATGTTCAATGATGGGGTCCCAGTGGCTCACTATTTTTTCTGGACCAAAACTAAAACGAGTTTCTATCTTCGCGAATTTCGTGTGCCTATGCCCAACGAAGCAGCAGCCAACAAACAATTGAACCCAATTATTTGTTGGCTACTGTTTCTTTGAGCGTTGGCACATGAAATTCGCGAGAGTGAAAACTCGTTTTAGTTTTGGTCCAGAAAAAATAGTGAGCCACTGGGACCCCATCATTGAACATTACTGTACATTCAAACGTAGCAACTATCAACAAAAATTTGTTAACAAAATATTCGAAACAGTAGCATTTGATCGACAAAAGTATTGAAATCAATGGACGTTGTTGAGCACAATTAAATTTGCTCCCAATTAATTTACCAATACGACCTGGTCTTAGTTTTCGCTAGGTATTTACATTTCAATATACATAACATGCATAACATGTTATAACATGAAACATGCTACGCATACCTATAGAGAACAATAAAATTACGAAAAAACGAAGAAAAGGAAAAAAAAATTTGGTGGTAGTGGTACTTGGCGGGCATTTTTGTAAAAAGTACAAGAAAATATAAATTGAATTATTTCAATATTCTGATAAGAATTCAAACATCAGCCCGCCAAGTACCACGTACTCCAAATTTTTTTTTCCTTTTCTTCGTTTTTTCGTAATTTTATTTTTAATTGATTGTTCTCTATAGGTATGAGTACGTATGTTGCATGTTATAACATGTTATGCATGTTATGTATATTGAAATGTAAATACCTAGCGAAAACTAAGACCAGGTCACATTGGTAAATTAATTGGGAGAAAATTTAATTGTACTTGGCAACGTCCATTGATTTAAGGCCCATCCCTAGTCGCCCACCTCCTTTTTGCCGAAAAAGGGGCGGGGGAGGCACATCTCGATTATTATCCGGGCCCAGGCGTCGAAGACGCAAAAATAAAATGCAGAGCGGCGATTCTATTTCAATTCCAAACACATACGTCGGAAAATATGTTTGTTTTATGTGAAACTAGAGCTGCAGCACCGCTTTTAGATTTGTCAAATGTCAATTTCCTCGGCGGCCATTATTATGTAGCTGTACGCCGAGTTTCGCTTGTCCGGGAGGTAAGTGGCGCCACGAATATATTGCTCCGACGCAAGAATAGTACACTAAGAGAGTGATATCCTTGGGTCCGACGGTAAGTGTAGGAGTCTGTAGGCAGGACGCGCTTGGTATTCTGTGGGTAAGACCGCTCTGGCAGGCCGCCATGTTACACGGTACGTGATCTCTCCGCGTGTCTTTATCACTGACAAGTGACAGCTGACTACATCGATCGGTGAGTCGGAGAGATCACGCACCGTGTACGTTTTAATGTACTTGGCGCAAGGTTTTTGCACCCGAGGTGCTTTTGGGGGATGATTGTTAGAAGAATATGATTAATTCTAATTAGATTTAATTTTTACTTGTAAAATTAATATTAGTGTTCATTGGTTCGCTAGGACTGGTAACGCCCCTAGGTTCTCCAATGTCCAGAGATTTATTAATTATTTATAATGCAAGTATTCGTTATAGTTATTGTTGTTATTTATAATTTATTGCATATTAATTACCGATCTGTGGATTGCTTTACCTGAGAGGAGTACTCGTGGTTTGGGTTTCTTATATCGGTTTTATGTATTAACTTCCCTGATGTCATATGCGTATGTTTGGTTGCCTGACATCAAGGGTATGTTGAGTTACCTCTTTACAGGCTCTACAATGATTACTTTCGAATAATGCTTATTTATGGTAACCTCCCCCATGGCATAAGGCCTACATATGATTATAGAGGAATCTTGTCAAGTCGAACTAACAGTGTAACTGTAGATAATGTAGGTTCCTGTTTCTTAGGCATCATAGAAATTTGGTGCGTTAGGTCCAGAGGACGTGACAATGTACGAAGATGAACTGATTCTGTGACAGAAGTCAGAACTGAGTTATGATTCTGTGACAGAACTGACAGCTCTGTCTCGGAAGTCCGTGGTCTTTCGCAATCGATTCTCGATCTATGTAATAACCATAATAACACTCCAATATTGCTAGTTCAGCATCTTGTGACGTCAGAGCGGAGGTTCGTAGACAAATCTAGAGACTAGCAACTGTATATGATATCTCGTGGAACAAAGAGAATAGTACATTGTGTATCTAGGGCGGAAAGTAGGCGATTCCCGACCGTAAGTGCGGAGTTTGCAGCCCTCGCCTTGGCTCGCGCGAGCCAACGCGAGGGCTGCAACCTCCGCACGAGCCAGGGATCGCCTTCCGCCCGTGATGCACACGATACTTTTTGTCCGACTCTCCTTGAAAACGCGACGTCCCAGTAGCGTCTCCAACCCCGGTGAGGAAGTGGGCCATAAAAAAAAAAACAATTTTAATTATTATTCAAAAATGACCACCTGGCGAAGTAGGTGGAAAGTTCATTTTCGCCCGGCGAAGCGGGCGGAAAGTTCATGTTCGCCCGGCGAAGCGGGCGGCAAGTTCCATGTTCGCCCGTTCGAATTGTTGGCCAGAAAAGAACCACTTTCCGCCCGGTGAAGCGGAAGCAAAGTCAAGTTTTCAAGGGGGGTCGGACAAAAATGAATTTTCAGCATAGAACTTTAGTAAAATACGATACTAGTACGGTAAGTTCGAGATCACAGCTTGTCTATTCGGTTTGGGCACTTCGTGCACTACCATCAAATTGCAAATAAATTCAGAACTCAAAATATCGGTCTGTTTAAAATGGCCACTGAATATTGCGGCTGTCCAAATAGGTTGGCATAATGTTTTTCGAACGGGCAGTAGCATCGATTTGCGTGAAATAATGATTATTTCACGCTTCAACCGCACGCAAAAGCGCACAGTGGGTACTATGAGACTTACCGACCGGAAAACGGCACCGGTAAACGCCGTCTAACACGCACGTATTACATAAAATAAGTTTTATGAATTCCAGAAACTAAGTTATCGATAACAATAATGGCCCGGTATGTCTTGAAGCTCATACAAATATCGAAGTTATTAAACAAGACTTTTTCCTTCGAACAAAAAATAGGCACGAGCAGGGTGGCCAAAAACTATTGCCCCCGAAAATTATTAAATTTGAAACATGGTTTAATGAAGAATATGACACAAGCATTACCAATTTGTGTATCTCATTGAATTGAATTCTTAATTAAAATATTGCCAAGTAGTCCTCTTCCATGAAGAAGTAAATGTACTGAATAATTCACACCACTTTGGTATCACTGTTCAGTGTTGACTAAAGAATATATATATATATATATGTATATATATATATATATATATACATATATATATATATATATATATATATATATATATATATATATATATATATATATATATATATATATATATATATATATATATATATATATATATATATATATATATATATATATATGTAAGTTTCAATTTTGAAACTTATACGGATTCGATTGATTCAGGGACTTGGAATAATTATACGACGTGTTGATGCAGAAAATTAACTGTAATTCACAATAAATAACTTATAACTAACAATTACAATAAATATCATTTAATACAATGGTGAACGTATAACCGACCTGAATCAACAACGAAGTCGGATTTGGGATCTGAGATCCATATGAACACTTAAAGTCTAGTCTAACTTGTGTTCGATCTGACAGTCTTGAGTGCTCGTGACCTACTCCCCAGAGTTTACGTACGAGCCGTGGCAAAGGTAGTGATGACGGTTAGCTTAGCCTGACGCGACGGCTCGTTTGGATATTAAATCGTACGCGCGGGTAGGTTTGTGGGAGATGACAAACTTACATCCCCCCTTTCTGAAGAGGGTTGATCAGGAGTAGGACAATACGGTACTAACTTACTTTTGTGAAACATTTTCAAGTTTTTTCTCCTGCAACCATCATCTATTTCATAAATAGAATTGGATAGTTTCTTTACTATTCTGAAAGGACCTGTTCGAATTGGGTCTAATTTTTTCCTATTTAGTTTGTTACTGCTCTGCACGTACACCCAATCTCCTTCTTTATAATCTATTTCTTTCGTATGTTTATCATATATATGTTTATTAATATTGTGAGTTTTATTAGCGTTTTGTATTGCTATTGATCTATTCAAATTTAGATTTTCTTTTGTGTTTGTATTTATTTCCCTTGGAATTATTGAATTATCCACTCCCGTCAATAAATAATTCGGGGAGAAACCCGTGGAACTGTGGATTGTGTTGTTATATTCGACTACGCATTGTTCCGCAGTTACCGACCATGGTTTATTCTGATTTTCGTGAATCCTACATCGGATTCTATTTACCAACGTTTGGTTAGTTCGCTCATTCTGTCCGTTAGAGAATGCACAGTCTACTGTCGTGAAAATCAATTTAATATCTTTATCTTTCAAATAGTTCTTAAATTCCGTGGAATTGATTCCCGGATATTGATCCGTCAAAATCATTTTTATTGTGCCTTTTGTTTCTATTGATTTTACGAGACTAATAAAATCTTTGGCTATTTGCGTTTTTGATGTGGAAATAAATGCATATCTTGTTAATTGATCGACAATAAGGTGAATATACTTTTTTTTTGATCCGTTTCCTGCAAAACCACCTATTGTATCCAGTGACACTATTTCTAATGGTTCAGATGCTGGCCCCAATTGTGATAAGGGAGCTTTGAAGTGACCAAATCGTGTCTTGTTCTTTATACATGTGTCACAAGATCTACAAATTAATTTTATGTGTTTATGCATGTTTTTGAAATAAAAAGTTGGTGTAATGGTTAATGTCATTTGTTTAACACCAATATGACCTTGTGAATCATGCATGTTTTTAAGTATAGATATGCCAAACTTTTCCGTTAACCATATTTTGTCTCTTCTATTTAACGTTTTATATATGATGTTGTTTTTCTTTTTACAAAATTTGTCTAGCACTAATTCTTTTTGATTATTTAGGATATTTTGTATTGTTAAGAAATTCACAATTTTTATTTTCGATTCGTTATTATCATCTTTTCCTGCTAAAACTGGGTTTCTTGAAAGGCAATCTGCCTCCGAATTATTTTTACCCGGGTTGTATTGAATTTCAAACTCAAATTGTGAAATGTAGTTCAAGATATGTAATAAATCTGTGTCTTTGCAATTTTTTATATTAAAATTTTTTAGTGGTTCATGGTCTGTGAGTATTTTAAACTTGTGACCTATTAAATAGTATTGCCAGTATAAGATGGCTTCTTTTATAGCCAAACATTCAATATAAATTGCTCTTTTTGATTTCTGTGATTCTGTTAATTTACGCGAAAAATAGAAAACAGGTTTTATTGACTCATCTTCCTGTGGTTGTTTCAAAATTGCCCCAACCCCTTCTATACTGGCATCTGTATATACGTATATAGGTTTAGATGGATCGAAAATTGCCAAGATCGGTGATGTACATAAATAATCTTTTATCTTATTAAAACTAGCTTGACAACCTTCAGACCATATAAATTTTACATTTTTCCTCAAAAGATTATGTAGAGGGTCTAGAATTATTGTAGATTTAGGGATATATTTTAAATAGAAATTTACTTTGCCTAAAAATTGTCTAATATGCTTTCTTGTTTCTGGAGTTGGGAAGTTTTTTATGGCTATTAAATTATCATTTATTGGTCTTAGACTATTATTTCCTATTGTGTGACCTAAATATGTTACCTCTTGTTTTGCAAAACTACACTTAGATGAATTTAGCTTTAGACCTTGTTCTTGCAGGACTTGCAATGTTCTGTGAATATGTTTCAAATGGTCTGAATAATTATCAGAAAAAATCAAAATGTCATCAATATAGTTTATTGCAAATGAATCTAAATTATTGTTTCTAATTATATTTGAGAGAATTCTCTGAAATATTGCAGGGGCTGATTTCAAACCGAATGGCAAACACGACCATTGCCAATGACCGTGATGTGTCACAAAAGCGGTTTTGTATCTATCTTTAGTACGCAATGGGATTGACCAAAATGCCGAATTGATGTCTAGCTTGGAAAAGTAACAACACTTTCCCACCCGAACCACTAAATCCTCAATCCTTGGAAACGGTTGACCTTCCGGCACAATTATTTTATTCAATTCGCGATAATCAACACATAATCGTGATTTTTTTCCCTCTTCTTTTTTATATACTAAAGTTACAGGTGCGGCGTATGGACTGTACGATTCCTCAATTAACCCTGCTTTTAATAACTTTTTTATTTGCTCTTCTATTTCTACTTTATCCGGGATAGAGCATCTATATGGTTTCTTCGAAATATATTTATTTTCTGTTAATTTAATTGTAGCTTCAAATTTCTTTACTGTGCCTATATCGAATTTCTCTTTCGCAAACACCGAATCATAGTTTTTTAACACATCATCAAGGGTATTTGTTGAAATATAGTTCGAACTGTTTGTATTAGATACCTCACATTTTAGATTTTTTTGTTCTAAATTTTGATATACTTCTAAGTTTTCATTTTGACACAGCTTAAACTCCTTTATACAATCTAAACCAATTAACACATCTTCTTCGAATGCTTCATTTTTTATTATTAGAAACGGGAAATCTTTTTGAATCCTAAAAATTTTTAAAGGTATGGTTATCGGACCCCTCGTATTTGTGCAACCTCCCATAGTCTTTATTGTTTCAGTCCCACTTATATTGTTCTTTAACTCTAATTGTTTATAAAATTTGTAGTTCATTAAAGACACATTGGCTCCCGAGTCATAAAGAGCAGTGGCTTTTTCTTTACCGTTGATGAGGACTGTCAGCTTTATAAGTGGGGGCCGTACTAGTTTTTTCAAGTTTCTGATTTATTTGTTTCTGTTTGTGAGAGTTTAGTTCGACAAAATTTTTCCGGATGGAATCTATTTGGGTAACCCGTCTTTTCACAAATACGACATGGTTCGTGATTCCGTTTCTGTTTGTTTGTATCTAACTCTGTTCTGCTCGTGCTGTTCTGTTTATTTATTATCGGTTCGAATTGTCTCAGACTGGACATCAGATTTTCGACTGTTGCCAAATCTTTCTTATACAAACGACATCTGATGAATTTCGGTAACGCGATGACAATAAAATTTATTTGAGAACTTGTGCTTAGTTCGGGGTCAGCATCAATAAGCAGATTTCTTTTTTTCAACGCAAAATCTAATAATGGGCCATTCAACCAACGGAAAGAATAGGCGAATTCAATTTCAGACCAAGATTTCTCCCCGAAAGTATCGAGAAAGGACTTTTCCCAATAATTCCAAGGTTTTGACAGAGCATATGTTTTAAATAATACCCAAAACCAATCCAAAGCCGGACCCTCTAAAAATAGTTTCAAAACTTCCGAATATTTTTCTTCTTCTATATTCAGTCTTTGACATTCTTGTATAAATAAGTTTAGCCACGATTTCGCGTTCTGATTTTTACTTGAAAATTTTTCTAAAATCATATATTTTGCAATAGAGTGTATGGGTTTTTCAAATGTGGGCACTGGTAGAGGATTGCCAGTATCGGCTGGGGAGGTAGAGCCTATCGTTTCCAAATAGTAACCGTCAAACACTACGTTACCCTCCTTATCCAAATATACAGCTTCCAAGTCGCCCTTCAATGTGACCGTTATGTTCCTAAATTTTCCTCTTGTTTTTAAGCTCTTCATCACTCCTTTTACTACGGATAATTCAGCTAGCTTTCCATGTTGCGTAATAGGTTGGTATTCTGGTGGAAAACAAAAAATTTCCTCTTGATCCACGATTTGTATGGATTTAACTTTTATAATCGTCGTCTTTGCGTCCAAAGCTTCGGAAGCGAAACAGAATCGTGCCCTTGCGTCCATATCGTTGTTGATTTGTAAGTTTCAATTTTGAAACTTATACGGATTCGATTGATTCAGGGACTTGGAATAATTATACGACGTGTTGATGCAGAAAATTAACTGTAATTCACAATAAATAACTTATAACTAACAATTACAATAAATATCATTTAATACAATGGTGAACGTATAACCGACCTGAATCAACAACGAAGTCGGATTTGGGATCTGAGATCCATATGAACACTTAAAGTCTAGTCTAACTTGTGTTCGATCTGACAGTCTTGAGTGCTCGTGACCTACTCCCCAGAGTTTACGTACGAGCCGTGGCAAAGGTAGTGATGACGGTTAGCTTAGCCTGACGCGACGGCTCGTTTGGATATTAAATCGTACGCGCGGGTAGGTTTGTGGGAGATGACAAACTTACATATATATATATATACATATACATATATATATATATATATATATATATATATATATATATATATATATATATATATATATATATATATATATATATATATATATATATATATATATATATATATATATATATATATATATATATATATATATTAGTCAACAGTAATATCCGGTACCCTGTATATTATCAGCTATAAATAATTGTAAATAATTATGTATATTTTTCATGATGTGTACACGAATGTGTTAGAACAATGGTACAAAAATTTTATGAGCCTTTGTTTGAAATACTGTTTTTACCCAAGGAAAAGAATTTTATATTCTGTTGTTCGTTGAAAGTTAGTGGTAGCGGTGAACAATTAATATTTTTTGGGGATTTGTGGAGGTTTAGAGACAAGGAGGCCAATCAGCCTCCCCAAAGGTGGCTACCCACTTTTTCCTCGTGGACGAACTGAAGGGTTACTTGGACTAGATACACTGATCGAGATGATTCGACACAACGAAAGCAGTGGACCTTATAGTCCTTAGAAAACCCTTGCAGGACAGAAAGGAAGATGAGAAAGTGGGTCAAACAAGTCGTGACATAAGGCATAATTTATTCATTGCTTGGAATTTCATTACACAAGTTTAATTCTATGTATATTAAGATTTAGAATAATCATGCGTGTTATATAACAATGTTATTGTATCCCAACATCACAAAGAAACGTAGGAGTCGGAATGGGATAGTGTTTACATAAAAAATACTCGGCAAAATTTATCAATAAGCCACTAATAATAAATACGCTTCACTATAAATAACCGCCATTACCTGGAGATCACTGTATTGAATGCAATGTAGTTGAATGTTTCTTAATGTTCACATTTCTTATAACGTGCACTGATAGTTTTTTGGTTAATACGATGAATTAATTGATTTCTACTCAGATAATGTCGCATAATAATAAAATATAAAGTGGTTTTTATTAGTCGGACACTGAATTTAGCATTTTTTATTTTTAACAATTTGATTATTGACACCAGATATCTATACGGCGCGCTTAGTACACGTCGTGCTCATACTAAGTGTCCAGGTGCATTGAACTCTACTACATTGATAACTCACAGGAGATAATGATGCCACTGCTAGGAACAACTTGAGACCATTCGGGTAACACAGCAGTACATTTTTTTACTGGACAAAGAGCTTATTCCTTGACCAAGGTAACAGGCTTAGCTGTGGACCCAATCAAGTGAACCAACCAGGAATATCCGTGAGCTTCGAATTTCTGATTTAAATAATTCTGAGTTACAGATACTATAAAAATGTTTAATGATAGAGCAGTATTCGAAGGATTTAATTTGAAGGGTGTCTAGCAATATTGAAGCTTCAACTTTGTTACTTTCCAAACGCTCATATTTCCAGGGTAGATGTTATTCTAATGATTTGTATTCATAAATGGAAGAAACGAAGAGAAAAGAGATTCGTCAAAGCCAACGGAATATGCTTTGTGTTACAACTAAGAAAAAGACTATACATGTTTTCAACTGTACATAGGAAGTTTCAGGCTACTTCGACCTAGCTGGAAACCTCAGAATTTTTCTCTCCTGTAAGGAGTTTGTAGAGTGTCGTAAAAAACACGATTTCAAAAGTTGTAGGTTCAAAAAACAAATTAGTTTCTGATAGTAATCGCTCGAATATCGAAATGACAATTAGTCGTCATCGATTTTGATAGAACTTACATAGACCAGGCAATAGAGCAGAAAATGAGTGATTTCCGACCAAAAATTTTAGCAGGATACCGCGAGTGCCATCGCACAAAAGACAGTCCGTAGATGTATAGTGTTATGTTTTCGACTCGCAAATATGGGCGGTTAATTTGTTATAAACAAAGAACATCAAAAAAACGCTTTTTTTTCGTTTTTCGCTTGTAAAAGCTGAACCGATGGAGCAATCTTGGTGCTCTGAACAGACGAATTGTAGAGAATGAAAAGACGAAAAAAATCGGCAGAGAGCGCGAAAGCGGTCGAGTAGTGGGGGTACAAGGCAGACGCGGGGTGGTGAGTATATAGTAATACAAGCCGCGCGCCGCGCTTGTATTACTATATATACTCACCGCCCGCGTCTGCCTTGTACCCCCACTATTCGACCGCTTTCGCGCTCTCTGCCGTTTTTGGTCATGTTTACGGCCATTTTTAACCCATTTCGCAGCATTTTAACGTAAAATCAGGATAGACGTTTTGTAGCGATATACTTCTACTTTCAAAATCCGTTTTCAAAATAAAAATCGGACCACTACCAGAGCAAGCAGCCGCTCTGCAAGATACGTCATGAAAAAATTAAAATCGCAATTACGCAAAAACTAATTATCTGACAGCGCCTGGATTGTGCACACGTAAAGTACCCGTAAATCACTACTTTCTCGCGAAAAGCCCGCGCTACAACTTTAAAAATGGCGGAGTTATGAATTTTTCAAAAAACGCAGAATTTTTCGGTTTTTCCGGATTTTCTCCGTTAATATTAATCCGATCGAGACCGCATAGGGCTCATTTTTTTCGTCTTTTCATTCTCTACAATTCGTCTGTTCAGAGCACCAAGATTGCTCCATCGGTTCAGCTTTTACAAGCGAAAAACGAAAAAAAAGTGTTTTTTTGATGTTTTTTGTTTATAACGAACTAACCGCCCATATTTGCGAGTGGAAAACATTACACTATATACAGTAGAACCTCGATTATCCGAACCTCGATTATCCGAACGATGACTCAGTTTATCCGAACGCTCAATTATCCGAACGTTGGCGCCGAACATACATTGTTGTACATTAAAAATTGACGATTTTATAAAAAAAAATATAAAAAAAAGCATTCGACTTTTTCCAGGTGTTTAAAATACATGCACAATATATTTCAACGTTAAAATGTATGTCAAATTTTAATATATATGTATGTAGTGTTTTTATGTAAAAAGGTGTTGTTTATGATCTCGTCCCGAAAAACCCACGTTTCGATTATCCGAACTTTTGATTATCCGAACTAGTCTCGGTCCCAATTGGTTCGGATAATCGAGGTTCTACTATACATCTACGGACTGTCTTTTGTGCGATGGCACCCGCGGTGTCCTGCTAAAATTTTTGGCCGGAAAAAATCTCAATTGCCTGGTCTAACAGTGAATTCTTCGTGAACAGACAAAAATCAAAAATTTGATCCTGGAAATGATTTATGAGAGCTCTTTTGTAAAATAAGTCTAAATTTCAAATATTTTTTTGAATTCATTTGCTTCTATCTCATCAGTGACTGATGTCGTGATGAGTGATGAAATCAGGATTTTAACAAAATAAATTTATAAAAAAATTTGAGAAACTTTCAGGGCACCAGAAAAATTTGAAGATATTTGCGCGATATTTCAAGGTGTCATAGAATTCAGAACATTTTCTGAACTTCCAAGACTTCCGAATCATGCATCGTGATTTGGATGTTGACGGCTCTTGTATTTTACCCCACATGGACACTATTGCTTTCCGAAATTTGCTTATTCGTTCGAATTAAAGTACAAGTATAACATGTTAGTTGGTTATCGTCCTTTTCCTTTATATTTTTTTACTTCCCGTTTCTCTGATATCCGAGAAAAGAGGAAGTTATTGTATTCACCCCGAAAATGAAAAGTTGAGTTTTTACTAGATCTCGACGTTTTGAAGTCTAGACAATCACCTCCGATCATTTTCAGATGGACGTCTGTGTGTGTGTGTGTGTGTGTGTGTGTGTGTGTGTGTGTGTGTGTGTGTGTGTGTGTGTGTGTGTGTATGTATGTATGTATGTATATGTATGTATGTATTAGGGTGTGTCAGTTTGACTTTTTTTTTCAATTTTCATGGTGCTACTTTTCAAGTCACTAAGTCTTGTCAAGAAGAAGAATCCCACATGTGAAATTTTTCTCCGTTAAACTTAAGTGGTTCCGAAACTTTTTAGTTTCCCATTTGATTAACACACACAAAAATCTATTTTCGTGTTCACATAGTTTTGTAGTTAATCAATATTTTCAAAAAGATATTGACTTGTAAACAATTTTTGAGATTTTGTATCCGAAAAAAACTAATAAATTAAAATTATAAAAATAATAAAATGTGATATTTACTCTACGACCAAAAAACTAAAAAAAAAGTTTCGGAACTACTTAGCCTTGACATACGAAATTTTTCGAGCAAGGAATCTCTTTGTGTTGACGCGAACTATCCGTTAGAAACGTAGCCAGAAATCGTTTTTTTTTTGTGACACACCCTAGTATGTATGTATGTGATCAATTTTTTCGTCCGACGATATCTCGAGAGCGAGTGGTCAGATTTTGATCAACTTGGTCTCAATCGACGCGCCTCTTCGAAACTTAGAACTGATTAGATTTTGGTTTTGATCGGTTCAGTGGTTTTCGAATTATTTAGACAGCAAAATTCTGAAAAATAAAATAAAAATCATGATATCTTGAGAATGGATGAATGGATTCAAATGAAAATTGGTACCACAAGGTTTTTTGGAACGCTAATTACGAACCTAAAGTCAGATTTTGTTTTTCGATTCATTTAAATAACAAAATTCGGAAAAATAAAATAAAAATCATGATGTCTTGTGAATGGATGAATGGATTCGAATGAAAACTGGTACCACAAGGTTATTTGGGGCGCTGATCACGAATCTGAAGTCGGATCTGCAAAATTTATGATGGCGAATTTTTTAAGCTCAAATTAGCGTGAGAACGGGAAGTTGAAGGGCTGGCACATGGGCAGCCTAAAGCCGCTTATTATATAGGGCCCCCCCCCCCTATAGGGGGGGGGGGGGGCAAAACGGGGTACTTAAGAAAATATCAAGTTTTCAGGAGCTGAAATATGCTGAATTTTCCCTTTTTTGATTGTAATCAAAGTAAATAAATAAAATTTTCAGCTGCCATGAGAAATTTTTTTTTTTTTTTTTTTTTGCTGGCAAAATGGGGTACCCCTCCAAAAAGTAAGATAAAATTTTTTTTTATGATAAAATAAAATTAATGAATAAAAATTTTTTTATGAATAATTTATGTGAGAAAAATTATTTTTAACATAATTATTGGATCCAAAGATGAGAAAATTTTTTTTTCTAATAATTTTTACCACATAAAATTATATTATTGATATTTTTCCAATTAATTGATTTTAAAATATTCGAAATAGTTAACATGTTGAAAAAAAAAATTTCGAAAATTAAAAAAAAAAAAAACTTTAGAAAATTTTTTGAAAATTTTTCGAAACTCATTTTATTACACAAAGTAACGTAAAATAATGTTAAAATCAACTTTTGAGCACTTCAGAAATATTTGGATAAGAACAAATTTTTTACTAAATTTTTAGGGACCCCATTTTGCCCCCCCTACCCCGTTTTGCGCCCCCCTCCCCTACTGCTTTGCATTATTCTCCACGTCCATTACAGAACAAATTTTCATTGACGAAACGAAAAGTAGTCTTAGTTAGAATACAGATAATGCGCAAGTGAAACTTTTAGATTAAATTCGTACTAATTTTAACTGCCGGATAAGTCTAATAGAATAAATTGCCTGAAGGTTGTGAGTAGAAACTTTGTTCGGTTCTTGTGAATATGCTGCCGAATTTAAACGAACTACATAACGAAAAATATAATTTCTACAAGAAAAAGAAAGAACAAAAAACTCAATTGTTTTGGGAGTGCAGACTAAATTTTTCATTAATGATAAGTTAAACTACAATACTTATTGTTAGTTCAACTACTAACATTACCCGTTTCTAGGTATCGCAATATGAATACATACAATAATATTGATTTTACAATAAATTCTTCCAGTCGATAGTGTACTATCCCTGCTCAAACCGTGCAACACAGTATTTCTTCGAACGTCAGAGTCTAACTCTTTCCAGACTCCGACATCATCAAATTATACTTATAAAACTACACTTGTTACAGCTATTACTTGACATGATGAATAGGATGACCCATTTTGACCGACTATTTTTTAATTTTGAGTGTCGTATGAAAATTAGTTAGTGTTTTGCGTTTGAGGAGCCCTCCGAAAATTCTAAATCAATTAAAAAAATTTTAGGGGTCACTCACGAATTTTGAAAAATCCAAAAATGGTCAAAAATCGTATTATTTTTTTCAGATTTTTCTTCTCGTGGCGGTAATTGTTTTTACACAAAACAAAAATGACATCCATCCAATTTTTGAAGGTCGCTCAAGAATTTTGAATGTTTTGGAGAAGTACCATTATTATACCTATAAAATTCTTGAGCGACTTTCGAAAATTTATATTCTGAGCTGAAATGTTCCGGATGTCATTTTTTTTCAAGTGTAAAAACTATTGCTCTATTAGGATGAATATAAACAAGAGATAGGGCGGTGTATAGATGTGCATAATACTTGCATATTAATTTGGCCCTTTTAAATACGTATAATATTTATACACTTAAGCGTATACACACACATGGGTGTGCATGTGTCCACATGAAATCTAATTATAAGTAGAATTGCTTGGTATTCTGCACGGAATGTGTGCGACGTTACATATTTTTTTGTTAATATAAATAGTCCAGGATTTTTAGACATTCGCAAAGCAAAAAATCCTGACAATTGATTTTTCGATTGGATTATGTCAGAGGGTGTCCCCTGAGTATAAAATCAAGTTTGTGTCTTCCGAAACCGCGAGCGTTAGCCGCCATCTTGAACAACGCCTTTTTGCTAATATCTCGGAAACGGTGAGTTTTACGTTAAAAATTGTGAGGACCTTTTTTGTAGAGGATAAAATTTCCCATCTTTTCTATTGGAAACTTTTTTCTCTATTGTAAATATTTACCGAGATATATTCGATTAAAAAAATCAAATTTTTGTTTTTGGAAAATATCTCGACAAATTTCGGAAATGCGGAAAAAAAATATAATAATCAAAGTTGTAGAGCATGAAATTTTATACAATTTTTGTCTAAAACTTTTTTTTGTTAAATCGATAGTTGCTGTGTTCTAGCGCAATGAAAGTTGCCGTCAGGTAAAGAAAAACAGCAATTAGTGGTAATACGTTACCCTAGCATGCCAAAAAAAAAGTGTAAGGAGACGCGACGTCTCGGCGGCAAGCATTGCAGGAGGTAATTAGTGCACGTCAGTGCGTTCTTTAACAATAAGGGTATATGGATATTCATTTATATATAGGTATGTATATATGGGGCTTTCCATCCATTCTTGCTCACATTTGACCCCGACATTTTTTTTCGCTTAATTTTTTAATATGTTGTAGTACTGTGATAAAAGATCGTCTGTGATTTTTTTTTAATTTTCCAGCGAACGATTGCTTTTTTATAAATAATAACAACTTCGAATAGAATACATCCTTCGAAAATTTTGAAAAAATTCACCGATATTCTACGTCCAAAACTTGAATTTTTAAAACCTATCTGATCGTGGACGGTGGAGATCTTCTATATTCTTATTCATTTTTTCCATTTCTTTTTTCAACGTTTCGATTTTTGTTTTTAATTTTTTTTATCTCATTCTGTCGATCGTTTGTTGGTGATGGATGCGTGAAACCGTTTTGTTGACTTGTAGTTTTTTTTTTTTTCATCAAAAATGAATGGCTGCATAAGGGCGATATTAAATTTTCAATTTTCTGCGCTCGTCGGAGAGTCTAATCGCTGCACAATTGGTGCATAAGTATCCTTTTGGGCAATTAGGGGCTAGATTATAAATATTCACGTTTAAAAAAATCATAACTCAGTTTTATTGAGTAGGTGAAATACCCTAGCACTACCTGAGTCCAACTCCAATTCTTGCTATTAATCATTGACTGCCTCGCACTCAATATTGACCATCACAATACCGTGCTTGCTACATTTCCTGATCGAAGCAAATCGTGATCCAACAAATGCACCGATTGTGCAGCGATTAGACTCTCCGACGAGCGCAAAAAATTGAAAATTTAATATTGCCTTTATGCAACCATTCATTTTTGATAAAAAAACAAACTACAAGTCAACAAAACGGTTTCACTCATCCATCACCAAAAAAAAATTGAAAAGAAAAGTCAAAGCGTTCAAAAAAGAAATGGAAAAACTGAATAAAAATAGAAGATCTCCACCGTTCACGATCGGATAGGTCTTAAATATTCAAGTTTGGACGTAGAATATCGGTTAATTTTTTCAAAATTTTCGAAGGACGTATTCTATTCGAAGTTGTTATTATTTATAAAAAAGCAATCGTTCGCTGAAAAATTAAAAAAAAAAAAATACAGACGATCTTTTATCATAGTACTACAACATATTAAAAAATTCAGCGAATAAAAAAATTCTCTCGTATAAAGTTGGAATCAATTTCAAAAAACCATTAGAAAAATTATCGCGGAACACGAATTGAACCTTGTGCATCACACAAAATGTATAGAAAAGAAAAAAAAAAGAACAATATCGGTACGTGTAATCCGCAAACTAGTGAAATCAACTATGAAATATTGGCTGTATTCCAGATCTGTCTGAATTTTGCTAGATTGACGAAAAATCACTGACTTTGAGTCAGAAATTTCATTAAGGTCGTTTTATTATAATTGACTTGATGTGTGCTTTTGAAAATTTTTGCGACCATGTTACAATTATTGTAGTCTTATTTCGAATGAATCAGAACCAAAGATATTAAATCAACTTGTGCTTTCGCATTCAATGATTTCTGGAGAACAGTAGCGTTTTCTAAGTGATATTTATTAGCAAGAAGAAAAACTTATTTTTTAGAGATCAAATACTGACACTTATTGGTTGATGGAGCACATCGTCATATTTGCGTGGAAAAAAGTATTATCGATGTTTCTGTGTTCTGCAGTGAGCATAGAATCGCGCTACAATGAGCTTTGCATTCATGTCGCTAATATGAAATATATATCAGTTACACCATCCGAGCTGCCATTGCTTGGGCATAAGGCAGCGTATGTTGCATCCACTGAATGCAACTTTTTTCACATTTTGATAAATATCTTAGTGTTCTGCCTATATATTCTTCTTAAATCATCAAATGCTCGAATGAAGATCGATGAGATATTACAGTTTGACAAGATATCGACCAGTGATGGACAAATTTGTAATTAACCAGTTACAAATGACTATACTGCGTTCAACGAGAGAACGGTACGCTGCCGAAACCAAATGCGTCCAGTTCGGTCAGATCCCACCCAACGCGCCGCCCACTTTACCCTCTCCACGCGGACGAACGAGCTCGGCAGCTAGCCAGATCAGGCTACGATACTGAGTAGCATGCGTCACTACCCCCACCCGACCGACAGGCCGCTCAAAGCTGCGCGGAGCTGTACCGTTCTCTCGTTGAACGCAGTATAATTGGGGCATTTCATGCCAAATCGGTAAACTCCCAGGCCTAACCATCTCGGATTTTGCTCGAAATTTTTTATAGTAATGATCACCTTTTCTGGAGAGGTATTCATGATTTGTTATAAATTTTCATTCCAAGTGGTATTTCTGATAAAAGTTTGTGAAATCGAAACTTTTCAAAATCCGAAAATCTTCAGATATTTTATATTCAGATTTGAAAGATTTAGATTTTGAATGTCTCAAATTTCGAGAAATGTATTACCCAAATACCACTAGGGATAAACATTTGAAAAAGAATCCTGAATTCTTATTTCAGTAGGGTGATTACTATATAAAATCGTGAGTAAAATCCAAGAGGGTCAACCCTGCCAGTGGACCTATTTGGCATGGAATGCTCAAATTACGTTTGTAATTGGAAGAAATTTTTTTGCTAATTACAAATCCAAAATGTAATAATCAATCGATTTTTTCTAATTACTCATGTATTTTGTAATTTCAATGTTATTAATTACGAGCTATAATTAATGGTGCTCAATACTGTATCCGAATACCCAGATAGAATTTCTTGCAGAAGATCATTTGAGAACAAGGATTAGCTTTTTTTTAACCATCTTGTTGAAAAATAAATACTGGAAATATTAATAATCATCAGAAATAAACATTTTTTGCAACACAACATCATTTTCCACCGTAAATTATGGTAAAAAAAAATTATTAGGTGCCTACCCCTCTTAGACAGAAACTGTGTCGGGGGTTTAAACGTATTCCAGGAACCTACAATCAAGACGATTTCAGTAGGTCCAGAACTACTATTGTATTGCCTTAAGTCTACGCAAAGTAATTACGATACCATATACAGGGTGATTCAGGTTGAGCACACCATATTTTGTGGATAGATTGTTTCAGAAATTCTAAAACTAAACTCCATTTATCATAAATTCGAAGGCCTAATAATTTCCGAGTTTTGGAAGATCTTAGTTGACGAATCACATAACCTACAGCTGGCCGAGTTGAGGCCGAATAGAAAGAATAAATTAAGACGAAAGTTACGAAGCGGAGAACCAGGACACCGATAACGAAGATGTATACTATACGAGGATATTTCCTCCTGGTACCTGTACCTGTCGAGAAACGCAAATAAAATGTCACAGACTGCAACCCGATTTGCCACGGAACTGATCATCTTATTCTTTCCACTCGGCCCTAACTTGGTCAGCTGTAGCTTCTGTGATTGGTCAGCTAAGATCTTGCGAAATTCGAAAACTATTAGGCCTTCGAATTTTTGGTGAAGGAAATTTAGTCTAAAAAATTTTTTAAAGAATCTACCCACAAAATATGGTGCACTCAAGCTGAATCACTCTGGATACCTATGCTGGCAGTGAAACATCTGATAAAATTAGTGCTCTTAATACGCTCGTGTTATGCCGTGAATTGGAATTTGATGCCGATTAACGTCCTGTATAATTCTGCTTATTCAACAAATAATTTTCACCGTCTCTAGTACACAATATATACAAACAATTATACATGGGATATGGCCATTCCTTAGTTCACCAATAATTGCATCATATAAATTATTTTCTCATGAAAATAAACATACGTCCTATTTATACACTATACATAATGTTTTATCGACAACTAAAGATTCGATTCAGATTCAGTATATTGACCAACTGCGTATGCCACAACAGTTGCATGATCTAGTTTGCCTGGAACCATAGAGATCTTATCCAGCATTTTCTTACGACGATTTCTTTGCTCCAATTTCGACAATTGTATCATGTTGCCATCCTTTTGTTGAGCATAATATAGGTCTGGATCTTCTAAGATTCGGCGTTTTGCAGCTGTGATTCTCACCTTGAATATGAACGTAAAAATTCAGTTAGAAAAACCTACACTTATTTGTTGTATCAAATATTAGTAATCATCATAAAATACAAGAAGTATCAATGCTTCAGCATTGTTCAAGATACAGTAGAATCCAGGTTTTACGTAATCCCGATAAAGTGAAAATCCCGATAATTCGTAGTGACTAGTCGGTCCCTTGAAAAAATCGCAGTAATTCGTAAGAAAACAATGTATTTCGGTCCCCTCGTTAATTCGTAATAAATTTTCGACTCTGAATCCCGATAAATCGTAGTTGGGCTTCCCAAACGTCTTATAATTCGTAATCGGCTAGGCTGTTCTGGCGCTCCCGACTCTTCCCGTTGAGCCGCGATGTTTACATTGTACCATTTAACATCATGCCACTTTAGTTCTTTATACAGTTGAGACAATGAGTTCCAAAAATGCAAACCGTGTGGTGCACAAAACTCTTTCTATTGCCGAAAAAAAAAAAATTATTGAGGCAAAAATTATATCGCATGTACATATGCACTTTCGGCCTTTGATTATTAAAAGAATCTCGATAAGTCGTAATTTTATTTTTTCACCCCGATATTTCGTAATCCCGACAATTCGTAAATCCCGATAATTCGTAATATTGGTCAAGTCCCTTGACGTTACGAATTATCGGGATTCTACTGTATGTGTTCTCTTTATTAGTGATTCATTTGGCTAATAACCCGTGCCAGGATTGTAGCAAGGTATAGTAGTACCGAGCCAGAAATAATTAACTCTGTGATAAGGTTCAACTTCATGTAAATATTACACAACGCGATCAAAAGGATAAGTCACTGTGAGTGCTTTACAATATATTACTATGGTCGGGAGGGGGGATCTGGAATAGTTATGTAATATTTGAGCGGTGGCAAACATAAAATGGTTACTCTGCTAAAAAAAATTCAATTGAACGTCATTACAAACCGGCCCCTAGATTTTAATGGTTTTGAGTCATTCTAAATCGTTTTTAATTGTTCAGAGAGTTGTTACTGATAGAATTTGGAAAGTTGTACCCAAAATTCTGCATCAAAAGACGCAAGTTTCGAGACCATGCGGAAGTTAGTACGAGACCGGGTTTAGGAGTTACGGCCATTTGCATTTTGTAAAAATCCCCAATATTGAGTGCGCAAATGGGAGGGTGTTTGCGAACCATATTCTATAGACACCCCCAAGGTCTATGGGTCCACACTCATGTAACTTCATAGCCGAATCTTTTTCAAATTATTATACTCAAGAGAATCATAACCCGAATCTGAGTAAGAATAAAATGTAGGTGTATAGAAATTTAGTACAAGCGAATCGACGGCTGTGTTGAATTACCGGCCATCTCAAAATTTGCTAGAAAGAGCGGCTATCTCGAGTCCCAAAAAATTTTTGGTATTCCCCATATAGGGATAAGGTCAATCTTCTTTGTTGTGGGCATATAACACACTTTTTTCAACATTCACAAAAGAAATGGTTTGAAATCAAAAATTTTCGTATCTTTGAATAAAATCGAATGTTATTTGATTACCCCGAAATTACATCAATCTAGAGTATTTCCATTAAATTTGAAGACTGTTCATGAAACATGCGCCCTGTACCGTGCGATGAGCGCTTTTTCTTCGGTGCAGTCTATACAAGGCGCAGGCCATGAAATTTCAAATAATTTTGCATTATGTCTCAAAATCCTGGTAATCAGCTGTGTAAAAACTGAGTCAATAAAATATTGTTTCAAAGCGTACCGGTGATTAACCAAAAAAAAAAATTCTAAGGTGTTGAATAAGACACCTCAAATTTACGCGGAAAACATAACACTTCAAATTGACGCTGAAAAACGTGCCATTCCATTTGAGAACGAAAAAGTTTGCCAAATCGATGTTTTCTTAAAAAATGGCAATATTGTAGTTATTAATACCAATAAATTTTGGTAATAAACAATATAGCTGTCTCCAAAGAAAATTTAATTTCATAACACAAATTATTAAGATTTTTACTTAGTCTCAATTTGCAGAAATAAATTCAGCGAAATTGATTCCTAATCTCAATAATTCTTAGTTTTTGATTTTTATATACCTAGTTATACAAACTATATACCTAGAAAGCTAAAGAGAATTTTTTTTTTTGATATGTCGGTATTTAATTTCAATTCACAGCTTTATCAATATAATATTATTGTGAAATGTATTATTTTTGATTTACACCATTCATTTATAAAACTGTGTATTCAATCAATTGAAATTTCAATTATTAAAATTATCAAGCAACAAAGTAATGGGTGTATTATTTAATAAATAAAAAGTATGATCATTGTTGTGTACATATTTTTGGGAACGGTTTACGAGATTTTGCAATAAACTTTCCGCGGCGTTGCCAAATTTTTGTAGCCAATGACTTGAAGTCATAATTTTCAAGATATTTTCGATGTCTCACATTATTCATACTACTAGCCCAGTCAGTTTGCAGCAAAAAAAAAAACGGCAAACGTTTGACCTAATTCCTGACAGTAAGAAAAAAATATGGCAGGTACTATATGAGGCGCGTATAATATGAATCCGAGTTTGGGAGCTTTCGGGCGATAAGCGATTTGAGAAAAGAATTATACAAACAAAACAAAACACGTTTGTGTCGCTTTGACCTTGAAGTCTGCGAGAAGGATAGCACAAATCTGTACGGGGACTTTTTTTGTAGAGAATTATTATTTCCTACAAATGGAAAAGGTCGACAATATATACCTACTACTACAGCTGATTGAATCATTTTGAATCACTTGGCATTACACAAATAACTCGAAAATTTATCGGGATCAGCTGAGGGACTAGCTATCTACGAGCTCTCAGCCAAGATAATATATAAAACACAAATACGTCCAATTACAGTTGCATACATGAATGAAAAGTGAATGGAATAAAATAATGATGAGAAAAATAAGCGTTACAAGTAACAATAAACAAAATAAAAGTACAGATATCATAGGTGACACAGGTATAATATACAATGTGACTTTACGCGCAATACTATGAAGGATTTATGGAAAACAAATTTGCCGAGTAAAAAAGATTATATATAACTATACCGTGAGGATCTCTTGAAACTATAAGGCCGAGAAGCATGGGCGCAGAATAATACGTGAATAATACGAATTTTATGGGGACAGCCAACTCGTCACACTAAAAAATCCCTAGGGTATTCGGGTGGCTAGACCAGCAGTGACTCTAGGGAGATTTACGGCGAGTGGGCTATCCCCATAAAATTTGTATTATTCTGCGCCCATGCTTTTCAGCCTTATAGTTTCAAGAGATCCTCACGGTATATGCGTATATATGTCGCAGCCTTTTTGTAAAATTAGGCTTATTGTAAAAAGCCTAGCCTTTTCACGAAACGCCGCCTTTTCGTAGAATGAACGTTGATTCTACAATTAGACTGACGAAAATCCGGCTCTTCGCGTAGAGCCTGACCACTATCGGCCTTTTCGTAAAATCAACGTTCATTCTACGATTAGCTTACTTGGATTTAGCCTTTTCATAAAGAGGCTGAATCATTTCGGCCTTTTCGTCAAACGGTCAGTCAGTAATATTGATATCAAGTTTGAATTAGAACTTCAAGACATTATTCGTTAGAGCATTTATAGTATGAAGTCCATGGTAATTTTAATAGAAACCTCGAATCAAAAAATTAAAATATCAATTATTAGAGCATTTATAGTATGAAGTTTACTGTAATTTTCATATACATATGTATATTCGAAAATTCCAATAAACTTCATACTACGAATGCTCTAATAATTGATATTTTAATTTTTTGATTCGAGGTTTCTATTAAAATTACCATGGACTTCATACTATAAATGGGGCATTCCATGCCAAATCACCGAGGTTTCGGCCCGACCCCCTTCGATTTCGCTGAAAATTTTTTATCATTTTCTACCCTACCAAAGACATTTTTCTGAATTTTTTCAGATTTTTTTACCCAACCCAAAAAAGTTACGAATTTTTGGAAAAAACCGCTCTTTTTTTTTTTTAAATGCTAGAACTTGTTCAAAAATTGACAGATGTCAGGATCTATGAAATATTTCAATATTTTCAAAAAAAACGTTTTTTTTCGAAGTCCGAAACCTTCGATTCTCAATTTTTTTGTCTCAAAAAAAACTTCAACTAAGATAGTATTTAACCCCCCTATTTAGATTTTGTGCCGACTTTTCTTTCTATTTTTTTTTTTTCGATTGAAAAAAAAAAAATTCTAAAATTAGCTTATTTTACATAACTTTGCGTTAAAATTTTTTTGGATTGTTTTTAAAATCTTAGAGATTGAAAAAAATTGTACAAAAACAATCGTTAAGTGTATTTACAGCCAGGATTGAGTTATTTTATTAAAGTATCGTTGTTACAATGTTAAAAATTTAAATATTATAATTATTTTCCTCGATTTAACGATGGTTTTCTTGGTTTCTTAACTGTACTGTGTTGTGTGGATTGTTCCGGAGAAGAAAAAGACTTAACTATTAACATTGTAACATTAACATTGTAACATTAACTTAACATTTAACATTGTAACAACGATACTTTAATAAAATAACTCAATCCTGGCTGTAAATACACTTAACGATTGTTTTTGTACAATTTTTTTCGATCTCCAAGATTTTAAAAACAATCCAAAAAAATTTTAACGCAAAGTTATGTAAAATAAGCTAATTTTAGAATTTTTTTTTTTTCAATCGAAAAAAAAAATAGAAAGAAAAGTCGGCACAAAATCTAAATAGGGGGGTTAAATACTATCTTAGTTGAAGTTTTTTTTGAGACAAAAAAATTGAGAATCGAAGGTTTCGGACTTCGAAAAAAAACGTTTTTTTTGAAAATATTGAAATATTTCATAGATCCTGACATCTGTCAATTTTTGAACAAGTTCTAGCATTTAAAAAAAAAAGAGCGGTTTTTTCCAAAAATTCGTAACTTTTATTGTGTTGGGTAAAAAAATCTGAAAAAATTCAGAAAAATGTCTTTGGTAGGGTAGAAAATGATAAAAAATTTTCAGCGAAATCGAAGGGGGTCGGGCCGAAACCTCGGTGATTTGGCATGGAATGCCCCAAATGCTCTAACGAATAATGTCTTGAAGTTCTAATTCAAACTTGATATCAATATTACTGATTGACCGTTTGACGAAAAGGCCGAAATGATTCAGCCTCTTTATGAAAAGGCTAAATCCAGGTAGGCTAATCGTAGAATGAACGTTGATTTTACGAAAAGGCCGATAGTGGTCAGGCTCTTCGTGAAGAGCCGGATTTTCGTCAGTCTAATTGTAGAATCAACGTTCATTCTACGAAAAGGCGGCGTTTCGTGAAAAGGCTAGGCTTTTTACAAAAAGCCTAATTTCACAAAAAGGCTGCGACATATACAAGTTTATATGATTCTTATATAATTTTATATGATTCATATATAAATTACATATAACTATATAAAACTATATATAGTAATATATAACTATATACAAGATTGTGAATAGGCTTATATATAATTATATAGAATTATATGAAATTTCACATAGGTATATATAACTATATACAAGATTGTGAATAGGCTTATATATAATTATATATAATTATATGAAATTTCACATAGGTATCTATAACGTCGAAAAGTTGACCGATGCCAAAAAAATCATAATTTTGTCTTATCACACAGATATATCGAAAGAATTTATGTGAATTTTTTCAGAATTTTTGGATCACATTTTCTGAGTTTTCCAACTTCCAATTTCTTTCTACGAACCTCCGTATGTCAATCGTACAAGAAAATTTATAAGACAAAAAAGTTGCAGTGTTGAATCAACTTTCTGAAAAAAATTTTTTGGGAATTTCTCGAATCCCAAAAATACCAATTTGTATCAAAAATACACAAAAATACATTTTTTCAACCAATACGTCACTTTTGATTTGCTTCAAAAATTTACAGAAAATACTCTCAAGTGTTTACAGCAACCATATATTTTTTTCAAGATGGTTGGCTCAATCGTTTGGAAGCTATGCTTTATTAATTATTTTTTTTTTCTCGAAAAATATAAAGAATCAAAGAATTAATAAAGCATAGCTTCCAAACGATTGAGCCAACCATCTTAAAAAAGATATACGGTTGCTGTAAACACTTGAGAGTATATTCTGTCAATTTTTGAAGCAAATCAAAAGTGACGTATTGGTTGAAAAAATGTATTTTTGTGTATTTTTGATACAAATTGGTATTTTTGGGATTCGCGAAATTGCCCAAAAAAATTTTTCAGAAAGTTGAGTCAAAACTGCAACTTTTTTGTCCTATAAATTTTCTTGTACGATTAACATACGGAGGTTCGTAGAAAGTAATTGGAATTTGAAAAACTCAAAAAATGTGATCCAAAAATCTGAAGAAATTCACATAAATTCTTTCGATATATCTGTGTGATAAGACAAAATTATGATTTTTTTGGGATCGGTTAACTTTTCGACCGTTCGAAACGGCGTGGAATACCTCATATATAACTATATATAGTAATATATAACTATATACGAAATTGTAAATAAGCTTATATATAGTTATATAGAATTATATAACATTTTACATAACTATATAGAACCATATATTGTCTATATATAACTATACATAGTAATATATAATTGTATACAAATTTGTAAGTAGGCTTATATATAGTTATATAGAATTATATAAAATTCCGCTCAACTATATATAACTATGTATAGTCTATATATAACTATATGGAACTTAGGCGATTTTTCACCTCTGAGTATACAAATAGCCAATTCACGTTATCAAAATATGCTTTTATCAAAGTATGTACTCATTATACATATCATCGTGTATAATTATGCTAATGGTGATGGTAAATTTATGATAAAAAAAAGTACAATAAATCATTTGCTTTTCATTAATTCAGAAAATTCGTTAGGACTCACAAGGGCAAGGACAGTTTTGCGATTTTTGTTGTTTTTACATTCATGGTACGTGGCTAGAGTATTACTGGAACAACAATCAGCAAAGTAGGAGGGCATGCTTCTCTGCAGTTGCCGTGAAAATCGAGTTTGCAGAATTTTGAGCGGGTTATATTGACTAAACAGTCAATCATTTACATCAAATGGCGTAGCTCATCGGGTAGCACTTTAGTCTAGTAAGTGTGAGATTGCTCGTTCAAGTCTCGCTGCAGCTGGAAGTTTTTTTTTTTTTCTTTCTCTTTTCTTCTTCGAATTCCTTTCAATACCTACATAATTCACATGTGAAACTTAACAATCCGATGATAAATAATAGATACTCAATCGTCATTTTCAATGAAAATCGCATTAAACTTTTATAGAATGATATATAATTGTATTCAATTGTATATAATTATATATAATTCTATCGGGCCATTTTCCATATATAATTATAAATAAATATTTTATATAATTATATTTAATTATATATGATTATTTTTACTCGGGTTTGCATAAAATATACCGCCGGAGCTGGGAAGACTGCGAGCACCACTTCATACTGCGGCGATCACGTGCGCTAATAACGCTCAGTCAAGCGCTCCTTGGACTTTTTTGCGTAGGCTCTAATAATAGGTAAGATACGCGATAGGCCCGCACCTTACGATGCGAAAAAAGTAAATTTTTGTCGATTTCAGTGAATGTCGCGCGGTAGATCAAACTTATTCCTCGTAAAACATCAAATGCCAAAGCTACAACCGGTTTAGTATCACCGTTTCGGAGAAATTCGAGAAAATAATTTACCTATGTCGGTGAAAATCGAATATACTAGACTGCATAGACTATCCATTCCCTTAAGGCGAAGTGTAACGTTTGAATACATCGAAAACGGGAATGGTGAATTCTCCGAAAGTACTGGATGAATCGCAATTAAATTTTGGGGGATTACGGATTGTTCTAGTATAAAGGGCCTGATTATTTTACTTTTTCGAAAATTGACAGAAATTAAAAAAAAAAAAAGTAAAATAATCAGGCCCTTTCTACTAGAATAATGCGTAATCCCCCAAAATTTTATTGTGATTCATCCAGTACTTTCGGAGAATTCACCATTCCCGTTTTCGATGTGTTCAAACGTTACACTTCGCCTTAAGGGATCATTCCACTTTATCAACTTCAAAAAATCGAATTTTTTTTTTGATGAATTTCGAAAATAGACCACTTCAAAAATATTGTGTAGAAATTTCATAAAGATCGGAGCGGTCTAAGTATTATTTTTCGAGTTTATTTGAGCGCGCTCTCCGGCGTGCACTTACTCGAGCGAGCATACGTTAGCCCAGTTGCTCTGCCCCTTCTTACGAATTTCGGCTTTGTATACACAACAACTTGAAGAGAATTAACCGTTCGAACAAGCGGAAGGCATCCTGTATGGTGCCGGCATCGCTGATTAGCTGTATGATTTTTTTATGATTTTTCTGTAAAAAAAACTTTAAACACGTTTTTCTCAAAACCGCTTTTTTCTTGGTTGCTTTGTTGATTTTCTCTCCGGAACTACTGAACCGATCCTTATGAAATTTTAACTACATATTTGTCACATGTATGGCTACTGCTGGAACTAGAATTATTTGAAAATTTTGATTTTAAGTACTTTTTTTAACCGAAATATCACTCAAAAAAGTCTTATTTTTGGAGACTTTTGTTTTCAACAGCCGCCATTTTGTTATTTTTGCATCATAATTAATAATTCTAGTTCGGACAGTAGCCACAACCATACTGAACTCAAATCTTTTCTATTTTTGTGTTTCAAATAAATCTACTCAGAAATAACATCAACGAAGCTAATATCGCTTTTTTTTCGAGGGCCTACGTGGACGCTGCTACCAGGGATAGATAAATGATGTCAAATGAATAAACAAGAATTTTTCATACATTTCAAGAGATGTTTCATCAAGCCCAAAAAGATTGACATCAATATCTTTTATAGGAACCATACAAAAAATTCCCCAAAGTACCAAATTTTTCAGCCGTTTAAAGTGGAATGATCCCTTAAGGTGCTATTAAAGATGCTCTACGCCTGGAAAACGCGGGGAGCTAAAACTCCTACATCACTTGACCAATCGGAATGAAATTTTGAGGATCGGTGTATTATCTTTGCAGAAAGTGGAGCGATTTTTTACTTTTTCCAAATTTGAAGATTTTTCGAAATTTCGAATATTTTTTTGGGGAATTTTCAAAAAGTAAAAAATTGCTCAACTTTCTGCAAAGATAATACATCGATCCTCAAAATTTCATTCCGATTGGTTAAGTGATGTAGGAGTTTTAGCTCCCCGCGTTTTCCAGGCGTAGAGCATCTTTAATAGCACCTTAATCAATTTTTTTCTCACAATGTTGACCTTCCTGAAATGCACAAACTCGGATTTATATCATACACGCCTCATACCACCTTGTCAGATTTTCATCTTTTTGCCAGGAATTAGGTGGAACTTTTTCCACAAAGTGATTTTACAATGTCATTATACAAGGTGTTTCAGAACAAGGTACTTTCCTGGTACCAATGAATTCCATGTCAAAAGCTCAGACGAAAATTGTTGATGCTAAAATGTCGACGGGGCCACTGTTTTCAGATAGGAGCCGTTTGAAGTGAGCCAATACGAGACAAGAGATATAAGAGACGGCTCCAGGGCCGCTGTCGTACCTGTAGCGGTGTGACGTTTTGTCAGTTGGAGAGGTTGCGGTGGAGGGCAACGAGTCACGATAATCCCTCTTCTATTAGCTAACTGTAAGCCACTGAAATCCTGAAGACGTTTCCCCCCTCAACATTCTATCATTCGTTCTAGATTTTGACAAGGAATTCATGGACACAGGAAAGTACACTTGACGAGATTGATTCTGACCAGTATGAAGTTGGCACCACAGTTTTCTGTCTCTTTCTCTGTCTATGTAACCACGATGGATAGAATGAGACAAGAGACTGTGGTGGCAACTTCATACTGGTCAGAATCAAACACGCTATGTGTACCTAATTCTGAAACACCCTGTATGTAACATAAATTTGAGGTGTCATGTTCTTCATTGTGAATTCGAAGTGTCAGCTCATTCGACTCACGTATCGATATAGTTATGCTATGTTAAGAAATTTACGATAAAAACCGATTAGTTTCTCTTCTTATGCGTAAATGATGAGTTTCCCTTTCAGGTGCGTATTGAGTGCATTTCAAAAAAAAGCTTACAACAAAAGAAAATTGACCAATAGTCTTATTCAATTATACAGGGTGATTCAGTTTGACCGGGCCATTTTAGCTGGGTCGACTCCTCTCGAAATTCTAAGACTAAATTTCCTTTACCAAAAATTCGAGGAACTAATAATTTCCGCGCTACGGAAGACCTTAGTTGACCAATCACAGAGCCTACAGCTGCTCGAGTTAGTGCCGGGTCAAAAGTATAAAATAAGCAGTGCCCGTATAGCGAATCGAATTTCATTAGAAAGAAAATAAATTTTTGAAACATTACTAAAATTTTTCGTGCTTCGTGGTTTTCGTCCTCCAGGTCCATTGCTACGCAGTTGGTCGTCGTCCAGGTCCACCGCTTTGTAGTTTTGGTCCTCCAGGTCCACCGCTACATAGTTCTCATCGTCCCGGTCGTCCGCTTCGTGATTTTCGTACTCCAGGTCCTCCGCTTCGTGATTTTCATCCTCCAGGTCCACTGCTACGTAGTTTTCGTCGTCCAGGTCCTCCGCTTCGTGATTTTCGTCCTCCAGGTCCTCCGCTTCGTGATTTTCGTCCTCCAGGTCCTCCGCTTCCTGGTTTTCGTCCTCCAGATCCACCGCTGCGCAGTTCTCGTCGTCCAGGTCTATTGCTTTGTAGTTTTCGTCCTCCAAGTCCACCGCTACGTAGTTTTAGTCGTCCCGGTCGTCCGCTTCGTAATTTTCGTTCTCCAGGTCCACCTCTACGTAGTTTTCGTCGTCCAGGTCCTCCGCTACGTGGTTTTCGTTCGCTTGGTGGACGAAAATCACTAAGCGGACGACCGGGACTATGAGAAATACGTAGCGGTGGACCAGGAGGACGAAAACTACAAAGCAGTAAACCTGGACGACGAGAACTGCGCAGCGGTGGACCTGGAGGACGAAAACCAGGAAGCAGAGAAGCGGGACGATGAGAACTACGAAGCGGAGGACCTGGAGGACGAAAATCACGAAGCGGAGGACCTGGACGACGAAAACTACGTAGCAGTGGACCTGGAGGACGAAAATGACGATGCGGACGACCGGGACGATGAGAACTATGTAGCGGTGGAGCTGGAAGACCAAAACTACAAAGCGGTGGATCTGGACGACGACCAACTGCGTAGCAGTGGACCTGGAGGACGAAAACCACGAAGCACAAAAAATTTAGTAATGTTTCGAAAATTTATTTTCATTTTAATGAAATTCGATTCGCTACGGGCACTGCTTATTTGATACTTTCGACCCGGCACTAACTCGAGCAGCTGTAGGCTCTGTGATTGGTCAACTAAGATCTTCCGTAGCTCGTAAATTATTAGTCCCTCGAATTTTTAGTAAAGGAAATTTAGTTTTAGAATTTCGCGAGGAGTCCACCCAGCTAAAATGGCCCGGTCAAACTGAATCACCCTGTATATTGAATTTCGAAACAAAATATAAATTATTACGATTATCGACATTTTTTCATAGTCTCAATATCGGTATGTTTGTTTGTAGTGACTCTATCGTTCGTGTGCTTTACGTTCATACAAGCGAATTTATCAGACAAGACGAACTCAAATTACAATGCACTAATCAAGTTTAAATACTAAAGTCATTCTTAACTGTAAGATTTCCACTCAATTAGAGCAGCGTAATCTACAGAAGACAGGAAAAAACTGAAAAGAACATTCTAAATTTTTTATATTAAGTAAAAATTTGTTTTGAGTTTTTTTCTGTCTCCTGTAGATCTGCTCTAACTGAGTAGGAATCTTATAGTTGAAAACGACTTTAAGATTTAAATTTGATTATTGGAGTGAAATTTGAGTTCGTCTTGTCTGATAAATTCGTTTGTATGAATGTAAAGCACACGAACGATAGAGTCACTACAAACAAATATTACGATTATCGTTTGATTGATTGGTTTGAATCGTTTTTTTTTTTTTTTTTTTATATCAGGGTAACTGCTTCTCCGTTATTATATGTATTGGGCTACATTGCACACCCAACTTACCGCAAAGTCGAGCAATAGTTCGCAAAGACGTTTGGCATTATCGCACGGAGGTGCTTCCCCAGATACTCCTCGTCTCAACAGATCCTCCATTCTCAGAAGTGTTAATTCATGCCTCTGATAAGCCTCGACGACTGGTAATCCACTACTACAACCGCTAATCGAATCTGACCTTCTTAAATTTTCGGCCGACTTACGTCGAGTTCTACTTCTGCCCTGGCTATCGTGCTTCAGATTTTTTTCAGAACTGGTAGTGTTGTTTGTAGGTAATACTGCAAATTTTCCTACTACTGGATCAAAATTATCTGATATACCATCGCTAGTTAAAAATACTATGTCGCCTCTTTCCACTTCAGTCATCGATAAAGTTAGATTGTTCAATTCTGGATTGCACCCATCCACTGGGCCCAAAGCTCCCAATGCATCTCGCATGTCTCGCATACAGTAAATGTCATGAGACCCTTGCGTTATCTCTCTGACACCAGTTCGCCTGTAACAAGAATAATTTTTCAGTTACAAACGACCGCCATAGTATTGTGGAAAATAATTTGTATACATTCGCAGTCTGGTCATGATGAGAATTTGTTGTTACCTGGAATAGACGTAGGCCAAACTATCGCCGACATTGCACGTGCACGCGACATACCTTTCAGTATGGTGATTTGAGGCTGAATTAGTACGAGATAAAGGTAGTACAGCACAAACTGTGAGAGTTGTGAGCATTCCTTGTTCCTGTAAAATGAGGGAATGTGCAGAGTGAAAGGAGCGCAGAAGTGCCACAAACACGTCTCGAGTTGTAGTTACTCCACCACCCGGTACTGATGCAAAAAGTGCCTTGTTCAAGTATTCTATACTTCCATGTACGGCTGCTCGAGCTGCAATACTCGCCTTAGGGCCTAGAATATAACGTCAATGGATAATAAGTTTTCTAATGTTTTGGTTGTCTATGGGTGTTCAGACGTTCTAACTGTCTGGTCCGAAGATTCTCCAATATCCACAGTTTGGCTTGAAGAATGTCGAATCTCACATCAGTCTCGAAGAAAGTCGAATTTCGGGATAGGACGAAAATCATGGTAAAAATGGCAACAGGGCGTGGCGATAGAATATAATAAAGTAAAATATACAAGTTAATAAGTCCAACAATGAATATTAGTACCATAAGTATACAATCTTACACTTAATCATGTAAACCAGTATCAGTACTGTTTGGAATATTAAATTGCTATAATTATTTAACCACGTTTTAAATAAAAATTACTTCGGCTTTGTTGATTCATTTTTATAACATACTAGCTGCCTATTGCGGCTTCGCCCACAAATATAATTGTTCTTGCTCGCTACGCTCGCTCGATACTAATAATCATTGTGCTCACTCGCTACACTCGCTCACCCGATGATAGCCTATAACACTTCCCTTTATATATGGGGTATTCCATGCCAATTCAACCAACCCATGACCCTGACCCCCACAGATTTTAAAATCAATTTTTTATATGATTCGCCGGTCTTCAAAATGCAACGTCAATTTTTTTCAGATTTTTATTATTTGTGGTTATTTTTTTAGGAATTTTCGAAGCTAAAAAAAAAATCGCCACGTTTTAAATATCTGAAAAAAATCGATAAAATTCTACGAAATAAGACCATTTTTTCCATATTAATTTTATAGTGGTGTTCTCAAGAGGACACCCGGGGCAGCACCAAACCAAGGGAAAAAGTCCAAGTCGAATACTGTCTTTATTTTCAGACGTCAATTTTTCTGTGCAAAATAGTACCGCATAGTTGAAAATAAAATCCTTTTTTTTTTACGTTCATTCAGAAAAAAAAGTGAAAAAAAAAAAGAAAAACAAAAAAATTAATTTCATTTTCAACTATGCGGTATCATTTTAGGCACAAAAATTGACATCTGAAAAAAAAAAAGACAGTATCCGACTTGGACTTTTTCTCTTGGCTTAGTCCTGTCCCGGGTGTCCCCTCGAGAACACCACTATATAATTAATATGGAAAAAATGGTCTTATTTCGTAGAATTTTATTGATATTTTTCAGATTTTTAAAACGTGACGTTTTTTTTTTTTATCTTTAGAAATTCCTAAAAAAAAAACAAAAATAATAAAAATCTGAAAAAAATTGACATTGCATTTTGAAGACCGGCGAATCATATGGAAAATTGATTTCAAAATCTGAGGGGGTCGAGGTCATGGGTTGGTCGAATTGGCATGGAATACCCCATATAAATTACGTAGTATAAATTTCAAGATCAGTTCAGCGGTTTCGGGGTATATAAAAGACGAACAAACAAACATTCATTTTTTATATGTATATGTATACATATATACATTACTTTAGTCTTATATATAAACACATCTTTGAAGTGAGAATTAAAGTAAAGATCCTGCTTCGAGTTTGAAGTAGAAATTGAAACTGTTTTATTTAAATAAGTTTTCAGTAGTAAATTCCAGTTTATCAAAAAGTGGACGAATGACTATAATTCATTTACTATGAACATGCTTAAGGGGGGGCTGCACTCTAAAATTGACCCTACTTAATATCGGGCGCAGAGAGCTGAGGATTTATTTTCTGGCTATGTTTCTCAATAGAAATAACCACCTGAAACGGGAAATCGATTGCATCATTTTTAGGCTTTTTGCAAAATGTTTATTTTTGAAAAATGAAGGTATCGAAAATCCAAGACGATTGATTGTTTGAAACCGTCTTCTGAACATGTGAAAAAATCGGCAACTCTTAATCTTCAAAATTGTGGGAGGAGATGCATTTTTAAGTATTTTTTTTTAACTGTTATATGTATAACTGTATCGCTAATTCGAAACATTTGTGGTATGCAGATTGAAAACAGGACAAAAAAAATAAATAGACATTACTAGTGATAAAATTTCACCTCATCTAAATGAGATATTATATATCGTTAGCTAAATAAAAAAGTCACGTAACTACCAAAAAGTAAAAAAGTTCAAAAAAAACATGACATATCTCCAGAAAATAATTATTTGATTATCACTCAAATTTTCAAAACGTGAAAATTTTGGTGGTTACGTGACTTTTCTATTTAGCTAACGATATTTAGTATCTCATTTAGATGAGGTGAAATTTTATCACTAGTAATGTCTATTTATTTTGTCCTTTTTTCAATCTGCATACCACAAATGTGTTGAATTAGCGATACAGTTATACACATAACAGGTAAAAAAAAATACTTAAAAATGCATCTCCTCCCACAATTTTGAAGATTAAGAGTTACCGATTTTTTTACATGTTCAGAAGACGGTTTCAAACAATCAATCGTATTGGATTTTCGATACCTTCATTTTTCAAAAATAAACATTCTGCAAAAAGTCTAAAAATGATGCAATCGATTCCCAGTTACAGGTGGTTATTTCTATTGAGAAACATAGCCAGAAAATAAATCGACAGCTCTCTGCGCCCGATATTAAGTAGGGTCAATTTTAGAGTGCAGCCCCCCCTTAAGGGGCCATTAAAGACGCGCATGGAATTTATTTATTATTTATTATTATCGTAGCAGAAAGTAGAGGAATACTTTACTTTTTCAAAATATTATAATTTTTCAGAAGTAAAAAAAAATGTTGGAATTTTGAAAAAACAAAGTAATCCTCCACTTTCTGCAAAAATGATACAACAATCCCCAAAGTTTCATTCCATTCGATCGAGCGATGTAGGAGTTTTGGCTCCGCGCATTTTCTAAGCAATAAATGTCTTTAACGGCCCCTTGAATAATCTCGACATTGCAACATTCCAAACATTACTAATTTTTGTTTACATGATTAAGTGTAATACTGTTTACTTATGGTATAACTACTTATCACTGTACTTATTAACTTATATAGCTTACATCATTATATTCTATCGCCATGGGCTGTTGTCATTTTTACCAAAATTTTTCGCGTATCCCGAAATTCGACTTTCTTCGAGACCAATGTGAGACCAAACTGGAGATTGGAAAGGCGTTGGTTCAGGCAGTGAAATTATGAATGTTTTAAAGACTAGATATACCCCAGTTAACGCCGTCAGCGAGAGCCAAAACAGCTGCTTTTGGTCTGGCAGAGATGCCAAAACAATCAGCAATTGGTTCTCCATTATTTACATTGCTTGTAGGATTCTTCTCATAAAGCGTCGTAGCCACCCCATACGCTAAGTCATGAGGTCTAAACCAGTCTGAGACGCAAGCTATTTCACTTCCGGATGTTGATCCTTAACAGAAATTTTCAAATATATGCAACTATATAAGTTTATCACATGCAAATGACTGCCCACCTTCGTAAGCCTAATTATTCGACGTAATTATTATGTGCTTGGAAATATAATAATTGTGTATAATTGAATATGCATGCAGAATGCTATCACAAGGCAGTAGTGGCTTGGAGTCTCATAAAAATCGAATGATTTTGGGGGTATTTACACTACCGTGGTCCTTATTTCGAGTTTGGACAAATTTTTGTGCAGACAATCCTGAATTTAAAACCAGATAATGAAAAAAAAAATTCCTTTCAAATTTCAGCTTTGTATTTCAACCATGAACCCGTAAAGTCTTTCAAAATACATACGTTTTCACTATATTTTCACTACACATTTTATCTCGAAACTAATATTGGCCAAAAAAATTTGAAACTGTAAGAAATTAGTGGATACGATGCTACGATTTGGACAAAATATTTTGCATAGTCTAATGAGGCTCTCCAAACCATTTCGACCTGGCTGTGACCCTCGCCCTTTTTTATTTTATCCTTCTATTAGTATAGGGCATCACAAAAAAACGAGATGTTCAAAGTCTTAGATTTTTTAAAACATTCGTTTTTTAGCAATCGCTCAAGTAAGCAAAATCTGCACTGTTTGCCACAATCAATTTCGGTGAAATTTATACTTCAAATTCTTGGTAAAACGACAAAAATTTGTAGTCTATACCGAAGATTGGCGTGCATTTAGTTTAGGGGATAGAAGCAAACGAATTGAAAAAAAAAAATTTAATTTGACTTACTCTACCATATGGCGGTTGAATGAACCATTTCAACGATCAAATTTATGATACTATTCGCAATATTATAACTTGCTATTCTAAATATCATGATTAAGATGATTTCCGAAACCTCTATATAGTAGAATAAGTTGACCCAAAATTTTTTTTATCAAATTTACTTGCTTGTAAATCCTAAACTAAATAAGCGACCATCTTTGGTATACCCTTAAATTTTTGGCTTTTCACAAAGAATTTACTGTGTGAATTTCATCAAAATTGATGTGGCTAATAGCGATCTTGCTGAATTGAGTGATTACTGAAGAACTAATTATTTTTAAAATCTGAGATCTTGCAAATCTCATTTTATTGTGTCGCCCTACTAATGAAAGTTACTAAAGATGTAAGTAATTTCTATGCATATGCTAGTTATTCATTGATCTGACTTTATGCTAAAAAAAAAAAAATCAAAGAGCACAGGTCAAACCACTTCAATTAAAAACGAATTCGTAAATCGATCAATCTTAAATTAAAAAGTCTGGTAATACATATGACGAATATATCCCAAACGAGAGTCCATTCTGCAAGTCAATAGCATAGGCCTGCATACTGCGATGAACTTTGATTACATTTTTCCTCCAATAATCTGGCTCTGCTACTTGTAGAGATTTTATTAGATCGTGTAAGTCTCAATACTTTAAAGAAAATATCCATGCTTAGATGGGGTGCAGCATTGGGAAATTTTTGGCATGTTAGACAAAAAACCGACGACACTGATCAAGACCTTCTCTTCACAGACAATAATTGCTTGGCAACAACTAATTAAATTCTTGCCAATTTGAAACTACACATAGTTTCTACACTTGATGTTGGCACTTTTGGAGCTCATCCGCTTTACACTGATTGGGTTACGCTAAACTATAGATTTGGGGTTATTCAACGGATGAGTTCTAAACACTCCAGTTATAAAAGATTCTACTGTAAGCCTAGGTGGAACTAGCCGTATAAAAACTATAAATATGATTAGATGCGTTAAAGCTAATCAGTCAAACTACAAATAGTGTTCACTCAGATCTACTGTAACTACGAAGGCATACGGACGAAGAATATAATACATACAGTAACTCTATTGCAGACAGTGATAATGATGAAATTAATTATAACAGTGATAATAATTGTAATTACAATAGCAATTAACCGAAAAGACAATGATTATAGTAAAAATAATGGCATCTAAAATGATATCAAAGTTATAATAATGATTGCTCAACGTAGCTAAGATTTTCAGCGCATGCCCAAAATGCAAGGATAAGCACCTTTCTTGGCTTTCTGAAATGGTGCTGGAGCACTTTTGGATTTCCTCAGTGGATTCATCTCTGAAGCAAATTCAGATGGTGGTGGTATTATATCATTACCAAAGTCCCCTTCCTCTGCGTCCTCCAAAACGTCCTTGCTAACATTTTCTATGGCAAACCGTACACCATTGTCGTTCAAACTATCATCAAAGCTTACATTTTCTGGTTTGGCGGTTGTAAATGTTTTCTCAGGGATGAAGTTTCTTGTTTCAAAGGTAAAGTGTTCCTCAGACAGGAGATTGAATTGAAAATTGTCCAACTTTTCTTTAATTTTAGCATCATAATCGATCGTATCTTTTACTTTGGGAGTGGAGTTTTCTAGGAACGTAACGTTGTCTGTTGTCAAATCATCCACAATCTCCATTGATGGTTCTTTACCTTTTTTGTTAGATTGGTCGCTAAATTTATTATAATCCCCGCAACCACCAGCTGACGAATTAATTTGTTCCTGGTTGCAATTCGATTCCAAACTATCCAATAAGTTTTCTTGCGAATACTTGGAGTCGGGATTGTATAATTTGCCAGCTGCACGAATTTTTATAGAACTGTTGTCAATGGGGCAAGGCGGAGAATGGCTCGGACGAATGACAAACCATCGATCGTGAGCCACAGAGAATATACAGTCCATCGATGTGTATACTACATTTAATATACTGACTTTAAAATGTAACAAAGTCTCGGCATTTGTTTAGATGCTACAGATATTATTTACTAATAAATTTAAACTAACGGCCTTGTGCACTTTTTATCACGTGAATCTCTACACTATCTTATATAAGAACAAAAACAGAAAGCAAAAATCGCCACACCAAAAGAAGTTTGATAAAAAAATGTAGAATTATTAGTAATTTCACTTATATTCATTTCAGAAGGGTTTGAGGAACAATTACATACCAGCTCTCTCATGTTCAGACTGTTCCAAAATATCAATGTAGTCAACGTCAGGATCGCTGATACTCAAATGCCGCTGCTTTAGGTTTACAGTTGTTAAACCAAGGTCCGGGCCTGTTGAAGCAGCAAATATTTCCCCACCACCTTCCGACGTACATAATGGATATGATGGCAGTTCCTCAGGATTGCGCCCATGCAATATTACTGGACCCTCAGTTTTAATCTCCAATCTATGTGGATAAGAACAGCCGTCGCAGTGATTCGCAAATTTTTAAACAAATTCTTATCGCATCTTCGGAATTTACAGATTCAAGCGGTGTTATTAACTCAAACAAAAAAGCATCAGAACAGAATGTTTTATGTAGTTTTTACTGCGTAAAATGAATTAAAGAAATAACAAAATCTAAAACTAGGCAGATGATATATTCCACTAATAAATATTATTTTCACCGATAATCTCCGTCTTTCTCATGGGCTTATGTCTATGGGAAACAAGAACTATATTCCGAACTAGTAAAAGTTACTTGAATTCCGTGACTGATTCACAATATAAAAAGTTGGTTGTCACGATTATTTATCGCTGGTAATCGCATTTCCGTCACCGCCTTTCCGCGATGCCGATTGGATGATGCTACTCGGCTTACTTCGCATGGTTTGAAGCTGTTCGCCGAAAATCTGCTCGGAACGCGTGAAGCGCGCTATTGTGAGCTAGTGACCGGTAAAAAAAAGGTGAAGAAAGTGTATGAAAAAGTTGAAAATCTGTCAGAGCAAAGATTTTTATTTGCAAATGACACTGGCAGAAGATAGAGAACTTTGTCCAATAAAAACAGCGAACCTTTTTTCCACATGGCATAAACCCAAAGAGAAGCATCCAAATCAATGAGACGAAAAAAAGAAACTTTATTCCAAATAGTTTTTGAGTGATTATGTGTAAGCAGAAAAATTTTTGAGACAAAACTCTTCTAGTGAATTCATATTTCTCTTCAGAACGCTCGAAGTGTAATTAATACACTAGAATAATGAATATTTAGAGAATATAGGTATATGACATACTGGGGTGCGATTCCATAACTTTTATAACTACTATCACTGTCGATAGATATCATAAGATTGATACGTGCGATGACTTCACGCCGTACATACGAGTGATACATCGGAGTGTGTGTGTGTACAGTGATAGCAGTGATAAAAGCTATGGAATCGCACCCCTGGCTACTAAGGAGAAATTTATCTGACGTTTGTTGTCCCCAACAACTACTTGTGCCTATATTTAAACAGGAGATCAAAAGTTTTCCCATAAGATTGATGTGTACGATTTGAGTTAGATATGAAAATTAGCAAGTGTCAATAAAACGACGGTGAATGAATTCGAGACACGAATTATTTTTATTTTTAAATACAAAGAATAAGTTTCATCGCTCTATAATTTTTCGTATAACCTAGGGTATGGATCTTACCCATTTAAATATCGAGTAATGAAACAACCGTCTGGAAGATCTTGGCGGACATTTCGAGGACTACGTGGTGACGATTCTCCATGCCCAATATTTTCCACAGCAGCGGCAAGGTTGCTGACAGACAGCTGACGCATGAAACCAGCAACCCTTTTTCGTAGGCTAGGCATATTCTGGATTGATATGACTACTAAATATCCGACACAACGAACAAATGGCACATCTTGTGACAGTTCGCGATACTGTTGACGTGAAAAATTGTACAATTGAAGCTGGTGAAGAAGTTATATAGCAGAAAGTAATTTCACAGAATCATAGCAGCCATTATGAACTACCACCATAGTGCTGATCCTAGGCTCATAACGTGAAGGTAAGTAGCCGAGTAGCCATGGAACGAACGTCAAATTGACAGTTCCATCACGGAATTAAGAAAGTAGACAGATCGCAAGATGTGTATTGCCTACTATTACATAGGTATATCATTGCCTATCAGTAAAAACGGGGTGTAACGTCCGACCGGACGTGTATACTCTATTTTGCTTATAACTATATAATGTTACTAGTTAGTTACTCAAAGAAGAGGTGCGTTCCAAAACATCACCCTGGTGCACCCGATCACCCGAGAGTAGACCTCACATCCCACGAAATTCTCTTATCCTCAGCAGATATTATTACCTTAAGGGGGGGCTCTAGGCGATTTGTACCGACATCAACTATTCTTTCGAATATCTACGAAACGGAGGGTCCAATCGGATTGTCCTTTGCGCAGTCGATGTTTGACGAGGAATGAATTCGATCTATCAGGAGAAATTGAACGGAATATTTAATTTTTTTTTTTTTTCGATCGCAAAGTGTGGGCGTGCCAGCCATTTTGACTTAGATCAAGGCCTATGCATCGAAAATGCAAAAGAATCGCTGTAGTCCACAGCATTGATTGATTTCGGGAGTTGTCCAAATCGTAGGGATCAGAATCAACCTCGTTGTAATACGTCTACCGTCTTGATAGAGCTTATAAGACTGTAAGCTCTATGGTCGTCTTTCAAATCTTCAATTAAGCCCATGCCACGGTGGAACGCAAACGCGTGCGCAAACGCAAACGCAGAGATTTGAGGCTCCTTATTGGCTGTTGAAAAAATTTGTCCAAAGCTAAGCCAATCAGGAGCGTCAAATCTCTGCGTGCGCAAACACAAACGCAGAGATTTGACGCTCCTGATTGGCTTAGCTTTGGACAAATTTTTTCAACAACCAATAAGGAGCCTCAAATCTTTGCGTTTGCGTTTGCGCACGCGTTTGCGTTCCACCGTGGCATGGGAACGCCTGCCATTACGTTAACTCTGCGTTTCACGTAACAACTATTGCATACGGTGTCAAGGTGAATGGATTTTACAGCGACACGGAGTTTTTTACGAGAATTTTGAGGAACGCAACTTTATTGTTGCATAAATCCCGGTCGTTGTTATATCGGTCAGCTTTTAAACAAATCAAAAGTCCGTCTCGATATCTGTGCAACATTGATATACGTATCAATAGGATTGAAATGTCGTTTATATTCGACAACAATTACCTTGCCAGCTGATGACCCAATTATTATTATTATCATTTTGTGCCACTGTCCTTTTCACAACAAATAATCTACGCCATGCCTGCTGCATATTTCAGTAGTAATGAATCTGCAGTTTTCGAAAGAGTTGCTGAAATTGATAGCCTGCCTACGAAAACATTGCCCGCAAATTTGGATACTCAATATGATTTGGATATGTGCGTCAATTGGATTAAAGAGAACGCCCTCGAGAAGGTTAGGTTTTCATTTTTCTTCATAATACCTTTCTAATATGTTCACAATATCTCTAATTATGTATATTGTACCTGATATGTACGAAAGTTGCGTACAAATTACTTTGTCTTCCATCCTTTTCGGTTGCTAAGAAAAGACACTGTTGTAACCAAAATTGGTTTGCTCTAAAAAAAGTTGAATTTTTGTCCTTATTTTGATACCCTGATTTACAGATATGTCTACAGTTTCCCGATACACTTTTACCAGACTCTGCAGAGATAGCGTTGCGTCTACAAAAGCGTTCAAATAAGAATGTGTACATTTTGGGAGATTCATCGTACGGAAGTTGTTGTGTTGACGAGGTCACAGCACAGCATGTCAAAGCGGACGGTATTCTACACTTCGGACACGCATGTCTCAACCCTACCAGCCGATTACGAGTCTATCACGTTCTGCCAAAAAGGCAACTTGATGTACGATTATTCTGCAGTAAATTTCTACAGTATTTCTTAGTTAAAGATGAGAAGATATTGTTTTTCTATGATATTTCCTACGCACACATTGTAGGTACGTATTTTAATTTATTTTTTTAATATTTCACGTTGTAATAACATCTGATTATAATAATTATTTGCTACAGAATCTATTTATGATACTCTGAAACCCATGTACAAGAATTTGACTCTGACCAAGTTGAATTGTACCTCGAACACGAGGTTTACAGACTCTAGCGAAACAGAAAGTGAAGTTATTCTTGGCCGGAAATACAATTTAGAATCTGGTAATTGTGTACAGGATTACAAAGCTATGTTTTTGGGTCCAAATGGCAAAACATTGAGTAATTTGGCAATGGGTATACCAGCTAAAAGTTGGCATCAGTTTGATAATGACAAAATAAAAAAGTTCGCAGCAAGTAATTCGGTATGGCTGAAAAGAAGAAGATACTTGATTGAAAAATTGAAAGATGCGCGTGTTGTTGGTGTAGTGGTGGCCACATTAGGTATTAAAAATTATCTACAATCCATTACGGCTGTTAGAACTGCACTGAAGCTCAAAAATAAGAAAAGCTACATCATATGTGTCGGCAAACCAAATCCGGCAAAACTAGCGAATTTTCCTGAGGTGAATATAGCACGAACATAATCCATGCATTGATTGCAGTGAAATCTTTTCTTTGATGATGATAGAAAGAGTTTGCAGTATGGTCATTCGTAGTATCGCCTACGATACTGCCCTTTTCTTTTATTTTGTCTAATCAGGGAACATCGCCAAGTGTTCCCTCCGATTTCAACGAAACTTCGAGGGATTGTAAAGGGGGTGAAAACATTCGACACGTATTTTTTTATATCTGCTGGATTCCACCCTAAGGGGGTGGAATCCAGCAGCAACCTTGAAGTTCGTTGAAATTGGAGGGGGACACTTGGCGATGTTCCCTAGTAAGTTCATTTTTAGGGAATTCCGATCGTTCGAACACTTGGAGCAGAGTTTGGGTGGGTGTGAGTTGAAATCGGCAATTGTTTGCCACGAGATAGCCTATCAAGAAGGTGCTAGCTAGTGAAACAACTGGCGATTTGGCCTCTTGGCCACCTCTACTCTATTCTGACTATTCGAACGTTGGAAATTGACCCTGTATACAGGGTGCGTTATCTCTGATATTGATGATCATCGAAAATGCTCCGTCCCTTTCTATTCATACTCGTTATCGTCATATCGAGAAACCTTACTCTGTTATTACTATCCCAAATGGGAACATACCTGCCCTAGACTTGAAAATAAAAGTGGAGTTTCTCGATATGTCAATAACAAGTATGAATAGAGAGGGGCGGAGCGTTTGCGATGATAAGCCACTCCCTCATTCGATACCAGAGAAAACTTACCCTGTATATAACAGAGATAATATGCCTTTTTTCAAAAGCAATGTATAGGAGAAGTTTTAAATATTGAAGGAAAGTTCATTTCCCTCTTTTTCCTAAATCAGAGCCGTGCCCATCCTTGCTTGCGGCTGAGAAATTCTCAATCTCATCATAGTCCAATCTGTCAAATAGTGCTTTCAGGTTTTGACTGGTAACGGCGAGACCAATTTTGCACAAAATTTGAAACTTTGTATGGAGTTTTTTTTTTTGTTTTTGTAAAGACCAACACACACTAGGTGTAAAAAAAAAATCGAAAATAGTATGGGCCATGACCAGGTCACTTTGGGAGAGAACACCACGCACCCATTTTTATACATACATACTATCTTATCTGCAACCTTTGCTCACAACCGAATTCTTTATGTCAAATGCCCAAAGTCTTTCATTTGATACAAACAAAAAGTGTGTAAAAGAGGAGCCCGTTCAGATCACCCGTGCTGCATTGCACTTACAGTTTATTATTGGTCTTAAATCGGGAAAAACTAGCTTTCCAATCTTTTCCATGCACCTTACAAAAAAATGTCCTAAAAATCTGCGCTTTACAGTACCTTCAGTGTCATAGTTCGTACATCGAACGAGCCTAGTTAGGCCTCAAAAAAATGTTCAAGCTGAGTTACACGACTATTAGTATTGGAAAAATTATAATAGAAAATATCTAGTCTTGTAACTCAGCTTCAGGACAATTGTTTGAGGTCTAATAAGGCTTGTTCGTCACACAAGGGACGATGATAAAGATGCTGCAAAGCTTTCATTTTTTGAGTTTTGTTTTGTTACGTCGCATGGAGAAGATTAAACAGCTTGTGGTTTTCCATTTAAAACCAACGTTAATCATCAAGTGCAATGAGGCTTGGGTTAACGTGAACTGAATAAGTTCCGCTTTCACATACTTTTTGTTTTTGTATTGAGTGGTAGCCTTTTATCGGGTGCGACATAAAGGAATCGAAATTTCGTCATATAAGGACCAACCGAATATACTTACTCACTATTTTCTTTTACAGTTGGATGCTTTTGTGGTGATAGCCTGTCCAGAAAACCTTGTGTATGATTCAAGGGATTTTTTCAAGCCAATGCTAACGCCTTTTGAAGTAGAAGTAGCATTTAATTCTTCAAGGGAATTTTCGACACAGTATTGGATGGATTTTCGCCAAATACTGTCTACAGGAAGTAATTATGTGCCATTTGAAAGCTCCAATCACTCAGATGTTTCTCTGATTTCTGGAGCCATTAGGAATTTACCCAAAGAGGAACATCTGATCGATGGTATGGGTGAATTGGTTTCTAAGTCAGCGGGCACTATTGCCATTGGGAAAGATGGCGCAGAGTATTTACTCAACAGAAGTTGGCAAGGATTGGAACAAAGGTTGGGTCAAGACAGCGTTAAAACTGCATCTAAAGGCAGAATTGGATTGCCGGTTGCTTACGAAAATGAGGCTATCAAAAAAGAAGCTTGACAATGTAGTATACTTGATATTTAATTTATTTATATACATAGGTATATTTACATAATTGTACATAGGGTGAAGCACTTTTGGCCGAAATTACTGAACCATCTCTACTGCTTTGAAAGCAGCACGACAATGTTTCATGTAGAAGTTTTACAGATTTAGAGGACAGCAATGACACAATTTTTTTCCACAAGATACCTGGGTTCTTTCTACTTCAGTTCTTTGAAACGTAACTGAATATGGGGTATTCCACGTAAAACGGGACGGCTTCTGTATGTATGTATGTACATTAGACTGGCCCTTAAGACCCTTTTCTTTATTCCCCCCCTGGTCTGGTCCCAAATAAATTGAACAAAAATATGAGTACACTTTTGGCCCTCTATCTCAAAGGGAAGTGGTGCCTGTAAGTAAGAACTTTTTCCCATTTGAATGACACGGGTTTTTGAATTGTTTCCATTTATTATTTTTTTCCCAACCACAGGGAACTTTGAAAATTCTGAAAATCATCGGAATCTACTACATATAAATTACAAATATCGGTAAAATTTTGATTGGCCTCTCGTGCAATATTTCACACTAGTTGAGGCCGATCTATGTAACACAAAACAATATTTTCAGGCAAATACTGCCTGTGTGTGTAGTGTGAAATATTCACGAGAGGATAATTAAAATTTTACCGATATTTATCACTAATATATAGTAGATTCCGATGATTTTCGGAATTTTTAAAGTTCTCTGTGGCTGGGAAAAAAAAAATAAATAGAAACCATTCAAAAACCCGTGTTATTCAAATGGGAAAAAGTTCGTACTTACAGGCACCACTTCTCTTTGAAATAGAAGGCTAAGAATCTACTCACATTTTTTTTCTATTTATTTGGGACTGAACCAGGGGGTGAATAAAAAAAAAAGGGTCTTAAGGGCCAGTCTAATGTACATTGAAGATGTGATATTTTGCTATAATGACTAAAACGATATTTCTGGTAACAATTTTTTGACGATTTGTAACTACCGGGGGCTTTTCAAGTGGCGACGGGGAACCCGAATCTGCATTAGTGTCAAATTTGGTGACCCTCGGCCAAAAGTCGTCCCGTTTCACGTTGATCACCCCATGTTTATCCTTATTCTAGTGTCAAAGATTAATGAATCTAATTGTATAAGAATAGGATTTGCTCGAATAAAACAATCATGTGGTGTTATCACTCACTGTAGCATAGAAAGTATGTATGCACCTCGCCTCAGTCAGAGTACATCGACAGCTCATAGCTGTAATATCTTCTTAGATTTCACTCAATTATATGCTCAACAAGTAATAACATGTAACAAGATTTCTAATATAAAGGTAACTGTCATTCATCTCTGAAATTATTTTAAGTCCGTGCTGTGGTTTCAGAATCAGAAACTTAAAGTTTTCAGCTCAACTTGAGAAAACCTGAATTAATAATTAGTTGATACCTAAAACAAAGTGTGTTTTGGAAATCTGCTTTACATATCGTGTGCGCTAGGGTGTCCGTTATTTACCAAGTTGGCTGTTTTCACTTGGGCATCGTTTAAATTGTTAGTTTATAGCCTAAAAACAATTTTGCAAAAAATAAATTTTTTTTTCGATGCCGCCTCACCCTGCCTAAATGACGATACTTTTCCCATTCATTTAACATGGAGCTTTTGCACTTTTTGGAAATTAATTTTTTTCTTTATTATATTCAATAACTTACCAAATATTGTTTATTCTGCTTCTATTATGACTAGCTCACCATAGCGCGCTTCGCGCGCTTCGGAAACAAGCTTTCAGATTATGCATTTTTTTAAGCGCTCATCATGCGATCAAATAATTTAATTTATACAATCGAACATTTATTTATGATCGCCATTCTATGTCAAGGTGTCCATCAAAATTGAAAATAAAAATCTATCACTTTTCCTGGATTTTTTCAGGACTAAGAGAGTGTGTTTCCATGATAGTTTTTCTGTTCATTTTTTTGGTGAATGAAACGTAGACGAGACGGAGTATCATGAAAGCCATTATATTACTCTATTTTCAATTGCGTTAAACAAAGTTAAAATGAAAGCGAAATCCATTAGTGCCGCCACCATTCATAGTTTTGAGCCATTAAAAATATTTAAATTTTTTTTTTAATTTAGAGGACGCAAGTAAAATTTCAGGATAATTCCCTATTATTTCCAGATATGTATCTATCTATCCCTAGCAGTATAATAATAAAGTAATAGTATAAGTTATACTACTAATAATTTAGTAGTATGAGAATTGAGGTGTTTTTTTTTTAATTTTTTTATTTTCTCTTTTTATTATTTTTAGCATAACATTTTTCAAAAATGCCTTATAACTATAATCATTATTTTATCGCGTATAAAAAATTTTTTTTCCTCCAATCAACTTAAAAATATAGATAATGTATAAAACTATTTAAAAAATTAAAAAAATTTTTTTTTTTTGATATACGCCCTTTTGGCTTTAGTAAAAAAAATTCTTAAAGCCAAAAGGGCGTATCATTTTTTTTTTTAATTATTATTAATTATTGGGCTTAAACAAGAAAAAAAATGTCAAGAGTGGTTAAAATAATGACTCTTCAACTCAATCTATTTTAAAAAATATTTACTTAAACGAAAAAAAAAAAATTTCGTTTAATTAGTATGGATTCACATAAACGAATTTTTTTATTTCATTTAAGTAAATATTTTTTAAAATAGATTGAGTTGAAAAGTCATTATTTTAACCACTCTTGTCATTTTGTTTCTTGTTTCAGCCTAATAATTAATAATAATTAAAAAACATGATACGCCCTTTTGGCTTTAAGAATTTCTTTTCTCAAAGCCAAAAGAGCGTATATGAAAAAAAAAATTTTTTTCATTATTTCCATAGATTTATACACTATCTATATTTTTAAGTTGATTGGATGAAATTTTTTTTTTTTATACGCCCTTTTGGCATTGCAATGCCAAAAGGGCGTAGACTTTGAGATACGCCCTTTTGGCATTAGTAACGCGTTATCATGTTCCTTTAATTATTATGTATGTACGACTGTATGTTTGCATTTATACAGTATTTCCGTGTGTATGCATGCATGCACGTATATGTATGTATGTATGTTTATGTATATTTGTATGTACGCACAATGGAATGTATTCCATTTAAAGTATATAATATGTGGCCATTCTGGTCAAGTCGTCAAAACTATTTTTAAATATAAATACGTTTGTATAGTATCTTAATAAGTTTTGACGATTTGACCAGAACGGTCCCATATAAATATATACTTCAAATGGAATACATCCCATTGTAGATATATAGAAATATACATACATACATACATACATACATACGTACATACATACATGCATCCATATACATGCTTGTACCATATCTGCCCCTGCGATACCATAATTTATACCTCGGTTGACGGTATAAACTATCGGTCGCATCTGGGATCATCATCTGTTTACCGGCCTTTATGATACACATGTTTTTTTTTTTTGCATAACAAATGAAGTTATTTAAAGTTTTTTCAACATAATTAAAATCAACAACTTATTGCAGCTACGAAAACATCCCGAACAGAATTAAGTTATAATTAATTAATAATTAATAATCATGTCAGTTACTAATCAAAAAATTTCAATTACTCTTTAAGAGTGCAGAATCCTAACGGCATATGTATAAATATTCACAAGTATTATAAACAGAAGTTGCATTGAATCGACAAATTGCGAAATACATGTTTTAGGATTATCGCATCTAGACATATTGCAACAAATTATAAAAGAGTCTTTGATATAGCTGAGCGACAGACAGTCGAATGAACAAATCAAAAATTGAATTACTAAACGAGTTGAATGATTTTTAAAGGGTACATAATAACAGACTTAATCGCAATAGTAATTTTTTTACTCAGATTCATTCAATTTTTGTCTTTTTACGGACACTTCTTTTTGTTTTTGAAGATCTTTTTCAATGTGTTTCGTTCCACACAGCAGGTTTCTGAATGACATCCTCTGATTGTCTATCTTCCGTATATTTTTCATGCTCTTCACTAAGAAGTGAATCGGATTAGCTGTCAACAATTAAATGTAATTTGTTATGGTGTTTATCTTTTTTTTATCATTTGCAACGAAGGGGTCAATTTCAACTTGTCCAATTTATCGACTTTTTAATTTTTTAAAAGATTTATCCTAAAGTTTTAGTGGCAAAATATTTTTTTTTAATTTCGCCAAAACAATTTTTTTATTATTTTTGTAATATCGTAAGTCGTGTATATTGTGGACATTCATTTGAAGTACCCCTTTTACATACAACAAATATTTTCAAGTCTTAGATCATAGGTAAATATATATATATATATATATATATATATATATATATATATATATATATATATATATATATATATATATATATATATATATATATATTTTTTTTTTTTTTTTTTATCAACTGTAGGTAGTGGATAACACGGCATAACTTCGATTATCTTAATTAATTGTGACCGAGCTCAGTTTAGATAATTCGAATTTCTGATAACCAAACTGTGATTTTTTTATGAAGGGATGATGCATGTATGTACAATACAAATCCAAATAAATATAGTCATTGTGTATGTATATTCAGTCTCTTTCAATCATTTTTATTTCTCTGTCTGCTCTGCAAGGAACACGAACTGTTGCCGAAAAATGTTATTGATCACGCTTAGTTCTGGTGGAACATCAAAATTGTATGATACCAGACAATGTTCGGATAATTAGGTGTTCGGATAAGCCAAGTCATGGTTTTGATAATTGAAGTTTTACTGTATGTATTCTTATTTTATTTATTCAAAATTATAGGTGCATTCCCGACGTTTTTATAGTATTTGCGATGAGAAGTGAAAAAGATAAAAACCCGGTACATAAAGTATACTTTTTTTCTTAAATTTGAAATAAAATTTGTTCAATAGCTTATGTAGATTGATTCATCCACGTGTTTTATATGCTCTTTCGATAAATTTGCAATGTAATTTTTTTTTTTAATTATAATATACAAACGGAGCATACGACTTCACATCGTGATTAACAGAAATATAACAATAATCCAAAAAAGATTTTTACAAAAAGATTGAAGTTCACCAGTGTATGATCTTTTATTTTTTTTCCCTTGCAAATTCTAATGATCTTTTTTTTTGAATATTGTACGGATGAATTGCGTTGAAGAAGTTATGCGTCCGTTCATAATAAAAATCTTTTGTTTTCAGTTTACAACCTTAGACCATTAGACACGCGATATCACGATATGTTGAAGAAAATCTATGATTGCTATTTTGTATTTAGTGAGTTCTTTGAAATATATTGAGCGTGGTATACTAATTTATTAGCTTGCTAATTTCTTTCGACAAAAATAAGGATGTACATACCATTAAGTTGAGTAAAACCCACAATCTGAACATGGTCTCCTTTTTCGAAATCGAGTTCATCTTGATCATCGTTGGTATTTATTGGTATGTGAATCTCGAGTTTCCACTCACCGTCTGTTATGGATCCGCATTTAAATTCATTTCCCTTTCCGGATTGTTTTTTAATTATAGCAAATCTGCTTTTCACGAAACCTTGAATTTCTGTAATATAATATTTCTTATTATTTTATTGTTATAATGATTATTTTCGTTTATTGCTCCAAATTTTTACGTTTCCTTGCAAATTTTTATTTTCATTTTTATTTCATTTTCATTTCCAAAGTTTAAAGTTTGGTTTGTTAAATTTTTATTACCTCTGTAGCTATGTACTGTTAAAAAACGTTGATTATTTTTCATGTATATCAAATCTAATAGAATCCAATTTTTTTGTATACAAATTTTATAAATTAATTTTCATGTGATGGTTATAAAAATGCGTTTAAACCTATTGGCGGTTTGAACTTCTTTTTTTCAGCAAAAATGTCGGATGCAGTCTCAAAGTTCAATCATTTGTTCACAATTATTTTGCAAAATTAGAATGATTGTATCAAAAATTATAATGCCAAGTCAAAATTGATAATTTAAGAATTGAATTATAGCAAATAAAGTTGAAATGTAAGTCGGGATAATAATTATTTAGATCAGACGAAGAAAATTCATTCATACGTTTAGTTCTAGGTGATAATCGAATTTCGCGAATCAAATTTTTGGCTCTCCTATGATATCCGATACTTTACTGTTTTTCTTACGCTTACTATTAGTTAAGTCCCTTAATTAACTCACTTATGCATTTTGAGAATTTAGCAGCATCTTCAATTTCAATCAGTTCTGGATTGGTGTCCTCTGTTGATTCTATTTTCTGTTTTCCCAAAACGTTCACTGTTGTGTTTGATTGGATGATCAATTCGAAATCCACAGTTCCTTTATTAAAATTTCGGTTGAGGCTAGGTTTGCAATATGCCCCATCGAGGTGTACAATCTGTAACAGGTTCATCATTTGTATCAGAACATGCAATTTTATTTTCTTTCTTACGGTTCATATAGTTCAATCACTCCAAATTCACAAGTGGTTTTTCTATTTTATTTTTATTCTTTGTTCTTTTTATATTTGTAAAACTTACTAAAAATGTCGTACAAAGTGCACATATAAAAACACATCAAATATTTTTCAATAAATTTTACTATTCGTGGAAACTGTTTAAAAAATTGTGTCATAGTTTTATGATCAATTGTTTCCAATCATAATAGGTGTGAGATCGAATTTCAGTTTACTCACGTAATTAATTCTGATTTGCGATTCGATTCTCTCAATTTCTTTGTTCCACGTAATGATTTGTATCCGGTCGCCCATTCCGTTATTTATAAAAAATTTTAAAATTGAATGGCCTTGTACACCCACTATTTTTGTGGCTTCTATAGCATCGACAAATCCAACGATTTCTCTAAATGTTCAACAACAATGATATTATGATTGCAAAATATGTATTCTAAAAAGTTAAGTTTCAAATATGATTTTTTTTTTTTTTTTTTTTTATAGAATTCACGTTGTATTTGAAAATGAAACTCACACTGTCGAATCATAAGCTTGGATTGCCAATAAGTCATGCGTCGGAGTATAGTCAATAATTTCTTCATCAACTTGATCTATATTTGCAAACAATTGTATAAAAGTGTGTAATGCAAGGTTTGAAATATTCTGTAGAATTTATTCGATAGGTATGCAAAAGTGCAGTGAACGACCAGTAAATTATTATTATTAGGACAGATGAGTGAGCTAGGATTCTATGTTCTTTTTTTTTTCAATGCATGAATGTTAAAACTACTTCTGATAACAAATGAATGATTAATATGGCTACCTATAATTTTTCATATGTCGTCAAGATTGCTATAGCAACGTTCTTTCGTTTGCTGTAGCAAATATTCGTGCGTAGCGATTTCAGAGTCGCTTGCGAGATACTGCGTTATTCGACTGGGCAATCGATATACATAGGTATATGTATACATATGTGTGTGTGTATAAAATTTTCATAAAATTTAAACCTCTTGTGCTTTTATTTGCAATTGCTTGAATAATTACATTTATTTTGTTAAATTAATTTACTTTTTTTTTCACAAGAATAATTCAAAAAATTTTGCACATCATAATATGTTATGCAATCGATAATTGATAACAAATTGTTTAAGTTAACGCTTCCACTGAAACCTTCAAATAATTTTGAATGACTGTGTTATTAAATTAAAGATGCTATTTTACTTTTACTTACTTGTATCTGCCATTTCAAAAAGAGATTATTTTCTTTCCGGGTTCGAGGAACGAGATGAGGCCGACTCACAGTATGATGATCCCAGATGCAATTGATTGTTTATCGGTCGTCACCGTAAATTTGTTTGCATAATCGTTTTCACTTTTTTTAATCGATTATCAATTATCGATTCATCCTTATAGTGACAAATGCCATATTACTGTTTAAAATCGATGTGTGTGACCTAAATATTAGATTCGTTTTTATTTTCTTATTCATTTTATTTATATATAACGGGTAGAATAATTTTTTTTTTTTTTTTTTTAATAATAATTATTATTACACAGATCATCATAATGATGCATGACAATTTTCAATTTCACATTGAATAAAGCATATCTGTATTCTATCGTTTAAAGTATTCTATACACAAATGATTCTGTCCGATGAAGTATGTTTATTTCACAGAATCATTTTTTTTTTTTAAATTTCGCAACAGTCTGATGAAAACATTGATATGCTCGAGATGTGAATTTTTTTATTTTTATTTATTTATTGATTTTTTCTTAAGCCAGTAATAATATCTGATGACTGTGTAGTGCCTTGAAAAATATTAAATAATTTATTCCAAATTTGGCATCAATCGTACTTCTGTCCGCCATGCCATACCCGTAGACTGCTGGCTTCTAAGAATATTAATAATCAACCAAAATATAATTACTTTCGTAATTCCTCCCTTGCTTAATTCCACCTCCATAATCATTACCTTCAAAATTCAATCAAGTTGTATTCGACGTTCAAAATTCACAATCACTCCACGTCTTTTTCCGCACAATCGCTATGTGTCGCTTGTAGTTTTTCAGTTTTTGTACTCGAATATATTGAATTATTTAGTTACTTCCGAATCAAATGATCAGGTAAAGTATCTTGAATTATTTTTACAGTGTACAAGGAGATTTCGACACTGACTAATATTTTACAAGACGAATTTTTGTGCAAATTATAATTCAAAGTTGATCATCCACTTTTCAGCTGATATATACGTTTTATAGTTAATTTTTTATGATAATTCGTTATATCTTTTTTTCTCATCCTTATCGAATAGACATTTCAATAATCATGCGATCAGTATAAAAACAGATTCGGACAAATATGTAAAATGTCATTTCATTGTGCACGCACGGTGTATGTGAAAGTCAAATCAATTTCTGTATCCTACATTTAAAATTCCGAACAGAAAACTGGCTGTCGAATAAAATTTTGAGTCTATTGCTTAACTAATAAAGTTCTCTGTATACGTAGTTTTTGATTGAATTATTCTCACGTTGTTTACCGATGTAAATTTTGAGCGAATCCCATGAACGAACTCGCGAACAAGCGACATATAATTGTCCGTGACTAAATACATCCTTGCGAAGATCAAGCCCGATTTTATCAAACGTCTGCCCTTGTGATTTATTGATGGTCATTGCGAAAGCTAATTTAATCGGAAATTGGCGCCTTTTGAATACGAATAGATAAATATTCTCACAATATAATGTGATACGATTCAAAAATACTATTTCACCGACTTTATCGCCCGTCAAAATTTCACAACGTAGCAAATTATTTTGTAGATCTAAGATCAGTAATCTTGTCCCATTGCATAGACCTTCATGAATACTCAAATTTCTAACCAGCATTACTACACTGTTCACCCGTAGCCGCAGTTCATGAGGAGGAAGAGAGGATGGATTTAATGAATTCAAATATTCTGGTAGAATGGCTTCACCGATGTTATCTCCGTCGACACTATCAACACTGGTATAAATTCGCTCAGTTTTAACATCTAAAAGTTTAACTACCCTTTGATTGATCTCATCCACGTCAACATTGCGTGCAGACAATATGGCACATTTTGCAGCATCCCTGAATCGTTGCTGATAAATCAGGCAGCCAAATATATCTTCCACTATGTCAGCATCTGTAAACGGAAGACAACGCGGAGGAAGAGTTAAATTATCATTTGCATCATTCAAGTTACCATCGCCTAGATCTAATACAAATTTGGCAAATTCAATTTCTTCGGGTAGTGTTCGCATGTTTTCTGTCAACGTATACTTTATAAATTCTCTCCACAATATACTAAATTTTAAAGACAGATTCACTGTTTCACTACGAGTACCGTGCATTTTAATAGGAAGGAGTTGTCTGAAATCTCCTCCGCAAACAACGATTTTATCGCCGAAGGGTAGATCATTATTCATAATATCTCTGAGTGTTCTATCCATCACTTCTAGAGCATATCGCGGTGCCATCGGTGCCTCGTCTAAAATAAAAACATCAGTTTTTTCTAAGATTTTGGCTTCTTTAGATTGTAATTTAATATTGGAAGATGAATCCGAAAACAGTGGAACGGGTAATCCAAACGTCTTATGTATAGTTTTTCCATCAGGTAGTAATGTTGCCGCAATACCAGTAAATGCCATTGTTCGTACATTTTTATTTCGACTTTTCAATAAGTTCCACAGTGTGATATATAAGTAAGTCTTGCCAGATCCTCCTGGTCCGTCGATGTAAAAACACTTAGGTCCAACATGATTTTCAATATCACACAAGTTAAGAATTGCATCAACAATCTCTTTTTGATTTTCGTTAAGTCGCGCGTATTGTTGTGTTCCAATTTCCTTGATGCGTTGAACTGATACGTCGTCTTCAATTTCAATCATATCTATTAATTGCGGCATTTCATGAAAATTGGATAGACTTGAACCTTCAATACCAAGCATTGTACCGATGTGTACGTATGCTTTTTTTTGACCTAGTATTCCACCTGAATGTTGAGCGTAATCTTCAGCCATTTGAACTTTGAATTCATCCCAGAGTCGTTCCGGATGAATTGGTTGACAGTGAATCAAAATTCGGACAAACAATCGTCGCAATTGGCGAGGCATCATCCAAATTTCTGCTTCATGCATTGCACGTTTCCATTCCTCGTCGTCCTCTATCAAACCTAATGCTAAGCAAGTAGCTGAAAACGATGGTAAGAGTTCGTCGTTCACAGTTCTTATGTTTTCAAAGCTCGTGGCCCCTTTCACTGTCAACAGTAACAATCGCAGGTGAAATAATTCAATCTGAGTGGGACTGACCGAATACATACGCCCAATGCAATTGTAGTGAGATTTCCGTTTTTCCCAGCCAGTAATCCTGATCCCATTATTATTTTTTTGTTTCTTATACGTATAGTAGGATGGTATTTCAACATATGAATATTGCTTGGCTTCCTCGTCTCGCAAATTCAAAGCAAAATAATCTATTAACATAGTCGCTTGGTCCAATGTATTGATTATCTCGTTTTCAGTGGCCTCTGCAGGTATGGTCAAACTGTGTTCGTTCGGTAAATGCACTGGCAAACGTATAATAGAGTGACTTTTATCATGCAAAGCCTTACTCAATATACGCCAACATGCTTCCACTGGCCCCACATAGCGAGCTTCGATATGATCACGTATTTCATCATGATTAAGTATACCTTCCACACAGGTTTCTCCTATCGTGACGTTGGCAGCATCATGACCCTTATATATGTATTTAAACGAATACTTCACAGATTGAATACTTGAGACAATTTCAACATTAATATGACTATTAATTAACCGTGACAGCATGGGGCAATATGGAACGACGTTCCTATTATCAACGATAAATCCACCCGGACGTTCGAAAGTAACACCGATGTCTCTTCGATGATAATGTGGATAACCATCTACATCCATCGTTGTTTCTTCGCGAAAAGATTTAGGGTAATGTTTTGAACATTTCCCATCAACGATACACCAATCACCGCAAGGTCCGTGAATCATATTTCTCATCACAATATCATGAAGTAGTTTATCAGATGCCGGATCAGGAATTTCAGCACAAATATAGCGATCGACCACTTCAGGGGTTGTTATTTTATAATCTTGCCGTAAAATCACCAGCAAATGTATGTGTGGTAAGCCTCGTTTTTGAAATTCAATTACATAAACAAACGCCGCTACTTCTCCAAAAAATTTTTGTTTGACAATCAGATCAATTAAATAATTTTTTTTTAAATTGAAAACCCTCGCACAAATGTCTGGTCTATCACATGCTTGCTGACCAGGAAGAAGATTATCTGTGATTTCACGCCATTTCGGGTTGCATGTCATTGTCACGAAAAGGTCTGGCTTCCCATACTTACGGACAATCGCCATTGCGTCTTGATAGTTTTGCAACATGTTGCGCGGTGAACCGATAAATGTTGACGGGAGGATTACCATTTTTCCGACACGAGCATTAGAACCATGTGCTACATCATGCAGATGGTCTACGAGTCCTTTGTACGATTCAGCGCGTAAACGTTCTTGGTGCCCCTTACAATATTCAATTCGATCCTTTTCGATCTTGACATAATTATCCACTGTCCACTGTTGGAGTAACCTACCACCCATAATAAAGGCATTGAAATTATCGCGTATGCCTAGTCTGTATTTTACATATGCCATTCGTGATATACGTTTGTTGCTGTTTACACGCATTAAATCTCGGTGCCAGCCTGCTGAACCATGTGGATAGAATAATGGGTAAACCCATGGCTCTACATTAGGATCCATAGTGCTGACACTCTGCAATACTTTCGTATTCCGTGATCTTACAGACACATAGGACTCCGGAATTTCCCCATCAGCAGTCGTTGAAAAGATTGCAGCAACTTCATTGGTTCGTTGAAAATTGTATCGACGTCGATCCATTCCAGGCCTTAGATTAAACAACAACTGTAATTCCGGTACAGCATGATTATTTTCTAATGCCAAGCGTCGTTGATTTTCAATTTCTTCACCCATCATTTCATAAGAATGTGCGAACACATTGTGTTCCCGCATGACTCGTTCAAGTGTTTGAACAACTTCAATATCTAATGCCTTATGATTTAATCTATGTGCTACGGCTTCATTAGCATCAACTATAAAAAGCTGACCATAACTTGGATTCTCATTCGGTGAAGCGTAAAGCGCTGTATTGACTTGATAATAAATTTGACCGTGAATCTTGAAACAGTACGGTCCTGGTCGTCGTGCTCCAAAATTGACTAAATTAGCATTGAAGGAAGCAAAGGAAAATGAGCTATTGTAACAACGAATCTGTCTATGAAAATCATTTGATTTTGGATGAGTTCTCTCAAAGAGTGAACGGAGATTTTCTGGGAAATGAGGTATTGCATCGATGATTACGTTCCCATGACTGCAACAATCATTGAACGAATTCCCCTTGTTAGCTACTCTTTCAGCTGCAAAATGCTTCGCATTACAATGAATACAGGATACATCCATTTTCCCTATATAGTGCTCAGATATTTGAGGTATCTGTTCAATATCAAAACGTGGCGTATTCAATCGCTCTCTACATCTTATTCGACACCGTCTTTGTCGCTCACAATCTTTCTTATTTTGCAATGCGTTGTGTTCGATTTCAAAATTTGAAATATAATCGGAATCAATTAATTCAATATCCTGACCCACGGCACGACTACAACTTGCAGTATTCATTATTAAAGATTGTGCATCACACTGGTGCTGATTAGAATCGATTTCTGCACAACACTGACGTTTATTTGTGCCGTTTTGTGCACTACGCTGACGTTTATTGGAGGCATCTCTTTCACGATGCAAGCGATTAAACTCTTCCATTTCTTCAACGGTTCTATTTTTTTTTTGCCGTGGCATTCTAAAAACGCTTTTACAATATAATAAACATTTTTTGACAGTGAACTTTGAAAGAATATTTTCGCAATTTTATTATAACTGCATTCGCATTCGATACAATAGGGTACTCATTCTGCATAGTCTCGTTATTTCTTTGTATCCCTCCACCCTTTGCAACTCTCTTACAACGAATATTCAAGACAATTATCGCGATGTACTCATTCTCATGGTATATTCATACTCATCAATTTATATTAAACACATATGAAACTACTTATTCGTGACAGTTACTTATTCGTGATTTACGCATTCTCATTGTGGATTGATACTCGTCAATTTATATTAAACACATATGAGGTTACTTACGTCGATTTTGCGGAAAGCGAGCACTCAGACACCTTCTATACAGATTTTCGGTAGCAACAGCACACCTTGACTCTATCTGACTTTTAATGCCCGTAAGCTGTTAACTCATACTCGTAAATTGCTAGGCTGTCAAGAAAAGCATTCAGAATTAGAATTTATACTAAGAAAAAATGTTGCATTTTATCCGATCATCAACCCAAACATAATTACCTTTTTTCCAGTTGTGTATGCCGCTTGTAACACACGTGACGACACGAATTTTTTGCACATTCACGGCACAAATTTTCTTTAACGATTCCAGTTATTTGAGTATTTTCGCCGCGTCTGTCGTTCGCGCCGAGCATCGACAATTCTGAACCATGCTCCCTTCATACCGATTCTGAAAAACCATGTACTGCTCCCTTCATACCGATTCTGAACCACGAAATGCGCCGCGCGACGATCCCGAAAACCAATCAGAACGGGTCTTAAGCGACGACAATAGACTTCGAGATTAATCGTGACCCACCGATCTTTTAAGAAGGGATCCCTTTAGATGAAGAAATTTTGATATTAGCGTCAAAAATTTATTCTCTAAATTTTGGTAAGTTCAAAATTCATTTCATTATCATTAGTGACATATTGGTTGAAAAAAATATTTTTGTGTATTTTTGATAAAAATTAGTGTTTTTGGGATTCGAGAAATTCCCGAAAATTTTTTTTCAGAAAGTTAATTGAAACTGCAACTTTTTGGTCTTATAAATTTTCTTGTATGATCTCATAATTTTGAGATACGAAGATTCGTAGAAAAAAGTTGGAATTTGGAAAAACTCGAAAAATTTGAGTATAATATACATGTATAATATACGTACATGTATAATATACATACATGTATAATATATGGGGCATTCCATGCCAACTCACCGAACCCGTGACCCTGATCAATTTAGATTTTTCTGATTTTTCTTTATATGATCGACCTTCCTCTAAAAACCACGAAAAAATTTTAATAATAATTTTTTTTTTTATTTCTATTTTTTATTCGATATTTAGGCTATCTCAAAAACGCCATTTTTGTTTTTTTTTTTTCAAAAAATTCACAGAAATTCCTTGATGTGGAACGATGATTTTAAGCCCAAGACGGGAATGGGTTTCCGGTTTTTTCTATTTTTTCGGAGGGATTCAAAAATTTTATTTCAACAATTTCAACGCAAGTTGGACCATTTTATTTGTTTCGGCGCTTCTTCTCGGAGTTTGCGAAAGATGAACAATAATAGGCGATAGGTATCCGCAAGAATAATATTATCACTTACGAAGTCTATCTCCCAACCAGGGGCGGATCCAGAAATGTTCTATGGGAGGGCAAATACTTACTATGGTCTTATAGCATGTAATAAAGAAAAAGAGCGAGAAGTTATTAGATATTATTATTTTAACGATTTACTCTCTATAATGCGCATTATTGTAATTTAATAATTAATCATAGTGCACCTTGAAAAAGCAGAATTTCCTTAAATTTTCAAGCCGGGGGGGGGGGGGGGGTAGTTGCACCTAGTGCACCCCCCTTGGATCCACCCCTGCCAACTTGCAAACGTTAAGCCGCGTACACATCTAAGCGCGAACGGGAACAAGGCAAGGCGAGGCCGAACGAATGCCACGTTCGTAGATTTGCTGGTTGCGTACAAAAACGGGCGAGGCAACGAACAAACGCCTCGGCAAACTGCCTCGATCTAAACGCGAGGCAGTTTGCCGCGCTTCAGTTATACACATCTGCATTCGTACGCTCGTTTGGCCTCACCGTGCCTCGTTCCCGTTCGCGCTTAGATGTGTACGCGGCTTAACGTTTACAAGTTGAGAGATAGACTTCTAGTCCAGTCAATAGAGACTCTCGTTATAGGTGTGAATTTGCATAATTCGCTCACGGCAATTTTATTGTTGGGATCGTTGAGTAGGCTTATAAAAAGCTTAAATTCCAAAATGAGAATTATGAAACCTGCTGCGTCAACCGCCATCTTGGAAAACGCGTTTCATATAATATCTCGGAAACGGCTGACTTCAGGATAAAAAACATGGAGACCTTTTTCGTAGATAATTGAATTCCCCACCTTTTTTGTTTGAAATTTTTTTTTATTCCAGTTACCGTTTTTCAATTACAGCTCGTCAAATGTCGCAAATCTTCTTTTATCCGCTGTAACTCGCTGAAACGTTGATTTAACGATGAAACGTTCTGTTTCTTTGTTATTCATTATTGAATTACCTACAAATTCTGTATCAAACCTTTTTTCGTAGGACCGATAGTTTGAAAGTTATGAACGGTCGAATATGTGAATGAACGCATGGAAATAGGTAGCATTATCGTATATATTTTCTATCATTGACTTTTGATAAATTTCCAAGAATTTTTTCTTTCATTAAACATTGATATGATTGTTCGTAGAGTCTATAAAAACGAGAGTGCGCTGGAATTCGGTATAAGAATAGAAAAGCTCGTTGAAACGGCGTGCGAAGTGTCAATAGCTTCTGATAATCCTGAATAAGCTATCATATTGGATGAAGTCATCAAAGATACAGCCACGCGTTCGTTTATAAAAGGTTTAACAAATGAACTAGAGTACAGAGTAGCTGATGAAAAACCTTGCTCACTACGCAAAGCAATAGATGTAGCTACTCGGGTCGAGAAACTTGTATCAGAAAGAAAATTGTTGGAAACATTTCGCGACGCCGCGTCATCGAGCCAATTAGCCGAAATAAAATGTGAGGTTTGTAAACAAACAGATCACATAGATGAATACTGTCCAAAACAAAGGTCAAGACTAGTAGATCAATCGTCAATGAATTGTAGATATTGTAAAAAAAAAGAGGGCATTCGATCGAGAATTGTGTGACGATGCAGCGTAATAGTAAATACTGTACACGTTGTCAATGTCCTGGACACGTTTATAATGAATGTAGCGCGAGAAACCCCGGAAATCAGCAAATTCGTCCAAACTCCACAACCAATCAATCCCAAAATGATACTAATAATCGACAAAACTATCAACGCGACAACCGTCAACATTCTAACAATTACAATAGACAACCAAATCGTCCTAATAACGAAAACCAAAACCAAAACTATAACAGACAAAACTATCGACAAACTCAATACAACAATCGTCCGAATAATAATAATTTCCGGGAACGGTCGAACTATCCGCGATATGATAATAGGTAAAACTCCGAACGTCAAAACAACACTGCAGCTGTCAATAGTATAACAGATAATAATACAAACCAGTCAAATAACAGACAGAATGATTTAAACGAGTCACGGGACTATCGTGCGGACGTACCGGTAGCCCAAGCGTCGGAAGAGCGTCCGAACACAATAAGAGAATTGCTTTAGGATCTCCGATAATGGAGATACAGTCACCACAGATTCTAGGTGAGACGGCAACATTACTGATTGATACCGGCGCAAATATAAATATAATTAGAATAGGAGTAATATTCGGGATACTCGTTTCACGCCAAATGATATACGCGGTGTTACAGGTATTAAAAAGGATTCACAGAAACACTGGGTAGTATCGATCTAGAATTCGCAGGTACGCGTCACGAATTTTACTTGGTCGACAACTTATTCCCAATAACGGAGGACGGTATCTTAAGCGCAGCATTTCTACGAGCCGAAAACGAGACGATCTGCTTCAAAAATAATCAAATCTCTTCGCGAAATACTGGCGTGCTATCCCTTTCGTACCGACCTTCCTACTATGCTATAAACACTACACGCATACTCGCAACATTGACGATAGGAACTCCCAAAACTATCCTACGAACTCCACAAGTCCAAAAACAAACAGCTACACTTTCAATCGATATTGGAGCCGACATAATTATAATGAAACTAAATGTAATAAACCCAGACACTCATTGTACAAAGACAGACAGAGTCCAAATAACTGGTGTGACCGACGGAACCCTATATAGAAGCACTAGGAAGTTTTGATGTTCAAATCGGTGACAAATGGCACAAATTTTATTTCGTAGATAACTCGCTCCCAATAAAACAAGATGGTATTTTGGGCTTAAAATTTTTACGTAACGTAAATGCCACGATTTCTTTTGAAACAAATACAGTAGCTTTCGACGACTCACAAGAATTGGAAATATTAGACGGAAACATTATCTCAATTCCCCCCCCCCCCCCCCCCCCAGAATGGCACAAGTGATACGGGTAAAAGTAACCAATCCACCAACAACAAATAATACAAAAACCTTATTACTGGAAGAACAAGATCTAGGCCCCAATATCTTTTCCGGTAAGGCCCAAGTCACAAACAGAGACGGCGCTGCATACACTTACGCAATAATCTCAGGAGAATCGGAGGTACGAATAAAAAGACCCACAGTTACATTAGAAGAAGTCGTTGAACTGACAGATACAGAAGCTGTCAACAGCTCACACATACTACTAACACATAGCCAAAAAACAGACCCGAGTGACGATTCGCATATACTAAGCATATCCCCAAATCACGATGCAAATCGACTCGAAATTTCAGAACAAAACTTAAGACTTGACCATCTCAATGATGAGAAAAAAAACAATCGATAATCGAGCTGGTGACAGAATACAATAATCTTTTATTTCTGCCAGGTGACAAACTAGGGTGTACGCAACTAGTCAGTCATACAATCCCTACTACAGATGACATACCTATCCACACCAAACAATACAGATACCTTCAAGCGCACAAAAGTGAAATTAATAAACAAGTAGCTAAGCTTCTCGGAAAAAAACATTATTCAATCTGCATCTCCATACAACTCCCCAGTTTGGATAGTCCCCAAAAAAGATGACGCTAGAGGCATCAAAAAGTGGCGTATAGTAATTGATTTCAGAAAATTGAACGAAAAGACTGTTGGCGATGCCTATCCACTACCAAACATAGCAGATAGTCCAGTCAATAGAGAATTTAACTTTGCATAATTCGCTCACGGCAATTTTATTGTTGGGATCGTTGAGTATGCTTATAAGAAGCTTAAATTCCAAAATGAGAATTATGAAACCTGCTGCGTCAGCCGCCATCTTGGAAAACGCGTTTCATATCATATCTCGGAAACGGCTGACTTTAGGATGAAAAACATGGAGACCTTTTTCCTAGATAATTAAATTCCCCACCTTTTTTGTTTGAAATTTTTTTTTATTCCAGTTACCGTTTTTCAATTACAGCTCGTCAAATGTCGCAAATCTTCTTTTATCCGCTGTAACTCCCTGAAACGTTGATTTAACGATGAAACGTTCTGTTTCTTTGTTATTCATTATTGAATTCCCTGCAAATTTTGTATCAAACTTTTTTCCGTAGGACCGATAGTTCGAAAGTTATGAACGGTTGAATATGTGAATGAACGCTTGGAAATAGGTAGCATTATCGTATATATTTTCTATCATTGACTTTTGATAAATTTCTAAGAATTTTTTCTTTCATTAAACATTGATATGATTGTTCGTAGAGTCTATAAAAAATTCGAAATCAGCAAATAGGGTTACAATAAAGTGATTTATTGGTGTTACATGCTAAAATTCAGAAGATTGTTCAGATGTAGAGGAAGGTCCGTCTACATCTCAAAAACGTAGAAGGCTAATATAAGCTTGTTTTTTTAATGAAATTTCATCAATTTCATAAAATTTTATGTCTTACACAATTTTATATTGCAACAGCAATAAGTCAGTTTATTTTTATATTGTAACACCGGTTTCTTACTCATTGTTTAGATTGAAATACATTTTTTTTTATATAATTTTAGCATGTAACACCAATAAATCACTTTATTGTAACCCTATTTGCTGATTTCAAATTTTTTATAGACTCTACGAACAATCATATCAATGTTTAATGAAAGAAAAAATTCTTGGAAATTTATCAAAAGTCAATGATAGAAAATATATACGATAATGCTACCTATTTCCATGCGTTCATTCACATATTCGACCGTTCATAACTTTCAAACTATCGGTCCTACGAAAAAAAGTTTGATACAAAATTTGTAGGTAATTCAATAATGAATAACAAAGAAACAGAACGTTTCATCGTTAAATCAACTTTTCAGGGAGTTACAGCGGATAAAAAAAGATTTGCGACATTTGACGAGCTGTAATTGAAAAACGGTAAGTGGAATAAAAAAAAATTTCAAACAAACAAGGTGGGGAATTTAATTATCTACGAAAAAGGTCTCCATGTTTTTCATCCTAAAGTCAGCCGTTTCCGAGATATGATATGAAACGCGTTTTCCAAGATGGCGGCTGACGCAGCAGGTTTCATAATTCTCATTTTGGAATTTAAGCTTTTTATAAGCCTACTCAACGATCCCAACAATAAAATTGCCGTGAGCGAATTATGCAAAGTTAAATTCTCTATTGACTGGACTATTCGTAAGTGATAATATTATCCTTGAGGATACCTATCGCCTATTATTGTTCATCTTTTGCAAACTCCGAGAAGAAGCGCCGAAACAAATAAAATGGTCCAACTTGCGTTGAAATTGTTGAAATAAAATTTTTGAATCCCTCCGAAAAAATAGAAGAAATCGGAATCCCATTGCCGTCTTGGGCTTAAAATCATCGTTTCACATCAAGGAATTTCTCTGAATTTTTTGAAAAAAAACAAAAATGGCGTTTTTGAGATAGATTAAATATCGAATAAAAAATAGAAATAAAGAAAAAAAAAATTATTATTAAACCTTTTTCGTGGTTTTTAGAGGAAGGTCGATCATATAAAGAAAAATCAGAAAAATCTAAATTGATCAGGGTCACGGGTTCGGTGAGTTGGCATGGAATGCCCCATATATACCATATCCACCCAAGTTTGTATATGAGGCATTCCACCCCGTTTCGAACGGTCGAAAAGTTCACCGATCCTAAGAAAATCATAATTTTGGCTTATGACACAAATATATCGAAAGAATTTATGTGATTTTTTTCGGAATTTTTGGATAACATTCTTTGAGTTTTTCCAAGTGCCAATTTCTTTCTACGAACCTCCGTATGACAAAAGTATAAGATCGTACAAGAAAATTTATGAGATAAGAAAGTTGCAGTTTTGAATCAATTTTCTGAAAAATTTTTTTGGACATTTCTCGAAGCCCAAAAATACTTATTTTTTATCAAAATTGAACAAAATTTTTTTTTTCAACCAATATGTCACTAATGATAATGAAATTTACAGGATAAATTTTTGACGCCAGTATAAAAATTTCTTTATCCAAAGGGATCATAATAGAAGCAGAATCAACAATATTTGGTAAGTTATTGAATATAATAAACAAGAAAAAAATTAATTTCCAAAAAGTGCAAAAACTCCATATGTTAAATGAATGCGAAAAGTATCGTCATTTAGGCAGGGTTAGGCGGCGTCGAGAAATTTTTTTTCTTTTTTCAAAATTGTTTTTCGGCTATAAACTAACAATTTAAACGATACCCAAGTGAAAACAGCCAACTTGGTAAATAACGGACACCCTAGTGTGCGCGCTTGAATAGGGGTTTTTTTTTTGAGGCACTGGCATGTGTCCAAATTGTTTCTTGAAGCAACCAGTTCCAGGACGCTTCATTTACCCGAAACGCCATCTACCCGAATCGCTATTCACCCGAACGCCAAATACCCGAACGCCACATACCCGAATCGTCATTTACCCGAACCGCCAAATACCCGACTGACCAAATACCCGAATCGCCATTTACCCGAACCGCCAAATACCCGAATCGTCATTTACCCGAATGCGACAGGTTGGTTTCCACGAACGCGTTTCCGAGCGACATAATAAGACTGCGATTCTTTAATATAGAATCTGATTAACCAATAATCAAATTAGAGGTTATAAGAACTCCAAATACAAAAAATCTAGCGGAGTTGAAGATATTCGCGATTTGTTTGATGCCATTTTCTCTTCGAAAAACAAGGAATCCTAAAATCTCCTCGCCTCATTCGGCGATTTTTTTCAGTTTACTTATAGCTATATGTATAACGAATTATAATGATCCACTGACCTCTAATCAATCGAACTAGATGTGAAATAGTAGGCAAAATCGCGTCAAATTACTTCTATGGAACTTGGAGGGAGGGAAACTCAACAAAATCAACATTTTTAAAGTTTCAACCTTAGCTGAACTTCATTGGCGTACTTTCAATCAACAAATTAATGGATTGAGTAGCAAGTTTGCTAATTACTAAAACAAGAGTTCCTTCACAAATATTCATTCTTATGTATTCTGAAAATCCTATAGAAATATTTAAAATGAAATTTCTCAAATGAATTACTGAAACTCTAATAAAGAGAAATCACTATCCATTTGATGAACAAAATGCACGCACAAAATCCGTCATACCTTCAATGTGGTCATAAAATGGGCCAAAAAACGGATTTAAACAGAAATATTTCTTGTACTTCGACATTACGATACATGCTTTCATTGAAAAATGTATGCTTTGCTTTGATGAACAAAATGCACGCACAAAATCCGTCATACCTTCAATGTGGTCATAAAATGGGCCAAAAAACGGATTTAAACAGAAATATTTCTTGTACTTCGACATTACGATACATGCTTTCATTGAAAAATGTATGCTTTGCAAATGGAAACTGTAGTATGTAGAATTCGCAATCAATCCACTTGTATAAAACTTAAATCTAATTATTTTTTGATTAATTGATTACAATTAGGCACTTTCAAATTTACAAAATACCAGGGAAACTTCGGGACACTTCAAGGTACTACATGATTTTTGAAGCAATAATGATAAATGATATTGTCCCAAGAAAATTTGATGCAACTATTATTGATGTTATTAATGCGTATCAAATACCCTACAAAGTAATACATTTTATTCAGGAATCACCATCCCCCTTCTCTGTTATCTATTCTCTACTTTTCGTCAGTTTATTCACTAGATTGTCATCCTTTTGTACATGTGATTTATTTCAACTGTCTTTACAACAGCAAGTACTGCATATAGCCCCATAATTTTCTGGCCTTGCCTTTTCTATCTTAGTCTTAGAATGGCCAGCTCCTGCTGCCAACTTATTGCCATCAACAGGACACTAACAGAAAAATATATAATCGAGTTATCAATTTTAGAACTGTAATAATATTGTGTAGTAACACGAATAATAGTCAAATGAATGAGTGAATACCTCTAAAATCTAGGTTATCTAGAGACAAATATGTACGGCTGCCACATAACAATAAATTACCACCGGGAGGAATATGTACAGTAGAACTGTGATATTGCTTTTTTAATTCTCACTAGTAGCATTGTGTATGAAGAGGCCGTAAGAAGATCCGAATCGTACTATTGTTCGGGAAGTGATTCCACCCAAGACCTCACTGGTTACATCATTCAGAGTTATTTTATGAAATGCATTGAAGTTCATTGACTTGTACTACTCGAAACAATGATCACGCTCTGAAAATAATACGTATTTAATGAATTGATGAAATACGGCAAATGATATGAGAATAGTCAAATCGTTTTTCACCATCAAAAACGTTGTAAATCTCTCCCAGAACCCCATTTGTTTAAGATCACATTATATCGGTGGTTTCTTATGTTTCATTGCATGTATCCTTTGCTCAAGGTCAGCTTCCTGTAATGAAGCAAGACGTGAAAGAGGTTATTTTACATTTAGAGGATTCACAAACCAGCGAAGTGCAAAGTTATTTAACTCCATTTATCAGCTTTCTTCCATTCGATCAACTTTGACCATTGAGCATTACGATATACGATGAAAAATAGCGCAACAACCAATTTTCTGAATCTATGTGATAATGTACATACATTGAACTCACCTTCATAAGCCATGACCAATTCATAAGGTAAGCCATGAGCATCCTAACTCCTAGGAAAACAATAATGACTTTACCAGTACACCAATTCATATATTTGATCCATGGAAGTATGACTACAATCGAAAGAGCCGCTATGCTGATTCCCCTCTTTAACACGATGATTATTGTTGATATAACATTCGTGTATCAATCTGAACCCAAGCTATTTGTACTAAAATGTATGTAATCCGATATAACATTATTATTGGAGCATAGATTATTTGTAGAATTCATTACGTAATATTGTGAAGTTGATATGTTACTTTATGATTAAAAATTCAGAAATTCTGTGCTTGAGCTAAGTGACTATTGAATAATATTTTATCATCAATTCTGTGCTGAAGTATAGAAAGTCTCAGTACATACGTATGTATCAATGATGATAAGTAAGCGGTCGAAGAAAGTAAAAATAATTGCAAAAGTGTTGGTGGTAGGTATAATCATAGCATCAAGTATGCCATCAACTTGCTGCGTCGTGATTTTTTCCACTCCGAATTCTCTTAGTCCTTCAATCTGTGCTTTTGTTCCGAAAAAAGTTACAGAGCCACTCAACACATCACCAGTCTCCTGAACAAATATGTATATTCTCTCTGATTGATCATCACTAATATCAGGTAATCAATTTTAATATGTGATTGAAAATAAAATTCTAAAATAAAGTAATGAAATATTGCATATATACAATAATTCATGCAAGGTGATCTGAACTAATAGTTTTGTATTATTTTTATATCTTATCAGCAAAGACCTAACTGACATAGTAAGATTATGACAAATACCCTGCGAAATATTTTACATTGATGCATTGAGCTGAAAATATGAACAAACAGCATTCTAAATGTCGAGTTATAGTTTTGTAGAGTTCTTTTAGTTAGGATATATCTCGTTTGTTGAATGTACCTTGAACTGGACAGTAGAAAGGAACATGTTAATCAACCTTGTGGAACAAAGTCTATCACACTCAATATTCTCAAGTGCATCTTGGCATTGTTCTAGGTCTTTTCTCTATCGGGCATCGCTACCACAAATACCATCTGACCTAAATGATAAGACAACAATAAGTATTATTGATTTCTAGATCCTGATCAACAGATCGATAAGACTCTCGAATACCTACTTTTGCAGTGAAAACTTACCGTTGAAATTCGGAATGTATATCGACCATTTTCTCGTTAGCTTTGACATAATCGAATGAGCTAGTACGGATCCACCAAAGTTTCCTCTCTGTTGTCGCATCATACGAATAGGGTTGATTTCGAAATGTAATATAAAAATATACATATTCAATTTTTCGTGGAATCTTCTACTACAAAAATTTTATTGCATTATTTTTCGAATAATATACGGATATACGAATAATATGTATGAGGCTTTGGTTCTAGGTATTGTCCTACGGCGATACATTGGTTAAGCAATTAGCCGAAATCTATCTTAACATTTATTAACAATTGTGAATGCGCAATATAGCCTAAAGCTCGTCATTTTATATTGTTGTTATGGAATCGTTATATTAGAGAAAGATTGTAATATTTCATAAATAACAGTACAATTACAACGTTAGACCAATCTCAAACGAGAACACTTCTGCCTGACACGGGACTCCTTAAAAATGTCAGAATGACGTTTTAAAACATCGGAAGCTGGTTTTTTTCGCAATGGACATCACCTCCCGCGACAGATGCGAGTCAGTAGCTGTGTTCCTATCTTTCAGTGCTATTTTGGGAGGCTATTTTCACTGCCAGTACTGCAAGCTTGTGTCAGAGAGAGATAGCTGTATTCACCGCGAAGCTACAGGCGCGAGAAACAAACAAGGAAAGCTCGCAGTACTGGCAGTGAATATCGGACCCAGGCCAGTGCAATGATCCAATGAAATAATAGGTCAAAAAAGGGCAAAAGCAAAAATACTTTGAACAATAGTTCTTCTTCTGGGATATCCACTAATCCAATCATACATTGACACACAACCAAGTACTTGTTACTATAAGACGATAGTTCTGAAGGATAAAAATCTTTGAGCGAATAATTTAGCGTTAAGATTCAACGAAAGAGATCTAAATTGGGGTCTTCTGTCGTGCAGAGCAGGTTGAAATTGGGAAACGACTTGGTTTTATCAATGATAGCATTCTTTGTTTATAGGCAAATATATGAAAAATTTCAGTCGAGACCGAGTATAACTACAGTTTGAAAGTTTTTCTTCCATTCTGAGGTAAAACTAATCCATTTTCATCTGGGTTTGATGAAGTTTGATTGCAAAAAAAATATCGTAGACCTGCTACTAGCTTCTCACGATAACACAACAAATTATCTAGCTAGAAAAGTCGCTAAATTTGCTCATTTCACTCTCGGTGGTGCCGGTCATGCAATACTGACTGACTCCTGTTTAGTTTGAGAACAATATTAGCACTATACTTACTCATGCACATATTATTAAGCTTGCAATTGAACTTTTGTTATTCAAAATTATAATGTGCTTGTTATTTGTTTTCTTTTTATCATTACAGGTTGTTTAGGACCTGTTAGGTATTCAGCCACAAGCAATTGAGGCTCTTCACTATGTGTGCAACGAACACAATCCGTTTGTCGCAACTGTTTATGTGTTTACTGTGAGCTCTGGAGTATGTAAGGAGTATATGAACTAGAAGAATCTTACCGAAAAACAACTTACAAAGAGATTTGTAGCTGATACAGCGTAAGACACATTAACAGCAATTATTGTTAGAATCTCGAGCAACGCAGTGCCGGCCATAAAAGAAGAAAAAAGTATACCTTGATCCGAATAGCAAAGTATCATCAAATGAATGCACTAGGAAAAAACCTAGCTAACTTTCTTGCGTCGTGCATGGCGCAGGACTTAGACTTACTTTTTAGTTGCATTCCTTAAGCCTCCCCTGGACATTCTCATTCTATTGCAATAACATACTTATGTACAATAGTTCAAAATAAATAATAAATAATTTTCAATATTTATTAAAATAATTTTTAGTATTATATAATAGTTTCAGTAGATAGAATATACATTAAGAATTTGTAGAGATTGTCTTTTTTGCTGTTTCAGATTTAGCAGTTAGTATAGCCGCCTCCTCGCTGACCATCTGTAACTAAAAGAATATTTGTTCATTTGGATATGAAAATTAAATGTTCTTCACTGAAACAATAATAAATAATATACAATGCGGTCATTAGTACTTGCATGGGTGCGCGGTGTTAATAAATGAGTAAATTAGTATCAAAATCATTTGACAAAATCGGATTTTAGCTACTAAAGAGAGCGAGATAATCTCACACTGCTCATGATTTTGACTTCGAAAGATTCGTGTGACGCAATAGTTATTCGCCATATTTCAAACCCATGGTACTAAATTGAAATGATGTTAATAGAAGCAATAAAGCAAAGTTCTAACAGAAGCTTCCAATGCCGTCTTAGGCCATCTCGGGGCCCTTGGGCACACGAAGAGTTTTGGGCCCTTTTAGGACATAAAAAAAAATGTCGCGGAAACTAACATACCGTGTAGAAATGCATGTATTCATACGGATCGACTTGTTTTATTAAATAACGTTTTTTTGCTTCGATATTCATAGATTCTGCATAGAAAATTGGACAACTCGGTGGGTATAGGTAAATCTGAACATTACCCTAGCTACAGATACCGCTAACGTAGGTGACCGCTAGATGGCATAATTTTTGTTTTGCATCTGCCTTGATAATACAGCTGAACGATAAAAATATAAAAACAAAAAAAAAAAAAATTAAAAAAAAAAAAACTGGTTCGGTTGCCCTGATTTTTTGTAAATGACGAAGTCGGAAATTGGGCCCCTGCGGGGCCCCTATCAAGCCGGGGCCCCTGGGCACGTGCCCCGGGTGCCCTTATGGAAGAGACGGAACTGGAAGCTTCCAAATGTCTTAAATAAATTTATTGTATACCTCAAAGGTAATTTCTTTGTCATTAAAATTGTGGAATAAAGTTAATCGGTATTACTTAAACTACTACATATGTGTATACAGGGTGTCCCAGAACTGAGTGAATAAAATGCTAGGGGTAATAGAGGGGGTCGAGCTGAGTAAATTAATCTGAAAAACATGTGGTCTCCAAAGTCGCGTTCGCGAGATACGACCGGTTAAAGAATCCTGCTCAAATTCAAGAATTTCAAATGAAAGTATTTCCAATATCATATCATTCCATTGTACGACTGATCGTTGTTGTGTGTGGCGAAAACTCAATGTCAAGAGTATTTTTGTTTGAAATTCGTAATTTCAAATTTCGATTTTGGTTTTTGTAATACAATTTGATATTGGAAATACTTAAATTGGAAATACTAATACTTAAAATTTGATATTGGAAAAACAGGAAAATGTTCGTCGTTGGCCATAGTATTTTTAAGAATTTATTCAAAAAAATCGATCACGGTGCTGTTTTGAGTTTTCAATAATCCACAACTCAAAAACGGCTGGATTAAAAAATCCGCTGAAAAAATCAAAGAGGGTCAATGGTATGTTTCATCGAGTTGACGTGGAATTCCCCATTATATAGGTATATATATTTAGGGTGGCAATATTTTTCCGTCTTTTTTTTTTTTGAGCTTACATAAAAATTTGTTAGTTTGATCCATTTTAAGAGCCCTCTCCAAATTTTAGCTAAATTGAAAATTTCGTAGAGGTCGCTCAAGAATTTTGAAAACGTCGAAAGTCAACGAAATCGATTTTTTATTTATTTATATTCTTCACTTGCTCACCAACTCAATCTTTCCTAGGTAGATTGTAGTAGAGGAACATACTGGAATTTCAAGTAAAAATATTAATATTTAAAGCTCGTTCAAGAATTAAACAAAAAAATTTCAACAAATTTCAATGGTCTTGAGCGACCTCTAAATCTCAATATTAAGACTTGATCTTTTCACAACTACTAATTTGTAGTATAATGATTAAATTTTGATAGTGAGCATATTTTGACTGAAAATTGGGGTATGATCCTATCAAAATTTAATCATCATACTACAAATCAGTAATTGTGAAAAGATCAAGTCTTAATATTGAGATTTAGAGGTCGCTCAAGACCATTGAAATTTGTTGAAATTTTTTTTGTTTAATTCTTGAACGAGCTTTAAATATCAATATTTTTACTTGAAATTCCAGTATGTTCCTCTATGATCTACCTAGGAAAGATTGAGTTAGTGAGCAAGTGAAGAATATAAAAAAAAAAATCGATTTCGTTGAATTTCGACATTTTCAAAATTCTTCAGTGACCTCTACGAAATTTTTAATTTGGCTACAATTTAGAGAGGGCTCTTAAAATGGATCAAACAGTAGATATAATATGGGGATTCTGGAACAGCCGCCAGAGGCGCTGCAGTCGTGGGTTACCGACAGTCGGTAACTTGCCGATTGTTGAGTGGGTAAGTTACCATCCGATTTTCTGTATTACCGATCTCGCCGATCTGCCGCCAGAGGCGCTGCGGTGGTGTTACCATCCGATTTTCTGCATTACCGATCTCAGACTGCCGATTTTCTGCAATACCGATCTCAGAATTCCGATTTTCTGCACTACCGATCTGAGAGCGGATATGTTATCTGTCGATTTTGCGTCATGCGGGGGCGCCACTGCCGATTCGCGGGCAGGTATGTTACCATCCGATTGCCGATTATCCGATTTTCCGACCTTACCGATCAGTGAGCAGGTATGTTATCATCAGCTTGCCGATCAGCCGATTTTCCGACCTTACCGATCCGCGAGCTGGTCTGTTATCAGCCGATTTTCTGCCAGCCATAGTTAAGCATGAACCAACGTGAATTCTATAAAAGCATTCATTTTATACATGAATATATCAGTTACCCTGGTACATAATCATCATTTGTTATAAACAATTCCTCTGTCAGCCGTGATCGTCTAGTGGTTAGGACCCTATGTTGTGGCCGTAGTAACCCAGGTTCGAATCCTGGTCACGGCAAAAGACTTTCTCGTATCGTCAAAGCGGAGGTGAATTTTTAGCATTTTGATTCTAATAATATTAATAATTGTGTAATAATAATAATAATAATGAAAATATAAATTTCATGAAAAACTTCTCAAATCATGGGGATGAAATAAGTAGATGCAAATTCTAAATCAAATTCGATATTATATGTATATATTCTGGTAAATATACAAAAATTGAACTTATTATTAAACTTAACTAATCTTAAAAACTAAAACGTAAACTAATAACCTAAAGATTATATATTGACAATAATCCTCCCGGCATCTGCCACGCAGGATGGCCCCAATCTTGCACCGGGTGATCTTCGCCCCAGCGTCCATCCTGCATCCATCTGATGCCGAAGAGGTCAAAGTCTTCGTCGCTGCCGCATTCCAGCTCTACGGCAGCTTCGAAGAATGCCGCTTCGCGGCGAATTCGGTCAAGATTCGGCTCACCAGCCTCCCGCTCAATCCTCATGTAGTGAAGCTATAATGGAAAATGATTAAAATTATTATAACATCTAACCACAGAATCACTTTCAGATAACTCGATCACTTATCGATAAACACCAATATGGATACTCACCATCATCGCTCTGAAGTATCCGATCAAGTTTAATCTATATCCGTTTGCCATTTTTTTTTTGCTTCTTTTTTTTTTTTTTTTTGTAAATTTAATTTATATTTTATATTTACGGTTCTTCGTCTTATAGATCGATGTTCGCTAGAGAGCACAAGTGATGAGTAAAAACGGGTCGATTCCTCATTTTATACCTGTGGAAACTCGAAAGCTTACACCCGATGCATAGTGGTCGACCAATGAAATTTCTCACACCCACCGTGTCGCAAAAGGTTCGGCCAATAGCGTGAGGGTATTTTCTTTTGAAGAAAGATTTTGACACCATGCTGTTAGCGTAACAGCCAATGGGTTGGATATTCGACTGAGAAAAAATTGTGGGGTAGGGGGAGGATTTCAAGAAACTGACCCACAGTGGGGGTGTATATTGAGCCAATGATCAGTTTGCATTCCTCAACGATCTAGTGTATACGAAACTGCAACATTAGAAGGGTGAAGAAAAACAAGTCATGGACGGTAAAATGTACGCGGAACTTCTTGAGATGATGGAAAATGCTTACGTCTTGCTACGCACACGCTCTGGACCGATCAGCAAAGATATTATTTCCCGTTGGTGCGATATCGGTCTTCAAAATATCGGATTTTTGTGCGATATTCTCAAACGTCCACACCTGAGCGTTGCCGAAAAACAACAGATTCAACATACAATTTCCTTGCTGCAATTATACTTGGTGAAATTTGAACGACAATGCGGGGGTATTGTTGGGGGTAATATTGGCGTGACATCCATAATCGTGTTCGATGGGATGATATGGAGAGTGCCTTCAACTGCCGTATACGCACCGGAGCTGTGACAAATCTCCAACACAAGGATTTGGCAAGATTTTTGAGCGATGCTGAGGCTGTTACGATGGAACGCTTGAAAGATACTCTACGCGATGAAGGAAGTATTAAGGTGAACGTGAGCATTTCATGTAAATTTGAGAACGTCAAAGGCGACGAGGTTAGTCTGGAGGTAAAGACCTTCAATACGCGCAACGCCACGATTCTTCCATCGACGGGGCTGGAAACCTGGTTCATCGATAACGTAACGAATCCTCTGCTGGTTAAGGTGGAGGATTTTGAGCAACGTGACTCTGGCTGGAGTATGATTGAGATAATCAACGCCGTGGTCTGTATCAACCGATACGAGCCTCTTTGCGGCGGACTCTCAACGTTCGTCGTGCTGCCTCGGGACATTCAACTAAAGAAAGCCGTGGTCAACGTGCAGAATGATGACAACCGATGCTTCTTGTGGTCCGTCACTGCCGCCCTACATCCCGTCAACATGGGTGTGAGCAGGACGCAGAGCTATAAACGATACATTTCCAACTTCAACTGTACAGGTATAAAGTTTCCCACCACCCTGCGTTGTGTGGAAAAATTTGAAAAGTTAAACAATTTGAGCATTAATGTATACGGAATCGAATCGGAAACTTTTCAGAGAAAGAAAGAGTCTGAAAATAGCGTTATCACCCCTCTTTATTTAAGTAAAAATGTAACTGAGAGCGATACAATCCACCTGCTCATGATTGAAAGTAAGAGCGAACCGAATGTGAATGATTTAAATAATTTTGAACCCCGATTTCACTTTGCTTGGATTAAGAATCTTTCGCGTTTAGTTGACAAACAATTGTCAGGCCATAAATGTGCACAATTTTTATGTGATAGATGTCTGTGCCACTTTAGCATACAAAATGCTTATGAAAATCATCGGCAAGATTGTCTGCGAATGAATAAAGTCCGCATGGAGTTTCCCACGGAGAAAATCTTGGAATTTTCCAATTTTCAAAATCAGGGTACCGTGTCGTTTGTCGTATATGCCGATCTTGAATGTATGATGCAGCCGGGGGTGAAAGAAGCTCAAGAGCATATCCCACATAGTGCAGCGTATTATATGCACTGCGCCTACGATGACACATTGTCGGAATTTAAGAGTCATCGCGGATCCGATTGCATTGAATGGCTGATCACAGAGCTTCGCGAATTATCCGTGAAAGTAGAGTCGCGTGTAAAGAATATAATACCGATGGAAGCGTTGAATCAAGTGCAGCGCGATCGTCACATACGCGCGAAAAATTGTTACATATGCGAGAAGCCGTTTCTACCTGAGGAGAAAAAATGTCGCGATCATTGTCATTTTACGGGAAAATATCGCGGGGCCGCACACAATCGCTGCAATCTTAATTTTCAAGAGTCGCACACGATTCCGGTGGTTTTTCACAATTTATCGGGCTATGATTCTCATTTTATCATAAAATCTCTAGCCACAACTTTTCCAGGCGATATTACCCTACTACCTATCAATAAGGAAAAATACATATCGTTCACGAAGAAAGTGGATGGTACCATAATTAGTTTGAGATTCATAGATTCGCTCAGATTCATGGCTAGTGGTATAGAGAAGCTAGCATCGTACGTCAACGACTCGGATAAGCAAATCACGCGAAAATTTTACAAAGATCGGGATAAATTTAGCTTGATGATTCGTAAAGGCGTCTTTCCATACGAATATATTGATTCTTGGGAAAAACTCAATGAAACGAAATTACCCAGCAAACAAGATTTCTATTCAAAGCTGAGCGCCTCGGGTATTAACAATGCCGATTATGAGCATGCTAAGAATGTTTGGGCCAAGTTCGACCTGAAAACTCTGGGTGAATATTCCGATTTATACCTAAAAACAGATGTACTTTTATTAGCCGATATATTTCAAAATTTCCGCAATAGCTGTGTCAAAACGTACAACTTGGATCCATTGCATTATTATACAGCGCCGGGGCTTGCTTTCGATGCGATGCTAAAGCATACGAAAATTAATCTGCAACTTTTAGATGATCTTGGAATGATTCTATTCATTGAGAAAAGCATTCGTGGCGGTGTGGCGCAATGCTCCAATCGACAAGCTAGAGCAAACAATAGATTCATGGGCGAAGATTTCGATTCAAGCAAAGCGGAATCATATTCAATGTATTTCGACGTGAATAATCTTTACGGCGCGGCTATGAGTGAGAATTTACCGAGCGGCTCATTCGAGTGGGAACTTGATAATAACACCGATGTAATGTCCCATCCTGATGACTCACCGATCGGCTACATTCTCGAGGTGGACTTGGATTATCCAACCATGTTACATAAGCAACATGCAGATTTACCCCTCTGCCCCGAACATTTCATACCACCGGGTAGCAAAATTAGAAAACTAGCAATGACGCTTCTACCCGAAAGAAAATATGTTCTACACTATCGAAATTTGAAACAATGCGTAAAATTGGGTTTAAAGGTGGTGAAAGTGCACAGAATTCTCAGGTTCGCACAATCACCGTGGTTGAAGCCATATATCGATCTCAATACAAATATGCGGAAGCAGTCGAAAAACGAGTTTGAGAAAAATTTCTACAAGCTTATGAATAACGCGGTATTCGGCAAGACTATGGAGAATGTGCGTAATCATAGGACTGTAAAACTAATCACAAAATGGGGCGGTAGGGGTGGTGCGCGCGCTCTCATTGCAAGACCAACTTTTCATAGCTGTACCGTATTCGATCGAGACATGGTGATTATTGAGCTAAATCGCACCAAGGTATATTTCAACAAGCCTATATACATTGGTGCTGCAATTCTCGATCTTTCGAAAATATTTTTGTACAACTTTCACTATGATTATGTAAAGAAGAATTTTTCAAGTGGTGAAGCAAAATTAATGTATACCGATACAGATAGCCTGATATATCACTTTACCGTACCAAACATCTACGAAATCATCAAACGTGATGTTGCGACAATGTTCGATACATCAGACTACCCACTAGACAATGTCCACGGTATTCCCCAGATGAATAAAAAACGTCTTGGTCTGATGAAGGATGAGAATAATGGGAAAATTATGACTGAATTTATCGGTCTGCGGGCGAAATTATATACATTCAGAACTCGCGGGAATACCGATAAAAAGCGTGCAAAGGGTGTAAAAGGGTCGCCCTTGAAATCTATCACGTTCGATGATTACAAACGATGCCTTATTGATCATAAGAATTTAGTTGAGAAGCAGTGCATGATAAAAAGTAGTCGGCATATAGTTAGCACTATTGTACAGAATAAGTTAGCCTTAAGCTGGGGTGATGACAAAAAACAGCTGATACCTGGTGAAACCGACACTCTACCCTGGGGTTTCCAGGATGATGCAATCTTGTAAAAAATTCTGATTGTTTTAAGGTTTTCTGTGAAAAAAAAAAAAAATAAATAAATAAAATAATCCTCAATTTACTTTACATGCAAATGTGAGAAAATTTTACCAAATGTGAGAAAACTTTTTCCAAATGTGAGAAAACTTTTTCCAAATGTGAGAAAACTTTTTTCAAATGTGAGAAAACTTTTTCCACACGTTTGAGAATTTTTTTCTCTGAAGATTTTGTAAAACTATCGGTAGGATTGGGTGAATGAAGAAACAATGCTTGATACATAATAAATTCTTTTTTTAAAAAATGATTACATGTTTGATTTATTTGTCCAACTATTGTGTATATTGTCCATTCCCAACCATTTTACATATAGCTCATCACCACGTTTCCGCAGGACCTTTTCCACAAGATAACCATCAGGATATTTCACCTTACCGAGTTCCTCCTCATAAAAACCCCCGGAGAAGGGATTGTTCAGGTAGTCGGTAAGTTTGTATGTCGGTGGGTTTGTATTCATCACCTCAGTCACGGTGAATATTTCCGTTGTCCAATTTGGTGTATAGCCCTTTTCGAAAACATGCTTATATATACTAATTCGAACTTTATCGCCTACTTTAAACTTTCGCTTTCGTTGACTTCTCTTGATCTGTCGAGGTTTATACACATCTCGATATAGTTGCTTTTCATTGGCCACAGTGACGTCGTTCGGTCTCATTCGTATTGTTCGATGCTTGGTGTCGTTGTAGGATTTAATTGTATCGGATAAAATATCAATCCACTTATGAATCCCGCGGCGAGTGAACTGCACCCACATCTTATTTTTCAACGTCCGATTGAAGCGTTCGCATATCGATGCCTTCAGGTTGCTGAATGTCGAGTACATGTTAATACCATACTGATCCATGAGGGCTTTGAATTTGCTGTTATAAAACTCAGTACCCCGGTCCACATGTAGATGCTTCGGAATACGTCCTTGAGTCAACACGAATTTCATTGCGGTCGTCACATCATCGGCATTCTTAGTCTTGAGGGGCACACCCCACGCAAACTTGGAAAATATATCGATAATTGTGAGTGAAAATTTATGTCCATTGTTGAATCGTGAGTATGCAGACATATCGACAAGATCAGCTTGCCAAGTCTCATCCAAGCCGCGTATATCAACATAACGCCTGGGGTATCTGCGTCTAGCGGGTCTATGGAGCTCGTCGGCTATCGTCTGCTCCATGTTTGATTAAGGGAATTCCACGGATATAGTCGTGTTGGCTAAGCGTTTGAACGTTTTTTGCGATCACCGCCAATCGATTCTCCAGAGATTCGTTTCCCTCCTTCAGAGCCGCAATCTTTACTTTCGTTAGAGACCAAAGATGTTGACCTGTTTCATCAAAATTGCAGCTATGTTCTTGATCTAGGCGTGCAACAAGTCTAGATTCCAGGGCATCGAGTGCCAATTTCATGGATTGCTCAAATTCGGTTTTGATCGCATTCTCAAGAGCATCAAACGAGTTGCGCGTAATAGTCTCAAGACTTTTCAGAGACGCAGCGTCGTTTGGCTGCTGCGGATCTGCGATATTACACAATCGTTTGTTGCCTATGTCATACTGTTTATCTGTGGTAGTCTTGAATCCGACACCAGGAGGACCCCGAATACCCACACTTTTAATTTTTCCGTCAGTCAACTGACGACCGAATATATCTATGCTCATTGCAGAATAATTCAGTCTGATTTAAAGCGAATTCCTCGGAGCATCCCGTTGTGGCTGAATCTTTCAAGAACACTTTCCACCCCAACCAATCGCATATCTAGATCTTCATTATCTTCCGTAAGAGCATCAATTTTTTTCGTCGCAAGAGACCAAATATGTTGACTCTCCTCGAAATGGTTGGTATGTTCTTGATCTATGCGCGCATTGAGTTTGGATTCGAAAGCATGAACTGCTTGCAACGTAGATTGTGCAAATGCCTTTATCATAGCATACTCAAAAACCGCTAATGACTGCTGTGTAATATCCGTAACACGTTTTAGAAAAATGGCATCGTTCGCATCCTGAGGATCTGCGATATTACACAATCGTATGTTTTCTATATCGTACTGACCATCGGTGGTAGTTTTGTATCCTATACCTGGCGGTCCCCGACTACCCAAGCGTTTGAATTTTTTTTTGCTCACCAGCTGCCGCCCGAATATGTCTATGCTCATTGCTCAACGGTCACTAGGTGAATGGTGGTTTAAAGATGATTTGTTGCTAATAAATAATCCTTGCCTCGTGCAGTTCTTCAATAATGGAGGATATTTCGTTGGTATGACTGGTATTACCTGCGGTTTGAGATGCCGTTAGTAACCGAAGACGATCAACAAGTTCATTAGGATCATTCCAGTATACATAATCCATTCTTCGTCCCTGTGCAATCTTATGAGTGGGTAAACCTTTACCGAATCTTTCCTCGTCTTTTTTCGTCGGTGGGCTCATGTATGGAGCAATGTAATCTCTATATTTGGCGCTTTTTTCCCTATCTTCGTGGGGGCTTCTTTCGGGGTTGTAATATTTTCGGTATGCATTCGTTTTTTTCACAATTTTGATATAATTTTGTCTGTCACTTTTATTCACAATCGCGGGATCGGGTGACTTTTTGAATAACAATTCAAGCAATCCCGGTGTGTTCTCATAGCTTTTATCGCCTACATATATCAGATCATCGCTAAATTCGATATCCGAATTGCCAATCTTCATTCCGCGCACCAACTTTCGAACACCATATTTCTCATCCAAGTTCTTACGCTGTTTGGTGGAGGCAAACATGTTTAAATAATGCGCTGTCCTGACCCCTTTTTTCGGATTCGGCGTGCTTGTAGAGGCGGGTGGAACTTCATCATCATCTTCCTGGTTGATATCATTTGATGCATCCATAGCGGTAGCTGATGCACCATTATTGTCTTTAATAGCTGTGTTAGCTACAAGGGTATCCTCATTCGCACTTTGATACGCATCATGATCATCATTGTCAACATCATAATCATAATTCTCAGTTTTCACAAAATCTTCAGTTTTCTCAGGCTTCATCGAACCCTGCTCCATCTTTACTTCTTGTTTTAATCATCGCTGCTGCTGCTTCGATGAATTCACCAATTCATGCAGTGGTGTTACCAAAGGTTTAAACATTTCGCCAATAGCCTGCTCACTGGTGTCTTTCTCCATTTTGATCATTTTGTGTTTACGTCGAATAATATCGCTAGCTCTTGCTAATTCCTGCAGCACATCATTCTTCTTACGTATCTTGGCGCTCTCCATGTTGCTAGCTTGATCGATGCTGTGTGACTGTATGTCATTTATTAATGATTTAGACTTATAAAGCAGTCAAAACCTCTCCTATATCGTCCCTCATTGATCTCGCTGTCTTTGTCGATGGTTACAAAACTGTATCTGCCGTCATTCCAACAAGCCAAGCACAAATCTTTAAATTGTTGATAGGTCATGTCCGTATTCACATGATCAGCGTAGATGTGTTTCAAATTCATTTCATCTTGACGGAAAAGGACCAACAAGTTTGCATTATCACGAACCAGATGTTTTGGAATCCGAGCATACGTTTGACATAGATAAAAACTATCGACATCTCTGTGTCGACCCATACAGAAATAGGCTCTGATATTATCTTGCTTCTCGCATGCTACGTCATCGAAAATCATAATCGAGTTGGGTTGTGCATCTTTCGGCTCTACAACCTCCTTGTGTTCATCGAATGGAAAATAGCCCATCCCCTCGACCGGTTCCAGTAACCTCTTCAAGAACTCATATTTGAGTTGATTAAGGGATTTCGAATAGACGTACACATTTCCAAATCGTAGACCATTAGCATGGGTAAGCAGCGTGAGAAGAGCATTAGTTTTACCGCAATTAGACTGACCACAGAAAACAGCCCTCACACTATTTGGTAGTAGAGGCCCATGTCGTTTTCCATTCTTCTTCTTTCGCCGCTCGACCAATTTATCGAAATTGACGATGGGTAGTTTTGTTGTTTCATTGTGGAATTTCATGATGCTTGGTAAACATCACACTGGGAACTGATATATTCGTGTATAAAATACATGCTTTTATAGAATTCACGTTAGTTCATGCTTAACTATGGTTGGATACACACGTAGGCAAAGGAGTGGTTGTGGATTAATAAATAAAATCATAAACAATCTTCCGGTTGAATTACATGTTCCTGGTTATCAATACTGTGGGCCTGGTACAAAATTAACGCAGAGGTTAACTCGTGGTGATCGAGGTGTTAATCCTCTAGATGCCGCATGCAAGGAACACGATATTGCACACTCAAAAAATCATAGTAATATTGCGGAGCGTAATAAGGCCGACAAAGTGCTGGCCGAGAGAGCGTGGAATCGTGTTTTGGCTAAAGACTCAAGTGTAACCGAAAAAGCTATCGCCTGGGCAATCACCAACACAATGAAAGCAAAATCTAAACTGGGTATGGGTATGCGGAGGAGCAACCCGCAAATATCTGTCAAGACCAAGAAAAAAACATTGAAATCTATTATTCGGGCTGCGAAGAAATCTATGAGGCCGGGTCCTAGAGCCATTCTGTCGGCGTTAGAAGGTGCACGTATGGCATTGTCCAAAGGGAAAGTCAACGTGCCTCGTATTTTACCCGTCCCTAATAAAATCGGCGGTTTCCTGCCATTCCTTATCCCCATTTTCGCGGCTCTCAGCGCTACAGGTGCCTTAGCGGGTGGTGCAGCAGGTATAGCAAAAGCCGTAAATGAGGTTAGTGCTAACAAGCATCAATTAACAGAGGCTAAACGCCACAATGCATCCATGGAGGCAATTGCGTTGGGAAAGGGATTATACCTGAAACCGTATAGAAAAGGTATGGGACTGTATTTGAAACAGGCAAAAAACTAATCAAGCTGCCACACCGAGCTCTCACCGATATCGACTTGCTCAACTATGCCAGAGCTATGAAAATTCCACATTTTCGAGGAGTTTTTATGCGGAATGATTTACCCAATTCGGGACCTAGGAAGCGTGAATCTGCAATTATCAATCTTGATGATAAAAACGGTCCGGGGACGCATTGGGTTGCATATGTCAAAAACGGCAACGATGCGGTGTATTTTGATAGTTTCGGCGATTTACAACCACCAGGAGATCTTATGAAATATCTTGGTGTTGGCAGCGTAAAATACAACCATAAGAGATATCAAGAATATAACACAGTAATTTGCGGTCACTTGTGTCTCAAGTTTCTCAGTGGACAGCTATCAAACAGGTGCATGTCGAAGATATGATATTAGTCATGGCTCAATCGTTCACGTTGACACTCTCCGGAGAATCATCTATATTGGGGACTCAATATTTTCCGCCTATCGAGTTATCAACAACAAAGGAATATGTTCTCGGGCTCATAGAGCTCTTGACATTCAACTCAATTCCCAATATTGATGAAGGATGTAATAAGTTTCACATATCACATCCGCAGAGATCTGTGAATGGTATTCAAACACCCGACACAATAATTACAATACCCACAGGTATCTATGAAATCGACGATATTGCAAGTTATTTGGAAAAGTCACTACCCAAGGATATTACAGTCAATCTAAAAGCTAACAATAATGAGCTGCATAGTGAAATCGTGTGTAATCATGCGGTAAACTTTGAATCAGAAAATTCCATAGGCCGACTGCTTGGATTCAAATCAAATATTCTCCCGGGCGGTATTGCCCATAAGTCTGAGTTACCTGTTCGCATACTCAAAGTCAACGCCTTGCGTGTTGAGTGTAATATTACCACGGGTGCATACATAAACGAACATCAAGTACACACGATTCATCAATTTTTCCCAACCGTTCCGCCTGGATATAAGATTGTGGAAGTGCCAACCAACGTCATTTACCATCCAATCACCGTGCGGTCAATACACGATATACAATTGAGAATAGTGTATCAGAGCGGAGACTTGGTCAATTTCCGAGGCGAAACCGTGACTATACGATTGCATTTGAAATCTTTAAGATAATATGGGTATAGTGTTTGAGCGCATAAGAAAGTCTGGTGGTAGCTATAAAAGTCCGACAATATGTCCAAGCATCATCAGTCATCGAGCATCTCTGATTCGAGTGACACATCAGAACGCTCAGTTTCTCCAGAGCCTAGGACTTCGACTTCGCGGTGGAAAATAAGAATTCGTTGTTATATCTGCATATGCCCATCTCGAAAATGATAAAAATCCAAACACCTGTGACATTCGATGAGTCGATTGCTCACTGTGAAGTGCATGCACATCATCCATATGGATCGTCTACATCCAAGAATAATGATGAGATTCGCATCACTGTGCAGAATCAAGACTCGTGTGTATTACCAAGCAAAAGTTCACTCCATATCTACGGCAGGATTACAAAAGCAGATGGCACCGACGTTGGTGCAACCACGGAATTGGTCAATATGGCTGTGTGTCATATGTTTAGCGAGATGCGTTACGAGTTGAATGGTCAAGAGATTGATCAAAATAAGAATCCGGGCATCATGAGCGTTATGAAGGGATATTTATCATTCACACCCGGACAGCAACATCTTCTGGAAAACAACGGCTGGCTGGTTGGCAATAACAAGCTGGCTAACACCCAGGGATACTTTGACGTTGTTATACCAATGAATTTTCTGCTTGGATTTGCTGAGGATTATAATAGGATTATCGTTAACGCAAAGCATGAGTTGATTTTGACTCGATCGAACAATGATTTGAATGCTATACGTCAAACTGCTGCGGATGAGATCAAAGTTTCGCTCCAGAAAATTGTGTGGCTGTTACCATACATCAGACTCTCGGATCCTGCAAAAATCAAGATCCTCAATTATATAGCCGCAGATCCTGCTATATCTATGAGCTTCCGCTCGTGGGAAATGTACGAGTATCCAATGCTGCCTGCAACAACGAGACACGTATGGGTTGTCAAGACGTCGACACAGCTAGAGAAGCCAAGACAAGTTATACTAGGATTCCAAACAGCACGACGAAACGATTCGATGAAAAATGCTAGCGAATTTGATCACTGCAACATCAGAGATGTTAAACTTTTCCTAAACTCACAGTGCTATCCTTATGGGAATTTGAATCTCGATATTACCAATAATCAATATGCCATTCTCTATGATATGTATACTAACTTTCAATTTCCATACTATGATAGAGAACCCGAGCCGCTTTTGTCAAAGAGTAATTTTTTGAAACAGGCTCCGCTTATTGCTATAGATTGTTCCAAGCAGAATGAATCGTTAAAGAGTGGACCGGTGGATATTCGGTTAGAATTTGAAACTAGTGTTGCATTTCCAGCAAACACGTCAGCATACTGTATGATCATACACGATCGCATTGTTGAATATAACCCCATCAGTGGGACCGTAAAAAAATTAACCACATTTTAAGAATTCTGCATGCTTGAGAACTAGAATAAGCTTATTATAAACCAAAAGGATCAATGAATAAATGTATTCACAATTTATATATATATACACGTGTCATAAGTATTTATTTATTTATTCAACCCAACCCATCCCATTACATAAGTGATTTTTTGTATGTATGTTCAAATTTTACTACAAAATTCAAATTTATTAAATTGACTGCCAAGGTAGAGGATCTGAAGACGTTTTCCAGCTGCCTCTTTGTTTAAATCGGCGAGTTGAGCAGGCTCCTCCTCCAAGATCTTGCCGATTCTCGCTGGTAGGAAGATGACGTATTCGTCATCGATTGTAGCCAAGACTCTGGGGCCGAATTTCGTCTTCACTAGCTTCAGTTCAGTGATGTCATATTTCTGTTTAATCTCCAAATCAGACATCTTTTTCGTTAGCATATCATTCTGCAGACGGCTGGTGTTGTTGATTTTGCTGAAGTCCATCTGCACACGTACGAATGAATAATTTGAAATTAGTTTTTATAATAGAATTGAATATTATTGACGTGTGATAATATTCTTACCTTTATCAAACGAGTTTGCAACTGTTACGTGTTCAACTATATGTGGGGGTTGTATCAACGCTGAAGAGTCGAGACGCACGAGTGCAGCTCCCCGCGAGCTCTGCGTTTTTAAACCATCATCCCCACTACGATCCTCGAGAAATATAGGTGATTTTTTATAATCCCCCAAATACCAGTTTTTTAACCGCTGAACGTTTTCGAATGCGCAATGGTACCCTCCAGGCACATCCTCATGACAGTCGCCATGCCAGTGAAATATTTTTGATTCCAATCGTAGTATTCGAAAGTTTGGACATCCCAGCTCGTCTAGATCAACTATCGCAGGTATTGCATCATCTTCAGTGAAGATTTTTTCCACCCAGCGTTTCTTCTCCAATCCCTTCACATAAATGGAAGTTGCATCATGCACAACTTCTTTCACGATTTTCACCACATCCCGATACACCGTTTCCCCAACATTCCAGGGTATTCCATAGTGGAACCGTGTTAGCCACGAATTGAGATTCTTATACTCGCTCGAGAGAATCACCGAAGAGCATGGTGCTTTGAAAAGGATGCGCGTGATACATTGCTTATATTCTTCATGTCTGTGAATGCTTATTGCAGCTAGCTCTTTGACAACAAATTTTTCCCCGAAACGTCCGAAACCTTGCAGATCCAAGATTAGCTCCATATTGACGGGCGTGTGTATGACTCCAAGTATAGACTAAGATTGTGAAAAAATTCTAACACTCCGAATGATATTCATTGTCCTATTCATTGGAGCTGACCGCGCACCATGCTGGGTGCGCGAAAGATTTAGCGGTTGGACAAAAAAAAAGGGGGTTCAAGGCATATTTCACTGTCATTGTGAACAACATTTATAGTTTCGTTTTTCGATGAGTTTGGCCTGACTTTGAGGCACGTACCGACAATAAGTAAGTCTTGATTCTGCCGACTTCGTGTAAGATATTCCGACTTCATGTCAGTTGTGTTATATTGCACAAAATGAATAGAAAATAAAAAACAATCAACAATCAAAAGATCATATCATATGTTCGAACGCGCTGCCTCGCGTGGTCCATAGAGAGCATTATTGCATGATAGACCGACGAAATCGCCCGATTTTTATTCCGATCCATTAGTACAGCTTGTCTATTCGGTTTAGGCACTCGGCAAAAGTTGGAACTATCTCAAATTGACGGTTTTAAATCCCGTTCAAAAAACATCATTCAAGACCTTTATCTTTTCCATAACCCGCGATATTCAGTTACCGTCTTTGAAGTTTGAATGCTCAATTTGAGCAGCAAAGTGCAGTGTGTAGTGATTATTGGTGGAGTACGAGTTTAATAAATAGAATAACAGTATCACGGGCGAGTATAATATCGACGAAATAAAAATTCTAATACAAACGCCGTGATAAATATATTTGACATATTAGCTTACAACTAACCTCAATTCTGTTGTATTATAACGAATTTTTCCGAGTGTTTCAGAGAAAGATGAAAGGATAATATTGAATGATGTTTAATTAGAGTCATGTGTTTCTTCAACACACTATAAAGATGAGTACGTTTACTTTAAAAACACCCTGTGCGTATTATTTACGCGCGCTTGCATTGTGCCTCGCGCATGCGCACAAATATAGACTGATGTTTTGAATTCTGAACTTATTCGCGATTCGACCGAAGCGCGTGAAGTGCCTAAACCGAATAGACAAGCTGTATATGAATTAGTGTTAACTTTCGTCTCGTCGGGGTACTCTCTATATGTTTATATCCGCACGGTTTTTCGGCGAGAATCTGGTACGACGAAGACGTTGAAATTGCTGAGATGAAACTGACCCTCTCGATTTTATAAATAATCATATCTCAGCTATCCGTGCACCGATTGCATTGATATTAGGCTTAAATGAAATCTTTTTCGCATCTTATTCCTGTATTAAATCGAAGAGCCATGAGATATTGCCTGTTCGCTGTAATGAAATAATATGGTTACCCCCACTCCCTCGCCGAGCTCCCGTTCCGGTAAAAGAGAGTGGTAGAGTCATGATGATAATTATTTTTTTTAATTTTTTTTTTTTCTAATTTACTTGCCGCGAGACTCTACCGCGTCTCTTGACCACTTATTCATTAAAATAAATAATAAAAAGATAAACATAAGATGGAGATATTTCGTACAAGTACAACAAAAGTACAGAATCATTCGTACATTATAGTTAGAGTGAATGGAATAATAATAAATAAAATTTTATTTGTCCTGGGAAAGTGTATCAGAATTTTTTCTATTCCTCTTATGTGCAATTAAAATATATATTGAGGCCATAATATATACCCTAGGGTGTGTCAGTTTGACTTTTTTTTTTTAATTTTCATGGTGCTACTTCTCAAGTCACTAGGTCTTATTAAGAAGAAGAATCCTACATGGTGAAATTTTTCTCCGTCAAGCTTAAGTGGTTCCGAAACTTTTTTTAGTTTCCCATTTGATTAACACACAAAAAAATCTATTTTCGTATTTACTCACATAGTTTCGTAGTTAATCAATATTTTTCAAAAAGATATTGACTTGTAAACAATTTTTGAAATTCTGTATCCGAAAAAAATTAATAAATTAAAATTATAAAAATAATAAAATGTGATATTTACTTTACAACCAAAAAACTAAAAAAAAGTTTCGAAACCACTTAGCCTTGACATACGAAATTTTTCGAGCGGGGAATCTCTTTGTGTTGACGAGAACTATCCGGTAGAAACGTAGCCAGAAATCGTTTTTTTTTGTGACACACCCTAATATACCCTGAATTGGACTTGATCCGATACATGTAAGGCTAGCCTTATCAAACTACTAGTATATGCCTTATAGTCCTCGGGCCCACACCTAAAAAAGTTTGTGATTACCTAACCGTTGAGACTTCGTATAGGTATATGTTCTTTATGTCGAGTCGGACAAATCTTTTATTTGCGAGAATTCTGTGTAGGGGGGCGTTTTCTTTCGGGACCCCCGCAAACTCATTGATTTGGTGCAACAAAAAAATTGATGACCTAAACATAGTCTTTCTTCTAATCGGAATATTTTTTTATATAAAAAGCGAAAAAAATATTGTCGGACAAATATATTGGGTTTTTTGGCGGGTCGGACACCCCGAACATGGCAAAGTTATAACGTCATAAAATTTAGCACCTCACAGCTGATTTTTTCAGAATCGTTTAATAAAAATATTTAAAATTAACTGGCAACCTTGTCCGACAAATTTTTTGGGCGGGTACTTGTCCGACGCCCTGAAGTCAAGGGTTTCGTGCAACCCCTATATTAATTACTACCTCTTGTCGGACAAAAAAAAGGTTTGTAAAATATGCTACTTCCTGATCAGTGATGTAATTATCCGACAAAAATTTTAGGTCAAATTAATAGCTCGAAATTATTAGGTATAGGTTAAATATTATTATTAATTTAGGTCGAAATAGTCCGACAAAAAAAGTTAAATTTCTGAATAAATCTATTCAATACGCAATAAATAAAGATGTGCCGGTACCATTATAATTGTATTTGAAATTTATTCTTTTTTTTTGATAGTAGACGTGACTTGATTTCGAATCATTCAATGTCGAATCTGTCAAATTATTTAAGGGATCGTCACAGTGTGAAATTTTCAAAAAATCATTTTTTTTTGCATTATCGTATAATATACACTGTTCTAAACATTCTCTCAAATTTTTAAATCGAAATTCAAATTATTACGGTCGCTACAGCGTTTCATGTAGAAAGGGAACGGAGCGGGACATCTGCCCAGTCCGTCGCGCCGCTCGACCGGTATCCTTTTGGCAACGCCGGACATGAAGACCCAGAGCCCCTAGGCGGTTAACAGAGTCAGGGCCCCTTTTTTAAATAATTGAATAGAACAAAAATGTTACCGTTATTTTTCATTTCATCATCATTATTTGTTTGATCGATTTCATTCACTTTATTCATTTAATTAATTTTATATATTTCGTTACTTCATTCATTTTGATCATGTTTTTCATTTTGTTGATGTCGATCTCTATTTACTAGATCCATTTTATTTTATTCACTGACATAATTTTATAAACTTCATTTGTTTTATTTGTTACGTTTATTTCATTTATAAAATTTATACAAATTGTCAAAATTATATAAGTTGTGAAGTTTATTATGTCATTAATTTGTTTTGGGTTCCGCTGGGTTGTTTTGGGTTTTGCTGGGTTATTTTGGGTTTTGCTGCGAAAGAGATAGTGCTATAACACACCGAATACAAATTTTTCGTGTATAATGTATAAATGTCTACAAAAAAAACGTGATCAATTGAGAATATGCCGCCCTGCTCTGCCTATTGGTAAATGCGCCCCTATATATGCAGGAACAATAAAGTCAATTAAAATTTTTTTTTTTTTAATGTCCGCTGTCGTATGTCCTCCATGTATACCATTTCGGCCTCTGGCGGGATCCCCCTACAAGGTTGGGCCCCTAGGCAACTGCCTAGTTTGCCTAGGCAGAAGTTCGCCGTTGCCTTTTGGTCCCTGATCCCTTCCGGTTTGGGCGATTCTCAGTTTACGTTGGCACCGACAGCGCCTCGCAGCGCGCCACGCCGGAACGGCGTACGAGCAAAGCTCGACCCGTAGCTGTCAAACTGATCCAACCTCATAATATAAAACTCCAAGACACTGAGATATAATATTTCAGTGCTCCAAGAATAATGTGATTTTCGACAAGTGCTATGACTTCGATGTCTACTTTACTATGAGATAACTTAATTGATTAACCCTTCAACTGCCAAGCCTCTTTTCCATTGGAAAAAATCATTTTTCTTAACCACTTCAAATTTTCCTCTAACTAAATGTTTGAAAAATTATACTTTTTTAAAATAGAGTTTTTCAATTTTCATACCTAAATAAAAAGTTTTTCAAATGAAATTATGCAGTGAAAACTTTCTTTAGAGTGCCTTACTATTTTTCAAATTATTTCAGGATTTTCAAATTGAAATTGAAGAAGATATTTCGAAGAATAGCTGTTTCGCCGATGTAGATAATTTGCTACATGGCAGTTACAGGGTTCAACGAATGAGATGATTGGAGAACAGGGATTTCTTATGACGTAGAATATAAAATAAAGTATATCGAAGTCACACGCATAGCGTCAACTTATAACTGTAGTCTGACTAGATGATACAAAAGTATAGAAAAGAACAATTTGAAGTTCGACGCACTGTGTGAACACAGAATATGAAATAGACTATCGAATTTGAATAAACAGCGTTAACGTAGAGTATTAAAGGCGTCTTCCGTAACTTCACCAAGCTAACCAAGATCGAGGTTAGGCGTTCCGTAACTGGAACTTACTAGATCGCGGTGAGATTTCGGAACGTGGTCACGGGTAACCGCGGTTAAAATTTGCTCACCCCGTCAACCGCAGGAAAAGTGCGGTTGCACGGTGCGGTTAACTTTCGGAACTTGCCCTAAAGTCGTGGTTATCTAGTAATTTTAATTTTTCGTAAACATTACTGTTTTTCGCGGGGTTTTCGTCATCGCTTTCGCATTTGTGACTAATTGAACTAGGTTTGGAGGTTACGTTGATTGTTCAAAAAAGACTGCAAACGGCGCGAGAATCACGGTTGTGGTCAGGCGTTCCGCAACTTTTGCAACCACGGCATAACTGCCTAGACACCGTAACGTAACCATAACCGCACCAACCGTCACCATAACCGCACCAACCGTAACCAAGATTAAGTTACGGAAGACGCCTTAAATAGAGTAAGTTGACGTCCATCGCATAGAGTAGACATAGAATCTAGAATGAAGCCTATCGAAGTCAAACGCATAGCGTCAACTTACAGTCTCATTCTGACTAGATGATATCAAAGTATAGAGTAGAGTCTATCAAAGTCCAGCGAACAGGGTGGACGTAGAATATAAAATTGTGCTTATTGAAGTCTGACGCACAGCGTAGACGTTGAATATAAAATAGAGTTCATACAAGCGAATTTATCAGACGAGACGAACTCAAATGTTATTAAAATTTTATTCAATAAATTTTAAATTTTATTTAAAATTTGAGTTCGTCTCATCTGATAAATTCGCTTGTATGAATGTAAAGCACACGAACGATAGAGTCACTACAAACATAAAATAGAGTTCATCGTAGTCCAACGGTAGCACTCTGCTGGACTGGTCGGAGTCTTTACCGTTCCTTTATCAAACCACATGGCGATCCTGTTATTATTCAGCTTCAGCGCCTTCTCTCAGACTGTAACCCTCTACAAAATTGAATAATGCACAAAAAATCTCTGTTCTCCAATCATCTCATCCGTTTAATAAATTAATATATCTCATAGTAAAGTAAAGTTATAGCACTTTTTGACAATGGCATTATTCTCGGAGCTATATATTTTATGGATATATGGAATATTATATTTCAGTGCTTGTTGTTTCACATTATGAGGTTAGATCAGTTTGACAGCTACGGGCCGAGCTTTGCTCGTACGCCGTTCCGGCGCGGCGCGCTGCGGGGCGCTGTCGTTGCCAACGTAAACTGAGAATCGCCCAAACCGGAAGGGATCAGAATCAACCTCGTTGGGTGTACCAGGTATGTCTCAAGTAAGGCACAATGTAGGGGAGACTGGGGAGGTTTGACCACCTTTTTCTTTAATCGTCTGATTCATTGGTACAAGGGAAATATCGCCATTTTTAATGGTATGGCCTTGAACGTAGTGGTATAAGAAACGTACGTGAATTTTTTCACATTTTTATCTATTACCGAGAAAAAGTTATTTCACATTCTTCAGCAGACTGCAATTGTGGTCAAACCTCCCAACATGTGGGAGGTTTGATCAATGCTATGGGAGGTTTGACCTAAGAAGAAATGCACGTAGTAATCGATTGAGAAATGAAAAATATAGCTTCATTTTATAATTAGGCTTTAATAGCATGAAAGTAAGATAAATTTAAGATGATACAAAACTTAATTCAGGGTAATTCAATTTTTTTTAACGACTTTTTTTAGTTGTCGTTTCCCCTTGTTCTCTTTTTCATTTTTCTTTTTTTCCGGGGTATTCTTAGCTTTTTCTTTCTTAATTTCAATCGCTTTAATTTTTTTCGCCTGTCGTGTTTCATATTCTTGCTCGATTGACTTTTTGATAGGGCTATCCGTTAATGATCACCCTCTTTCGCGTGCGTGTCCCCTTTCTTTCTCCTGCTTTTGGGTAAGGTCTGATTTCTTCCGGAAGCACTATCGTCGGAGTGGCTGGTTCATTCAAACTCCGGTCTCGAAGCTGCGTCTGAGCGATCTGCCTAGCTGAAGAAGGTTCCGGGATCTCCGCTTTCGCGTTAGTTTTTGGTGTCGTTAGTCCGACTACTCTCGAATTAGAGCGGAGATGAGGATCCTCACTTGTGTTTGAAGTGGGATTCAACGCAGCAGTAGGTTCAGGGCGATTTGTCACATACGAGCCTAGGAAGTCTTCTTCCCCAGTGAACACAGTTACATAAGTGTTACATAGCTGGTACATGACTGAATGTGACAAGTTATGTAACACAGGTATTACGTCTAGGTCACCTGTGAGTCACTATTTCCCACTCATTAATGTAACAGTGTTATGTAACACTGCTACATTGCTATTACGTATATGAGGGGGTATAACTGTTATGTGATATAGAAGTGAGTGAAGTCATATCACACAGAAGTAATATGTTACAATACTGTTGCGTAACATAGAGGTTGATAGTGTGATAGTAACATGTTACATGGCTATTATGTGACATAAGTGTACTAGCGTTATGTAACTTGTACTTTCCATGTTATGTGACACTTACATTTTGTGTTTACTGGGTCAGTGAATATTTCTGTATTGAGTGGCCAAATATCCGTGCACAGGAAACCTTTTTGAATATTTGCCGGATTGAAAGCTCTTGTAAAAGCTTCGGCTGCCAGTGATGGGAGGTCATAGATCGTGATGGGTTCTGCTGGATGGGTAACCATAAAATCGTCGGCAGCAACATTATAGTACGATTTAAATGGTCCGAAGACACTCCTGTCAAAAGGCTGCAGTTTGTGACTCGTGTGAGGTGGTAAACTGACCAATGTGATGCCATTATCTTCACATATTTGTAAACCATTTGGCGTTATATGGGACTCGTGGTTGTCTAAAATGACTACGGTAGGATTACTTTTTGAGCACTTCGTGTATTTTATAAAGTGCGACCAATATCTTTCAAAATTCTCCGCAGTCATCCATCCGCTGTCGCGAACTGCAACTTCTGATCCTGGATAAGCTTCCTCGCTCATTCTAGGATTTATTCGTTTCCGCGGAAAAACTGAAAACGGTGGAACCGCCACACCTATAGCGCTCACAGCACAGCACATGGTAACAAGAGTTCCCCTTTCTGCAGAAGTTGGGCGGGACACCTGCTTTTCTCCTTTTGGAGCAATCATTTTACCTGGCTTTTGCACCGTCGTAATTCCAGTTTCATCAATGTTGAAGATATCTTGCGGACCGTATGCATGTTTGCTAAACACGGACTTGATATTACTGTAGAACTCTTTAACTGTAGCTTCATTAAATGCTGTTCCTCGAGACAGGCTAGTCGCTTGAGGGCTTCGCAATGATAAATTGGGATGCCTATTCATGAAGCCCCGAAACCAATCGTAAGTGGCTGACTGGTTATCGGTCCACCTTGAAGCTACCTTTTTATTATTCGCACTCGCAAATTGAAAGGCAAGCTTTCGAGCACTCGAAGATGACAAACCGTAGTTCAATTTACACGCCGTAATTAAATAATGCATGAGTGCGGTTTCTAGTTCAGCTGAAAATATCAGAGATGAGGAATGTTCTGCGACGAAATTGGTTCCTTCGTTGTTCTGAACCTTTTTTACGTATCGTCCCAAGGTTTTCCTGTCAATGTTAAATTTTTTTGCAGTTGCATTTACGCTCTTATCAGCTTCCAAAACACATTTGACAGCATTCTTCATAGTTTCCGCGGGCACCTTTTCGCGGGTTTTGCCTTTGGATTTCCATATGAATGGCATTCTGAAAGAATTAAAATATTTACCGGAAACAATGAGTTGGTCAAACCTCCCACATGTTTATGGGTCAAACCTCCCGCGTGTGTACATTTTTTCATAAAGAAGAATAAAAAAAAAAAAGAGTCGGTCAATTATTCCGGCACTTCTGACATCTTTCGGCACACCTTTTATAGAGTGAATCCATTCACTAATAATTAGGATATATACTAACATACCTCGTATATATCCTTAGAGGCAGAATCCGAAAATTACAACGATCACTTCACAAAAATAAACTTCCGTGTAACTCTTTGTTCACACAATAAAAAATGACAGGCGTGTTTTGCATATGGTTGACATTGAAGTACGATGACATGACGCCAGGTGGCGGCATTTATGGCGGTTGCGTTTTGAAGGAATGACCTCCCGTATGGTCAAACCTCCCCAGTCTCCCCTACATGTCGAATTGGCAGACTGCGGTGATGTACCTTCTACATCCTTAGGAAACAGCTCTATCACGTCACAATGTTACGTACAAATTACATCGCAGAGCTTTGTAGTGTTATGTAACAATTGTACGTACCAAGGATAGAGCTTGTACCTCAATCGAAGAGCAATTAGTTATTTATGTATGTATGTACGTATACGAGTGTGACAAGCTTCTGAAGTTTCAGAAGCTTTTTCAGTAATGTCTACATACGGGCGAGAGTAAATTTAGTAACAAGTCTTGTAAAATGATAAATTCATAAAATCAAAATAAATAGCTTTGCATCTCTGTTACATTATAACCAACAAATTTAAAATATCGCAATACTATAAAATATACGATAACAAAACCCACTGACTTTTCTAGAATTTATCAAACCGACGTTGTCAATGTATTTTTTACATTTTGAATTAATATTTGTGCGTATACTATTTTTTCATACCATTATAATTCTTACTGCGTTATAAAAATAAGTAAATAAATGGAACGAATGTATATTTGGGTGGTCCTTATTTTGGATATTTTTGATTTTTTTTCCACGATCCCCCTAAATCGGTTCTAAATAAATAAAAAGAAATTCCTGCCAAATTGGAGCTCGATATTTCAATTTTAACCTGGCCCCCACGCCAATCAAAGTTTTAAACGGGAAAATACGTGTATTTTAGACTGTCGATTGTTTGAACATTTTTCCAACCTAGTGAAAATTAGTATAAAAATTCGAGATTTGGCACAAATATTCCCCATAGTATAAGGTATAGTTATAGTAGTATATCAATTTTTTTTTCTCAATTTATTTATTTTTTTATGAATAATCAATTGATATTTATCTAGACCATAACTCCAGAAATTACGGATGTAAAAATTTGATATACCACTTCAATTATACTTTGTACCATGAGGAATATTTGTGCCTAATCTCAAATTTTTATATTAATTTTCATAGGTTGGAATAGTATTCAAACGATTGATAGTCCAAAATAGACGTATTTTCCCATTTAAAACTTTTATTGCGTGGGGGCCAGGTTAAAATTGAAATATTGAGCTCCAATTTGACAGGAATTTCTTTTTATTTATTTAGAACCGATTTATCGTGGAAAAAAAATCTAAAATATCCGAAATAAGGACCACCCTAATGTATATGATTAATTTAATAATGGAAATCGTATTAAATCATTACGAAAATGGTATAATTTAAGGTGGAATAATATTTGATCATCGAAATTATTGACATAAATTCCGAAAGTATAAAAACAAAATTATTATAATAACAATAATAAATCTTTCTATAATATCCCTCACCGAAAAAATCTATAACATTTTCATAATATTGAAATAATCCAAATATTAATTCAATACTTCAATAGGTTCTGAAGAAGTACAGAAACGATCATGTACCATATACCATACGATAGTTTGGCGTAGTGGTTATAGGCGTGCGAATTTATTAGTAATTTTTTATTATATATTAATTATTATATATTAGTAATGCGAGCGGACGTGAGTTCAAATCCCGGTTAGGACAAATGTTGCGGCGGTTTTCTTAGCAAGCTTAAAATGCGTTTTAATCGATATCGGTACATGAGTCATTCCACGTCAAGCGGGACACCTTTTTGACCTCATGTGCTTGGAAATTATCGATTTTTTTTACATATTCTCTGGGTAAGATAAACGTAAGAAACAATTTTTTTTTTTTTTACTCAAATGGTTTAGAAGCTACAGGGGGTTGAATTTTCGAAAAAAGCACCAAAAATCGGAAACGCGCTCTCCTTTGAACTTTAATATCTTCGATTCCCTTTGACGTACAGACGTCTGCAAAAGCTTATTTTAAAGCTTTTGAATTGGACTTTCATGTTATTAATTTTCACTCTGTCGAATAAACAATTTTCCATTTGTTAAGAACAATTGTATTTTTTAAACGTGATTTTCGAGATGTTCACACCCTTCAAAAATTCTAAAAAAAATACGAGCGTGTTCCTTGATTCATTCTCTACGAATTATGTAAAATTCAGGACGGAGTTCCGATATACAGTATATTTAAAGAGCGGTTGATTTAAGTGGGACGTCGAGCATTGGGGCGGCGAAAACCTGTTCGCGCGCCGTTCGGTACTTGGATTTCAACGTACACGGCCGCGCGCGACGTCCCGCGTGAATCAACCGCTCTTTAAATATACTATATATCGGAACTCCGTTCTGAATTTCACATATTTCGTAGAGAATGAATCAAGGAACACGCTCGTATTTTTTTTTAGAATTTTTGAAGGGTGTGAACATCTCGAAAATCGCGTCTAAAAAATATAATTGTTCTTATCAAATGGAAGATTGTTTATTCGATGAAGTGAAAAATGATAACATGAAAGTACAATTCAAGAGCTATGAAATAAGTTTTTGCAGATGTCTGTACGTCAAAGGAAATCGGAGATATTAAAGTTCAAAGGAGAGCACGATTTCGATTTTTGGTGCTTTTTTCGAAAATTCAACCCCTTGTAGCTTCTAAACCATTTGAGTAAAAAAAAAAAAAAAATTGTTTCTTATGTTTATTTTACCCAGAGAATATGTCAAAAAAATTACAAAAGAATTTGAAACATCGAGGAATATTTTTGGCCAAATCCGTCCCGCTTGACGTGGAATGACTCATATGCGGCAGGACTCGGAGTGTACGACTTTTTCGACTTTTTTTAGAAATTCGACTTTTTTCGACTTTTTCGGAAAAAATGAAACTTTACGACTTTTCTCTTGGTTTGCAACATTTTTCTTGATTCTTTTGCTTTTATTGTCTTGCCAATTTTTTTTGTTCATATTTCCAAGTTCTTTTTCAGGTCCTAAAATACTAATATCGTTCCGATACTGAATTCGGAAGAAAATACTCCTGTCGGTAAAATAGGATTGTTATTAGCCCGAAAGTGCCGCGCGCGGGGTTACAATAGAATAAAACCAGTGCATGAGTGCAACTCAAACATTGTAGAAACAAACCATCACCGATCGGCAACCTAAACTCTTTTTCTCGAATGCCTAAATAATTATTACAGTAGTTATTTTCACAGTATATCTGAAAAGACTTCAAAGATCTTGCTTCATAAATCAATAATAATCAAGCTCACTGACAATTTGGCAAGGTAGGTGGATTAACAAATATATTCACATGCAGTCTGTGACAGACTTTGTTGAAACTAAAATTGTTAATATAGTTTTGTTCTGTCATTTCATATATTATAAATAAATGGCTTATCAATACCAACTTCGATGTGACCTAACAATCCAACACGAAAGATTTGGACAAGATAATTTTGTTGTCATCTTCGATGAAAACCACATCAATACTTTAGTTGATGCAGTGATTTCTTTACACTTCTCCTTTGTTTACAGTGATGAGAAGGTATGTAACTAAATATGTAAATATAGATTATCAGAAATTGATTTTCAACAATTGGTAGAATATTCAAGACGACCTACAAAAAATCTGATTGAAATCATTCAAGAACATTCATTGAAATACTATTCTTTCCTATGTATACTAGTACTCCAAGTAATTTAATGTATCTAGGGTGAACTTCTTCTGTAAGGAATGAATAGTTTTCAAATCGTAGGTAATGAAAAATCTAAATGTACTTTGGATTACAAATATCGAACTGTGTAGGATAACGCACCTCAAAAATATATTTTTAGGTCATCTTAAGACTGCAATAGTGAGACATGGGATAGCTTTCGTATTCGCCCGGCACAACTGACGATCTGTATCATTCCGCACAGACCAATGTAGTGCCAATTAGAAGAATGAGCAGATTATCATTATCTTACCAAAGAATAATATTTACGTGCAAATGCAATGAAAAAATAATGTGTTTTAGTTATGATAGGCTAATTTTGAAACGGTAATCAGTCCGCGAACTTAGCAAATCTTGATGGGTTACTAACGTTTTTCTTAATTACCTTTAAAATGGGACATCGTTACGAATTTCAAGCCACGTGGCTTAATGAGACAGATAAATCAGGATTCAAAATTTCAACTTGGTGTAAAAAAGAAGATATCTACAGAGTAAAATGTTTGATTTGCAATAAAAGTTTCTCACATGCTTCCGAGGGATTTTGGGACATCATTCAACATTCTACTTCAACATCACATTGCAAAAATGTAAGCACGAAACTTGTCGATAAACAATTAAAAATCCAAATAAATGCTCCATCAGATTCTTCCAATCCTCAAAGGCAAGTTGAAATAGTGGCCAGAAAAGATTTATCCACGAAGGCTGAAATATTTTGGGCAATAAAAAATGTGCATTCCAATATGTCTGCTGCATCTTGTGATGGTTTACCATCCCTCTTTCAAGCAATGTTTTCGGACTCGGAAGCAGCTGTTAACTTTTCTCTTTCCGTGAAAAAATTGAGTTATCTAATCACAGATGCCTTAGGACCACATTTTCAAAATGTTCTAATAGAGGATGTAAATAACAGCAAAGGAATTACTGTTTCTTTTGATGAAACAACCAACACTGCGAATAAAAAAAAATTACAAATACGTGTGCGGTACTTTTCGGAAACAGGTCACGAGGTCGTAGACAAACATTTACGAACAATTTATTTGACTACGGCAACGGGACAAATTCTAGCTGGCAGCATAACTCAAACTATAGAAGACACCCATGTGTCCATGCGGAAGTTAATTATGATTGGCTCAGATGGTCCTAATGTCAATAAAACGGTCTGGAACCTTTTAAATTCAAAATTAGTTGAATCTCGCGGCAAGGGTTTACTTAACATCGGCACATGTAATCTACACCTTACTCACAACGTGTTTTTAAAAGGACTCGAATTATATGGAACCGATACGAGTGATTTTGTGATTGACATATACCACTTTTTTTACCAATGGCCAGCGCGCTGGGGCAATTTCGAGTCTATTAAAAAAAAATTGAAACTTCCTCTGCATCGCTTCATAGAGCATTCCACAACTCGTTGGTTGACACTAAAAGTATGCATCGAACGTGTTTTGGAACAATGGCGTGCACTGACAGAGTACTTTTTGCACTACATTCCTGGTAATTCAGCCAGTAAATTACTTTTAACAACTCCGAGATACGTTTCAATATGTAAATATTTGCGGCAGTTAGACATGCTAGCTCAAATGCACTTCGTTGCCAATAGTGTTACACTATTCGAACAATTTTCCTTACTTTTTTAAAAAGAGGAGCCTCTAATTCACGTGCTCTACGATAAGATCGAGCATCTTTTCTTAACTCTGGCAGGTCGCATTTGCACTCCCGACAGTGTTAAACTTTTCAAGTACAATTATCGAAAGGTAGAAGAACTTTTTAACAAAGAAAATCTGATCGACGTGCAATCTATCAGCTTGGATGACAATGTCAAAGAACACATGAAAAAGTTCACTCAACTAGAAAAAATGAGGTTCCTGACAAATGTCAGAGAATATTACAAAGCAGCCGGATTACATATCTTGAAGAAGTCTTCTCTGAAATCGTATCCCCACTCTGACTCTCTGTATGCATGCAGATGTCTGCAGGTTCAACGAATCAGGAGTAAGAACAGTTGCAGAGACATAGTGAAGATCGCTGAATTTTTGCCGCTTGAAGATGTACCCTCTACATCTCTTTCTGATGAGTGGAAATTACTTCAAATGGATAATCTACCAGACTTCAAAAATGACGAACGAATAGATCATTACTGGTATGCCAATGTATTTCAAGCTAGGCATTCCAATGGTGATTTGAAGTACCCTTTGATCAGCCGCGTTGTTAAAATATGTCTTGCCATATCACATGGCAACTCCGATGTAGAGAGGGGATTTTCTAAAACAAAACTCATACTGACTGAAGACAAAACTGCAATGGAAGAACGAACGTTGAACGCATGTCTCACAGTTTATGAGGCGACAGAGCCATAAAAAGGAAATCTTCACCTGATCCTTATCCCAAATGATTTAATTTTGAAAGCGCGTTTTGCTCATCAGGCATACATCGCATATCTTGATGCTGAAAAAAAAGAAACAACAAGCGGAAGAATCAAAGCGAAAGCGTCTTGAAGAGGAAAAAGAAAATTTGATGAAAATCGAATCAATAAACAGAAATTTAAAAAAGTTGGAACAGGATTTAAAAAATGCGCAGAGAGACAAGGATTTAAAAAAACAAAGTTCAGATATACTTATGTCAAAAGCTAGTGCAGAATTAAAGGAGGCTCTGATAGAAAAAGACTTTCAAGCTATACATGTTGCGCAAGCAATGATGGACGCTGCCGAAAGTGAAAGGGAAGAAGAAAGAATGCAAGATGATAATGTTAAGAAACTCTCGAAAGAAATTGAAGAAAAAAGGAAGAGATTACTAACTAATCTGTTGAAGAAGCGCCAATCTAGGCTAAACGAGAATTCTGAATCTGCTTCCGCTTTGCATCACAAAACAAATCCTGGAATACCGAACCCTATAATACTAATAACCCAACATTCTAGAAAAAGAAAGGGCGATCCCTTGAAAGAGAGTGTCCCAAGAAAGCAATCATTGACAAATCGAAAAGAAAAAGAAAATGCCACACAATCCAAATCAAATCCGGAAAAACAAAATACTTCGAATAAACAAGCAACAAAAAAAAAATCGAGCCCCTTAAACAAAGTGCCTTCAAAAAGCTAGCAAAAAGTGTAAAAGACAAATCTTCTGAAAACGAAAATCAAGCTATGAAATTATTCTTAACTCGCAAAATTGATACAAGTACCAATTCCGTGCAAAACTCAATTCGTGAAGTGCCTATAATTTACAAGTATCACAACCACGAAATGAAGGATATGAAAAAAGTTTCAATGATAGATATTTCATAAAAAATATTTTCTCTATATCTTATATGTATAAACAGTACTAGTTCTCTGCTGATTACCGTTTTAAACATTTTTTAAAATCTTCTACTTAAACTGTAAGTTTGTTAGAAGTGTACGTTTTCAAACCCTAACCCCTATGTTCAAAAATATATCTATATAAAAAAATATTATGGTAAAATAAAGGTTATAAAATATAAAATAAAGTAAAAACGTATAACAAATATAAAATTTCTTACAAAATATTACCTATGATCATGTAAAAGGTTTAAATAAATATCTATTGAGTTTAATATTTATTTGACTGCATGTTTTTTTTTTTAACATTATATGCGACTTCTTCGGGATTTCATGCGACTTTTTAAAATAATATATTCGACTTAACGACTTTTTTCACAGCTTCTAGTCGATCCGAGACCTGATGCGGTCAATTGTCCATTGTTAGGGAGCTTCGTATTCAATAATTTTTTCCACGTGCATCAAATACTATAATAGATAAAAAAGCATTTTATTTGTCCTTTTTTATGGGCCCGGCTTGAGCCACACTACAATTTCTACACGGGATCTGGCGATGGTACGTAAATGTGCGATTAGTTTCACAAACGTGATACGTCACTGGTACATACGTGGTACGTATCTTTGTTATGTACTTGACAAGTACCTGCAACACGCCCTTGTTGCGAACATCGGACAGTAAATGTATCGCTCATGTGCGGCACTTAGTACATCGCACGTGGCAATCGCGGCAGACAGCATCGGTACATGAATTTGTTTGCTGGGGAGTAGTAACTTTGAAATTTCAAATGGGAACCCCTATTTTTTTATTGCAGATTCGAATTCTACATGAAAAAATAGACAAGTTTCATTGAAAAATTTTTTTCGATTCGAGACAGATGGCGCTTGAATCGCGAAAAATGAAAATTTTGATTATTCGAAGAAAGGCGCTCCAAATCGAATATAAGGAAGTACGTGTTGAATGTTTTCAGGAGAACAATTCGATTGTGCATAGTTTCACGCATGACGCAGATCAACAAATGCATCGAAGTGGGAGGTCACCATTTTGAGCACTTAATGTAAAAGATCGATTGAAAACAAGCACCCCGATAGTGGGAGGCGAGGGGACTTACTGAAAACAAGCACCCCGAAGGAAACAGAAAACTACTAAGTCCATGTCGTTATTCGTGGGTAGCGCTAAGAGTGGTTGTGGCGATTGAGGTGAAACTATGCACAATCGAATTGTTCTCCTGAAAACATTCAACACGTGCCGGGTGTAACAAATAGTTTGGTCGCCACTTCACCGGGTGATTCTCCAGCTCAAGATCGGTGAAGATCTATCAAAACTTGTACCCGCAAAACTGACCTTGACCTTCAAAATCAAGGTCAAAATTTTCACTACTTTGAAAAATCCTACTAATTCAGAGAATAAAAAGTCTTCGAGGAACCATAGGTCTAGATCGATTCCTTCCCATCAAAAAAGACTACGGAAGATGAAAGAAATTCGGTGTAATTATAGCAACAGAAATTTCAATCGGTTATCGACAACAAGACTTCGGTCTCGTCTTGAATTTCTTTTTATGATATTTTTAATTTTTTTGGAAATTTTTGTGATTTTTTTTTTAATTTGAAAAATTATTTCGAGTCCTTTCGCCTTTACTTGAATTTTCATTAATTTTTTTCGAAGTTTTTTGAAGTCTTAGGATTTTAAAAAACAAGATTTGAACTGTTCTGATTTTTTTTTAGATTTTTTTACATTTACGTATTGCGGTTAATCTTTACTGCATGGTTACGGCGTTGATACCGCTATATCATAAGATCGAACCATCATGATCAATCGCTCTTAAACCTTGTTCACAAAACCTTAAAAAACTTCAAAAAACCTTCACAAAAATCAAAGAAAATTCGAGAAAATTCAAGAGAACGTGGGCGAACTCAGAATGCCTTGCAAATTTGAGTACGCTACGATGAAAATTGCAGAGTGAGAAGATTTTTGAATTGACAAAGTTTTGAGACGGATCAATTTAGAGTTTTATTTCAATACATTTTGCAAATACAATTTTTTAATTACCATGTGTTAACAACATCGATTTCAGACATTACTGTGAATAACTATATATATGAAGCATGTTATGATCATAAAAAACTCTACTCAGAATATTTGAGTAGGATTCACATACCTATTATAATGAATTTACTCTGAAATTTTTTTATTTTTCAATTTTTTAATCTTCTTTAATAACTTCAAATTGTTACAGTCAGAACAGTTATCAATTTAGAAATTTAGCTGCTGTAGACTTCAGTATAAATGTTGAGTAATTTTTAGATAAACGGAAGATTTCAAGGTTATTTGTACGGATAAGATAACATAAACTATTCAATTTTCAAGTAAAAAGAAATCCTTTCCAAAGGTCCCGGGAATGCGTTAGTTGGTTGTAACTACTTATTACGGAATCGCAACCATATTCAACCTCCGGTAAACAGCTCGCTGTCTGACGATCGGGACCGTTTGCTGTACCAGCCAGTCATAAGTCGCATTGTGGCCTTGCCGTAGTAGCTCTGCACCCACCTTAAGTCTGACCGTCGCATGGTACTCGTTCAGCCACAGCAACTGTGAACAGTAAGAGTATTTCATTCTTCTAATGAAAGATGAAATAAATATAAAAGCAGTCTTCAAATCTGTAGAGGCTGCCTTTTCAAATATTAAATCCAGCTTTTTCCGCTTATTTCAAATACCTTCCTTCTTTATATCACAATTCGTCGGCTTTTCAATCTGTTGTGATATTGTTACGTTTCAAATTTTTCCTAATTCTAGAAGTGTGAGACACATGTTTTTATCGTCATCGTATGCAGCTACCTTGAGAAATCCATTAGATTATGAATATCATAGTGGAAATATTTTATATTCGCAACATTTCTGGTCTTTCACGTCTGGAAAATAGTAATTCGAAATTGTGTACGATATTACTATTAGTTGTGTTTTGAATGAAACAACATATGGGGCTTTCCATGTGAAGGCATCCAGCCTCTGACCCCGAGCATTTTTAATTTGGCGATTTTTTTTCAATTTTTAGTACTCATTTGAAGTAGTACTCGTGATTTATTCCAGATTTTGAACTCAATCCATCCTCGACCTACGGTATTTTTAGGAAATCTTACCTTTCAAAAGTTCAAACGCATATAACTTCGGAACAAAGTATGGTATCGATAGAAGTAACTACATCAATTTCTCCGTCTTGAAACGTACTTTCAGAGAAAAATATTGACAGAATTATTCGATACCAATTTTAAGTCTTTTTGCAATTTTAAAGTGAAAAATCGTTTTTTTCATCCTGTATGTCCCTTTTGATTTTTTCGAAAACGTCCTCAAAAAAAATGTTCGAAATTCTACGAATTTTAAGCCTATTGCGGTCGTGGTTATTTTTTTTGTTCTGTGTTTTTTTTTTTTTTTTTTCATTTCAAAGCAAAATAAAGATTTGTTTTATCGTATCCTCAGTGATTATTGCAAGAAAAAACATGTCAAAATAACTATTACTAATCATACAAGCGAATTCAACAGACCAGACGAACTCAAATTTCAATGCAATAATCAATTTTAATACTAAAGTCTTTGTGAACTGTGAGATTCCCACTCAATTCGAGCAGCGTAATCTACAGAAGACAGAAAAAACTGAAAATGAACATTCTAAATTTTTATCAAGTAAAAATTCCTTCGGCCCGGGTTCGAACCGGGACCTTCGCATCTGTACTGCGACGTCTTATCCAATTCGACCACCGAAGGACCGGAAGAATCTTTACTTGAACTTTGTGTGATTCTATGTGTTGACATTTTTCATAGTCTTAATGTCATTTTATTTAAATTTAGAATGTTCATTCTCAGTTTTTTCTGTCTGCTGTAGATTACGCTGCTCGAATTAAGTGGGAATCTCACAGTTCAAAAAGACTTGAGTATTAAAATTGATTATTGCATTGAAATTTGAGTTCGTCTGGTTTGTTAAATTCGCTTGTATGAATGTATAGCACACGAACGATAGAGTCACTACAAACAACTATTACTAATGTTGGAAAGATTGAAAAAAACGAGAAAATGAAAGAAGTATAAGGTATATTTTTAATCACAATATTATCTATTAATTTATAATAATATTTTTTGATAATAATATTCTCTATCACAACTATCGGTTATTTATTCTCTCTTGTGTTTGAAAAGGTCACAAGCACAGTAGTGTTCTGATCGGGAGTATTTTTTCACATTTAAGATCACTTCCTCCACAAGAATTGTATGAGTGGCCTTCTTAACCAAATAATTTGCCCAATACACTTGTGAAATTTTCACCCGTCGAAGAATAAAAGGCAGCCAATGGAAAATTAATTCATAAATTTAAAAATGCAAAAAGCATACCCGGAACACTGGAACTACATTGCATAATTTCCGAGTCAAATGGGATCTTAAATGTGAAGGAATACTCCCGATCAGAACACTAACGTTGCCATCTATCCAAATACAAAAATGCCTATATCTTGTCACAGAAATCACCAGATATCTCTAAACTCTCAACTCAGAATGGAAAGGTTGTGGATTTTCAAATAACGGGACTCTTTGGTCAAAGAAAAGACCCATCTAAATCATATATTATAATAAATATTTGAACAAAACATGGAAATCAAACAATTTTATACATTAATATTTGCACATAACGTTTTGTCAAATATACTTATATTTTTAATATTATTTGTACTATAGAACGATCAAATGTGTCGAATTCACATGAAGTATCATTTGGTTATAGCAAACTAAACATCTAAATAATCTTATAACATATTCAAAATCTAAATGATAAAAACTCCATAAAACAGCCTAGGATCTACAAAAACTTACATTTCAAATCGCACATTTCATTTTAATATCACATATGTTTCTATATCGGTCTTTGACCTTTGTAATGTATATTAATATTCAATAAAATATATTATATATAATAACCTACATAGCATTTTATATTTACTGTATATTCGAAAAAAGTACACGATGTGGAAATAATATCCCGAATGTGTGAAAGATATTCTATGTACACCCAACGAGGTTGATTCTGATCCCTTCCGGTTTGGACAATTTCCGAGACAGCCAATCGGCTTGCAAGAATCGCTGTAGTCCAGAGCACTGATTGGTTGTTTCGGGAGCTGCCCAAACCGGAAGGGATCAGATTCAATCCCGTCGGGTGTACACTTGCCGACGTTGAATTCTGGGACGGAAGTGTTAAATCAGCAAAGTTACCAGGCTAGTAGTTACTAGGCAAGTAGTGCGACAGTCGCCGCGCTCGAGCCGTCTGCTAAGTTTTAAAAAGTATGACAGATAATCTAACCTCGAAACGTTACCAAGTGACTCGGTGTTTGTGATTATCCCAGAAATTATGTGATCATCGAAGTTGCTATAGAACAGCCGATGAAAAACGGAGGGTGATACAGGAGTCGGAAATCTAACGGTACTTTTGAACTTTTCAATCTATATGCATAATTGAAATGAGCGATTGCAATTTTTGACATGATCCGGTAAAATATTCCAATTTCCCATAATTCTATCAACTTCGATGATTACATCATTTCTGGCGTAATCACAAACACCGAGTCACTTGGTAACGTTTCAAGGTTAGAATATCTGTCATGCTTTGTGAAACTTAGCAGACGGCTCGAGCGCGGCGACTGTCTCACTACTTGCCTAGTAACTACTAGCCTGGTAACCTTTCTGATTTGGCCTGTGTGAACTTGGCATATCAAATATGAGAAACTCAAAAATTTACTACAGTTCCTGTAGCATCCCAAATAGTTCTATAGTTCTAGGTAGGTTTTATCGATAGTTCTGCCAAATTTCTCAGAAAAAACGATTTTTGGAAATGAGATGCTGACTTCGCGTTGTATTTTCCAGCATCTCAGCGGAATCGTACACCCGGGTCTTTGAAAAACTGTTTACCAAAGAGTTCTGTAGTCAACAAAGCCAAAAAACGGGAGTTCCGTACAAAAGTTAAAAATTTTTTTTCTTAGTAATGAGATGCTAACGGCCCGTTGTGCCTCCTAGCATCTCAGCAGAATTGTACTTACAAATTCTCAAACAACATTGATCGAAGGAGTTCTGTGGTAAACGAAGCAAATAACCAAGAGTTCCGCGGCCAAAAACGAAATGCTGCCCGGAACTATCGAGTTCCGGAGTCCCAGGGACCTAACACGCATAGTTCTGGCCATTTATCGGGAGATGCTAGCTAGCCTTTTGAGTGAGATGCTGCCCGAAACTATCGAGTTCCGATGTCCCGGGGACCAAATACGCATAGTTCTGGCTAGTGCCAGAATAGTGCAGGCCATTTATCGGGCCTTTCGAGTGAGATGCTGCCCGGAACTATCGAGTTCCGGAGTCCCAGGGACCTAATACGCACAGTTCTGGCTAGTGCCAGAATAGTTCTGGCCATTTATCGGGAGATGCTAGCCTTTTGAGTGAGATGCTGCCCGGAACTATCGAGTTCCGATGTCCCGGGGACCAAATACGCATAGTTCTGGCTAGTGCCGGAATAGTGCAGGCTATTTATCGGGGAATGCTAGCCTTTCGAGTGAGATGCTGCCCGGAACTATCGAGTTCCGGAGTCCTGGGGACCTAATACGCATAGTTCTGGTCATTCATCAGAAGATGCTAGCCTTTCGAGTGAGATGCTGCCCGGAACTATCTAGTTCCGGAGTCCCAGGGACCTAATACGCATAGTTCTGGCTAGTGCCAGAACAGTTCTGGCCATTTATCGGGAGATGCTAGCCTTTTGAGTGAGATGCTGCCCGGAACTATCGAGTTCCGATGTCCCGGGGACCAAATACGCATAGTTCTGGCTAGTGCCGGAATAGTGCAGGCTATTTATCGGGGAATGCTAGCCTTTCGAGTGAGATGCTGCCCGGAACTATCGAGTTCCGGAGTCCCAGGGACCTAATACGCACAGTTCTGGCTAGTGCCAGAATAGTTCTGGCCATTTATCGGGAGATGCTAGCCTTTTGAGTGAGATGCTGCCCGGAACTATCGAGTTCCGGTGTCACGGGGACCAAATACGCATAGTTCTGGTCATTCATCAGGAAATGCTAGCCTTGCGAGTGAGATGTTGCCCGGAACTATAGAGTTCCGATGTCCCGGGGACCAAATACGCATAGTTCTGGCCAGTGCCAGAATAGTACAGGCCAATAGCCTGCACTATTCCGGCACTAGCCAGAACTATGCGTATTTGGTCCCCGGGACATCGGAACTCGATAGTTCCGGGCAGCATCTCACTCAAAAGGCTAGCATCTCCCGATAAATGGCCAGAACTATTCTGGCACTAGCCAGAACTGTGCGTATTAGGTCCCTGGGACTCCGGAACTCGATAGTTCCGGGCAGCATCTCACTCGAAAGGCCCGATAAATGGCCTGCACTATTCTGGCACTAGCCAGAACTATGCGTATTTGGTCCCCGGGACATCGGAACTCGATAGTTTCGGGCAGCATCTCACTCAAAAGGCTAGCTAGCATCTCCCGATAAATGGCCAGAACTATGCGTGTTAGGTCCCTGGGACTCCGGAACTCGATAGTTCCGGGCAGCATTTCGTTTTTGGCCGCGGAACTCTTGGTTATTTGCTTCGTTTACCACAGAACTCCTTCGATCAATGTTGTTTGAGAATTTGTAAGTACAATTCTGCTGAGATGCTAGGAGGCACAACGGGCCGTTAGCATCTCATTACTAAGAAAAAAAATTTTTTACTTTTGTACGGAACTCCCGTTTTTCGGCTTTGTTGACTACAGAACTCTTTGGTAAACAGTTTTTCAAAGACCCAGGTGTACGATTCCGCTGAGATGCTGGAAAATACAACGCGAAGTCAGCATCTCATTTCCAAAAATCGTTTTTTCTGAGAAATTTGGCAGAACTATCGATAAAACCTACCTAGAACTATAGAACTATTTGGGATGCTACAGGAACTGTAGTAAATTTTTGAGTTTCTCATATTTGATATGCCAAGTTCACACAGGCTCTGATTTGACACTTCCGTCCCAGAATCAACCTCGGCAAGTGTACACTTGGCGAGGTGAGGTTTGTTTGTTTTACAAATCGAGTGTGGACCTGTGTTGCCCCGAGCTGCCCTCTGTTGCGCCGAATGTGTAAGTCAGTGCACCGGAGGTGAATGGCAGTGCAGTCCACCATGGTCCCGCGTACGTTTTAAAACGAACAGTCGCGCATGTGCTCGTATGATCTTTGCGCAATTCCCGTTTGGCGGCTTGAATTACAAATTTTTGATTTTTGCGCGTCGATTCAGTCTTAAAGTAGTGTAAAACAGCGGTGAGTATTTTATTGTAAACACATGTGAACAAATATAACAAAGTTATCAAAATAATTGTCGTAGGGGGTCGTCGATATTCGTTTTTGGGCTTCAGGGGTCGATCATAAACCACGTAGCCCACTCAGGGGGGGGGGGGGGGGGGGTTCATTGAAAGACTACGATGAGCCACTCGGGCGGGAGGGGGGGTCTTGGTCTGCGGCACGTAGTTTTATATCAAGAGACTCGGTAGAGTCTCGCGCGAAGTACATTTAAAAGAATTTTTAACGCACGGCGTGAGACTCGACCGGCCGATTGTATTATCCTTATATTTTCCGACTCGAGTTATACACGAGATTCAAATATTTATCTCAGAATATGGCTTCAAATAGCTTTCATTTAAGCCCAATTTTTATGCAATCGGTGCACGGAGAGCTGAGATATAATATTCCGATTTTCCGAAATGCTCAATTCGATCAAAAATTTTCGTCCTCGTCTCCGTCTCCGTCGTCGCCGACGTTAAAAGTTTTGGAGAATATTCTTCTCTAAGGCACTTGAGGCATATAAGGACTACCTTATTTCAAATCGTTTTATATCATTTTCACTTAAAAATAATTATCTCATGAAGGCGGCAAGTGTTGCTTCTTATAATTTCAAACATACATTCAAATGAATAATATGTCTTCATGCCTCATAATTTTCACTATAATATAAACAAAATAATGGCACTAGGTAGCCTAACAAGGCCTGAGTCGTTTATTAAGGCCTAAGCCTTTTTCATATTTTCGGTTGTTGAGAAATTTCTGAAACTAATTTTATAATTATAGTATATTTTTGTTCTGTTTTAAAAAGCCCGCGCGTTTTCAGCAGAACTAATATCAAGCTGAAGAAAATAGTTTTCCTGAAATAAATGATTCGCACGCATGGCTAGTTTCGCCTTTTACTCAATCTGCAGATGGCTTCAATTGATAAAAAAAAATTAGATTTGTGTTGGTAAATAATTTTGTTCGTAATTTTTGTTATAAAAAAAACCACGTGTTTTTCTAGGGGCGGGGGGGGGGGGGGGGGGGGGGGGTCTGGGAAAAGCTACGATAGACTACATGGGGAGGAGGGGGGGTCAAAAGTGGCCAAGATCCGGCTACGTGGTTTATGAACGATCCCTTATTTTGGATCTTGAAAAACCCCTTAACGATAGCAAAAAATTTTCAATCATTGCCGCCATTTTCAAATTTCTATTTTCTGAGCAAATTGAAATATCATCACATCCATACGTATTTTTATTTGTTAGTACGTTTATAATTATGAATGTCAAAAGTAAGGCGCCTTGTAGAACCATTATTGACCACGGCAACGCATTTTTTCCCCGGAAAATGTCGAATTTTTAATTCTTAAGAATTATTTACATACAGAATCTAGATTTTACAGCGAAAAGATACATCGCAGTAGTAGATAATTGTTATTGTTCAAAATTATTTTTTTTGTAATTTTAGTCTCATTTAATTTGATTTTTTTATATTTCATCTTCACATTACTTGTATAATTGAATTTCGAAAATGTTAACGAAAGATTCAAATTTTATGTTATCGTAAGGGGGCCTTCACGTTACCGAATGTACAAAAAAAAAAAAAAAAACAAGACACCTTTACTCATTTTTTACAGACCTGGAAAGTCGCATCACCTTCACCTTAATAGAGAACAGATCTTTCTAATAGAACAATGCATTCGGTTCTTCGTATAACACATTATTTCGGCCAACTAATTCTGCTGTTTAATGTAGTATTCCTTTTCTACCAGGAAAAAGTAAGAGTAAGAAAATGGACGATTCTGAATCTTCGACATCATCCTCATATTCATCATTTTCAATTGGAGAAGAATGGTTTATGGCGACTTCCTCTGAAGATGAAATAGAGCTGGAGAAAAGCGTTTGTACAATAAACTATACGGAAATCACGGTCGCTAATTATAATGACCGTGATTTTATAAAACACTTCAGACTTTCCCGAAGCGCATCACAAAATTTGATAGAGAAATTTGCTCAATCCGAGCATTACTTGAAAATGGAGCGTGGTGAGTAAAGTATTTTCAATGTCAATTCCTGTGCTGAATTTCGTTGATGTATGATTCGCTAAATGTATGATGTACGAAAATATAATTTTATATTTCCAGATAAAGGCATGCCTCTAATTGCCATAGAAAAACATATTTACTTGTTTTTATGGTTTGTGGGTCATGAGGCTGTATCCTACCGGGACATGGCAGATTTAATTTATCGCTGAGTTCTGTTTTTGAAGTAATCACCCGAGTAGCAGACTTCCTAGGAGATATTGCCCAAGATTACATTGAATGGCCTACAGTAAATGAAATGGAAGTCACTAAACAATATTTTCTACAGAAAAATAGTTTTCCAAATACCCAAAACGTCGCCCACTTCATCAGAGCTTCGCAAGACGTCTAACGAGGAACAACCGATACGTGAACATATACATATACAGGAGTTTGTGAATGATTTTTCACCTCGCGTCAACTATTTTTGCAACTATTTTTTAGACAATTCATTCAGTGATTCATGTGTTTAACCGTATTTGACTGATTTAGTGTTCCACAATGCCTCAGCCTCGCAACCGAAGGATTAATCTTCCATTAAATGAGAGAATCAAAGACGGGCGGATTTTTGAAATTAGCAAGAGATCAAACGCAGGTGTTATGCAAGAATGACAATGTTATTACCCAGATATTTTATCCTATTAATCCTGTTACGGTAATCATGAATCCAAAGTATTTAAACACTGGCCCGTAAGTGCTTTTATACAATTTATAAAATACCAAACTCCCTGCATTACACTGGAACCTCGCTATAAGGTCTCGCGATATAAGATCTTTCCCCGCCAGCTAGAGAGAGATGCACGACAACACGCTTCCCCCACTTGGGCGAGATAGTCCCCCCCCAGCGCTACTCCCGCCAGCGCTACAACACACGTGCATCAGTATCGCGAGCGTGTGTAGTGAACGTATACGCTCCCGCTACTGGTTTTAGAACGCGCGCTCGCTAGTCGGAGGCGGAGCTTCGGTGAGTAGTGGTGGCTCGCGCTAGAAGGATTTTTCTTGGAATTTTACACCCCTATCCCCCCGAGTCGGACCTTATAGCGAGGTTCCAGTGTATTCGTAATCAGTCGGCAGAAATTGTTTCTAATCATTTGATTCTTTACGGCAAATTACCTTCAATTTTCTCTACCGAAAGATTTTATCAAATTTTCCGTTGTATACCTGAAGGCAGAAGTTTTCGATAAATAATTTTATTCCTCATCTCCAATAGTCATACGGTAGAGCCTCGTTTATCCGGCCTTCGATCAACCGAGTCTCCGCATTATTCGAGGCATCGGGCTTATCCGGACACTCCGCATTAATCGAGGTGTATACTCGGATAATACGGAAAAACTCAGATAAAACGGATGGAACCGCTATGCCTATGCTGTACGTGCGAAGTATTTTGCGATTGCTACTTTGTTGCTTATATGTAACAATGCTAACCGTTCCGTGCCTACCCGGTTCAATGCCGCTGCTGAAATCTTAAACGCCGCGCCGCTCAAAACAATTTAACACTCGTATTTTATTATTAAGGCCCATCCCTAGTCGCCCACCTCCTTTTTGCCGAAAAAGGGGCGGGGGAGGCACATCTCGATTATTATCCGGGCCCAGGCGTCGAAGACGCAAAAATAAAATGCAGAGCGGCGATTCTATTTCAATTCCAAACACATACGTCCGAAAATATGTTTGTTTTATGCGAAAATAGAGCTGCAGCACCGCTTCTAGATTTGTCAAATGTCAATTTCCTCGGCGGCCATTATTATGTAGCTGTACGCCGAGTTTCGCTTGTCCGGGAGGTAAGTGGCGCCACGAATATATTGCTCCGACGCAAGAATAGTACACTAAGAGAGTGATATCCTTGGGTCCGACGGTAAGTGTAGGAGTCTGTGGGCAGGACGCGCTTGGTATTCTGTGGGTAAGACCGCTCTGGCAGGCCGCCATGTTACACGGTGCGTGATCTCTCCGCGTGTCTTTATCACTGACAGCTGACTACATCGATCGGTGAGTCGGAGAGATCACGCACCGTGTAACATGGCGGCCTGCCAGAGCGGTCTTACCCACAGAATACCAAGCGCGTCCTGCCCACAGACTCCTACACTTACCGTCGGACCCAAGAATATCACTCTCTTAGTGTACTATTCTTGCGTCGGAGCAATATATTCGTGGCGCCACTTACCTCCCGGACAAGCGAAACTCGGCGTACAGCTACATAATAATGGCCGCCGAGGAAATTGACATTTGACAAATCTAAAAGCGGTGCTGCAGCTCTATTTTCGCATAAAACAAACATATTTTCGGACGTATGTGTTTGGAATTGAAATAGAATCGCCGCTCTGCATTTTATTTTTGCGTCTTCGACGCCTGGGCCCGGATAATAATCGAGATGTGCCTCCCCCGCCCCTTTTTCGGCAAAAAGGAGGTGGGCGACTAGGGATGGGCCTTAACGGCTGGTTAAAATGAAGTTGAACTTCACGGAAAGCTTCTATACTGTAGGCGTCTCAGACGCGTATACAAATATGTTAGCTAGTTAGGGATTGTCACCAGAACGCGTGAAATAGACTAGGACCCCCCCCCTGCGATTAGTAGGTTAGCCGGGTGGGGGGGCAGTAGGGAATGAGCCAGGGAAGGAACAACATAGAATGTAAAGAGAGAGATTGCGATTTTGAATAAATGGAACTGGTAAAAATAATAAACTGAGTAACGAGTTAACTTAAAAGTAGAAGCAACCCGCATGTGTATCCATCCGTAAAATCCTGACATACTAAAATCGGAAACCTCCAAATTCCCCGCACCCTCACCCTACAGATTCAGAAGTGGGATAACATGTGGTTAGTGCAAATAGACGTGTAAAAGAATTACGAGAAACCTTCCTGTGACCGCGGATAGTGAAAACGTGGCGAAGAGTTTCGCGTAAGAGTCGGCGGAGTCGATAAAACTCCCTGTGATCGACAGTGATAGACTATAAAAACAATAAGAAACATTTGAACATTTTTCGCGGTGACCACGCACGCGACAGTGTGGCGGAAAAGTTTGACTAAGGCAAATTGGCCATTTTGAAAACGTGAGTTGCGATTTCGCAACGGCGGAAGACATCTTCCCTGTGACCGTTGATTTGTTTACGATCGAAACGACGTTGTTTTTCTCGGTGACCGCGCGGTCAAGCAAAGTGATCGAGATCCACTAGCAGAGGATCATTGGCGTCGAGTGACAAGTTTTGTGAAATTCAAATCCAATTCCCCAAAACATGGAACCGGCAGAGCAAGCAGTGTTGTTGAGTGAGTTTCGATCGGAACGTACTCAATACCAGCGTGTCTTAGATGGCATGATAGCTCAGATGACACAGATGATGCAGTTAGTGAACGATCGAGATCGCGAAATAGTGAAATAGTGACCCCGGGAAGCCATCGGGACGATGCAGAACGGCAGGTAAACACCAGAATCCCATATGCCGAGATCGCCTCGCAAGTACCACGATTTGGAAGTAAAGAAGACGAATCTATGAGCCTAGATATGTGGCTCAGGCGAGTAGACGAACTGCTGGTTTTATATGATCTTCCTGACGGTACAATTAAAATTTTAGCGACTAATAAATTCTCTGATACGTAAATGGTATGAGACCCAGGAAGATAGCTGTAGCAAGGATTGGAGAACTATTCGGCTAGAGCTGAAGGAGATGTTTGGCCAAGACCAGGATCCCGTACGACTGATGGAAAAAGTGAAAGCAAGAACTTGGAAACGAAGAGAACGACTTGAAGATTATTACTTAGATAAGGTAAATTTGGCGAAGAGAGCACGATTGAAAGACGCTGAGGTGGTGGCGCACGTAATTAGAGGAATTGACAACTTCACAATTAGAACGCAGCTTGTAGCAGCTAGACACGCGACACCAGCCTCACTCTTTCAAGATCTGAAACTATTATCGAACGAAGTGACGAATTGGGAGAAACCCAAGGATCAGAAAAACACAAAAGAGATTAAGGATATGAAAGACAAAGCAAGAAAACGACCAGCACTTAGGTGCGATGTATGTAGAAAAGAGGGACACACCAGTGAGCGGTGTTACTTCAGGAATCAAGGCTCTGGACGGAGCACACCGACATGCTTCAAATGTAACCAGGTAGGACACATCTCTCGGTTGTGCACCAACGGATCAGCACCAGGCACATCAACGAAGTCAGCAGTGATGCACATCCAGACGTTGGGTTACCCCAGCCACGCATCCAGATACTACAAGACGGTCAAGGTACAAGGAGGTACACTGGAACCTCGCTATAAGGTCCGACTCGGGGGGATAGGGGTGTAAAATTCCAAGAAAAATCCTTCTAGCGCGAGCCACTACTACTCACCGAAGCTCCGCCTCCGACTAGCGAGCGCGCGTTCTAAAACCAGTAGCGGGAGCGTATACGTTCACTACACACGCTCGCGATACTGATGAACGTGTGTTGTAGCGCTGGCGGGAGTAGCGCTGGGGGGGGACTATCTCGCCCAAGTGGGGGAAGCGTGTTGTCGTGCATCTCTCTCTAGCTGGCGGGGAAAGATCTTATATCGCGAGACCTTATAGCGAGGTTCCAGTGTACATACATTCTCCGCCCTCATCGATACAGGTAGCACGTTGAACCTCATTAAAGAATACTGTATACCTCAAGTAGTAAGCTATAACCTTATAAATCAATCAAGAGTATTAAAAGGATTTGGGGAGTCGCATACTCCGAGCACACAGGCATTAGAGTACGAGGGTATTATCGATAACGAAACATTCAGAATTCCAACAACCGTTGTACCAAGCCAGTCATTCAACGCTGACATGGTCTTAGGACAAGCGTTCTTAGACTCGGTGGATTGGAACGTGAGCGGAAACGAGATCACTTTTCGAGCTAGAGAAAACCACCAGGAAGATGTCATGATGGTGATGAGCATCGAGGTGGAGCCGACAGAACCGGAAAAGGAGAAACTAGACGTTGGACCTGATTTGACGACGACGCAGGAAATGCAGGACCAAGTTGACGCATGCACAGATAAGCATAAGATAGGCACAGAGGTAAGAGAATTCCCAGTTGCCCTAAAAATAGAATTAAAAACCGATAAGCCAGTCCGATCAACCCCGAGAAGGCTAGCTCATCATGAAAGAAATGCAGTCGCGGAAATTATAGAGAACTATTTACAACAAGGCATTATTGTACCCAGTAATTCAGAATATTCTAGCCCAATCGTTTTGGTACCGAAGAAAACCGGAGAATACCGAATGTGCATTGACTACAGAGAACTTAATAAACAAACTGTGCGCGACAGTTTTCCGTTACCGCAAATCGATGACCTCATTAGTAATTTAAGTGAAGCTACATACTTCACCACCATTGATTTGAAAAATGGATATTTTCATATCCCCATTGACGAAGAATCAATCAAATTCACTTCATTTGTAGTACCTGGGGGACAGTTTGAGTTCTTAAAGATGCCATTTGGATTGACTAATGCCCCGGCTGTTTTTCAGAGGTGTATCAACTAACTATATTTTCGATGATTTGATACGGACACGGAAAGTACAGGTGTACATGGACGACCTATTAATTGCAACGAAGACAATTGACGAAAATTTGGAATACATTCAACTCGTGATGGGGAGGATGAAGGAGTATAGGCTACAAATACGACTCGACAAGTGCTCGTTCGTAAAAACCCAATTGGAATACCTTGGATATCGAATTACGAAGGACGAGATTAAACCGGGACTAGCTAAAACCGAAGCGGTACGTCACTTTCCGATGCCAAGGACACGGAAACAACTTAGAGGATTCTTAGGACTGACAGGGTACTTTAGACGGTTCGTACGATGTTACTCACTAATAGCTAAACCATTAACTGATTTGTTGAAGAATGACGTTAAATTCGACTTTACGAAGGAACATGTTCGGGCGGTAGAAATACTGAAGGAATGCCTAGTTAGTGAACCTGTCTTAAAAATATACAGTCCGACGAAAGAAACAGAGCTACACACGGATGCCAGTAGCCATGGTTTCGGCGCTATCTTACTACAGAACCAGGAGGATCAGAAGTTTCATCCAGTCTACTTTTACAGCGGCAAGACGACTGACGAGCAGAAGAACTACCACAGTTTTGAGCTTGAGACGCTCGCGGTCGTGAAAGCTCTGGAAAGGTTTCGCATTTATGTCCTGGGGAAACCTTTTGTTCTAGTCACTGATTGCGATGCGATGAGACGCACGCTGGAGAAAAAGGACATCAACCGTAAGATTTCCAGATGGACATTGGCACTACAGGAATACGAGTTCACCACGGAACACCGGAAGGCTGAAAGAATGACTCATGTCGACGGACTGAGCCGATGTTACGACGTAAACACCATTGTAGTCGAAGATGACGGTTACAACGGACTACTTATACTACAGGATTTAGACCCAGAAATTATTGAAATCAAGAAGAAAAAGATAGAAGACGACCAGAAACTACCAGACTACAAAGTAATTAACGGAAAATTGTTTAAAATCTTGAAACAAGAGCATTTATTCGTCATACCTAGAGGATTGAGAAGAGATTTGGTAATGAAGATACATGAAAGAATAGCACACTTGGGAGTAGACAAAACGACTGCGGAATTGCGGAAAAAATATTACTTCCGTAACATACGTAAATATGTAAAGAAATGTTTAGCTAACTGTTTAAGGTGCATCGAATATGATCAACGAGCTGGATCGAAGGAAGGGTTCCTCCATAGCATCGAGAAGGGAACTAGACCTTGGGATACCATCCACATTGACCATGTGGGCCCTTTAATCAAGACGACGGGAGGTCACCGGCACATATTTGAAGCAATCGATGGGTTTTCCAAATTCACACTCCTCGAAGCCGTGAAAACCACATCAACCGCTGAGACCCTGAAAGCATTAGACGCAATGTTTCGTATCTTCGGCACACCGAGCCGAATCATCTCAGACCGGGGGTCAGCATTCACTAATAATGATTTTGAAAGTTATTGCGAAAAGCATGGTATACAGCACGTCAAAGTGGCTGTGCAGACGCCTAGAGTAAATGGGCAAATGGAACGCTATAATCGGGTTATTGTCCCCGCTCTATGTAAATTAACCGAAAGTCCAGATCAATGGCACACTGTTTTAGGTACAGTACAGCTGGCACTGAATAATTTTGTCCAGAGAACCATTCGTCGGAGTCCAGCAGAAATCATGTTTGGCCATGGACTTCGCCAAGGCACGTTAGACATGATGACCGACACCCTGAACGAGGAACTCGAATTGGAGCAACTCAAGGAACAACGCGATGAGATTCGGCAACAGGCGGCTGATAATATTAGTCGTAGTCAGCAACAACAGAAACAGGGGTATGACAAAAAACGAAAACCTTACAGTATGTTTCAGCCCGGCGAGTACGTGATGATCCGTCAAGTAAACCCAATTGAAGATGGTAGTAAAAAGATGGCTCGAAAATACGTGGGGCCATACCTTATCAAACAGAAATTGGTTCGGGATCGCTACGTGGTGTCCGACATTCCAGGGTATCAGCTCAAACAGAGGCCTTACGAGTCGATCCTACCACCTGAACGGATTAAAAAGTGGATCACCATAGGCTCAGAAGATGACGACTCTGAGTGCTCAGAGAATGAGCATCCGGACGATACGGCCGAGGCGACCGTAGTATCAGGAGAGGCCGAACTGTAGGCGTCTCAGACGCGTATACAAATATGTTAGCTAGTTAGGGATTGTCACCAGAACGCGTAAAATAGACTACGACCCCCCTCCTGCGATTAGTAGGTTAGCCGGTTGGGAGGGCAGTAGGGAATGAGCCAGGGAAGGAACAACATAGAATGTAAAGAGAGAGATTGCGATTTTGAATAAATGGAACTGTAAAAATAATAAACTGAGTAACGAGTTAACCTCAAAGTAGAAGCAAACCGCATGTGTATCCACCCGTAAAATCCTGACATACTAAAATCGGAAACCTCCAAATTCCCACCTCTGTGAAGTTGGCCCCCCACTTGGGAATAAATTTTTTTTGACCATTGCACTCGATTGTACCCCATTTGTACCCAATTGTACCGTGTTAATCTTATATTGTACCCTTAAGAGTAACCGTATACAGGGGGTGCCAAAAATGGTCAGCCCCCCATTTTAAGTACTCAATATTTTCGACGCGGTAATCGAATCTGCGTTGTTTGTACCCACTTGTACCACAATTTTTTTTATCTATAACTGAACAAAAAAAAAGTTACAAACATTTTTGAGAATCCAAAAACCAAAATTCCGTCAAATTAGGAGATGATTCAAATTTGAATGCGAGGGCTAATCGCTCACCCCTCGCAAACGTTTGTACCATTTTGAATTTCGATTGTACTCCAAAGGGTCCGACGGTACAAACGTTGTAGACCCTTCCAAGGCCGGTCTTGACGCGGGACGTGAGGTAAGATCGAATTCGAGTGCGGGGGCTGTTTACTTTCCCCCCGCAAACGTTTGTACCATTTTGAATTTCGATTGTACTCCAAAGGGTCCGAAGGTACAAACGTTGGAGACCTTCCCAAGGCCGGTCTTGACGCGGGACGTAAGATAAGTCCGAATTTGAGTGCGGGGACTGTTTGATCGCCCCCCGCAAACGCGTGTGTTGTTTCGCATTCCGATTGTACTCCGACGAATCCGAAAACACAAACGTTTGAAACCTTCACACAAACAGAAGTCTGGTATTAAGCCTCTATAATAGCACCTCCCCAGAATTGCGTAAAAATAGCACTGTCACTGTCACCCCGGGATATTATAGAGGGTTAATCAAAGATAGACTCATTTCAGTTAAAAAATATAAATTCTCAACAAGGCATACTCGGTACGCAATATTTTCTATCGTTGTAATTATACATGGGGCATTCCACGAAGTATCGATCAAGATAGGAAATTGATGTTTCCGATCTACTCCAAATTTTTTTCTGCGAAAGTACTGGTAGAAAAACAAATCCCTGATTTTAAACAAAGTCAATCAATCAATCGTATCGGATCCTTCAATCATTCGTATCGGAGATATTTTTTTAATCGCTATTTTGAGACCGCCCATTTGCTGTTGTAATATAAATATCTCACATCATTCTCTGTAACTTTGTGAATATTTGTTCTCGACCCATGTGATCAGGAACTCTCTTGTTCATTAACGTATGAAAAATGCATCGCAAAAATAACTTTTGGAAATTTTCATTATTTTAGAAATCCAACTTTTGCTGTGCTGAAATTTCCATCTTTGAACAGGGCTCAAAAAATTTAGGATATTTTCCTAGAATTTCCTGAATGTTTTCAGACTTTAGAAAATCGGAGGTCTCGAGATAGCAATTAAAAAAATATCTCCGATACGAATCATGAAAAAAAAAATTTTCAATCAGAGCTTTGTTTTTCTCGCAGTACTTTCGCAGAAAAAAAATTGGAGAATATCGGAAACATCAATTTCCTATCTTGATCGATACTTCGTGGATGGCTCCACATATCGACGCCTGGGCGGAAGAAGATCGTATCTCGGAAAACCGGTGAAGAAGATCGTAACTCGGAAAACCGGTGAAGAAGATCGTTTCTCAGAAAACCCGTGAAGAAGATCGTAACTCGGAAAACCGGTGAACCGGGTTTTTCGAGTTACGATCTTCTTCAAGGGTTGACCGAGTTACGATCTTCTTCACGGGTTTTCCGAGATACGATCTTCTTCCGCCCAGGCGTCGATATATCAACTTCATAAGCTTGCAAATTACTACGATCAAAATATGTACAGTATCGCCCATAATTTCTGGATCATTTTTCAAAATTCGATCAGGACTGTTACGTTCGGGTGTCACCACCCGCACGTTCTCCCTTCAACTACATCCCCATCTTTACCTTCACTTCAATCCTCTAACTATTCACACGATTCTCTCCTTTACTGCACATCTCTACTCTTATCTTGTACCTGATACCTGGCCGCCCACGTCCAACTCTCCATCTTTAAGAAGACACTCGTTGCACACGCCACAGCCAAATGCAACGAGTCAGCTAATCCTTTACCCTCACCCTACCTAATCATAGTTCTACTCACTTCTGAACCAACCCCCTAACGACTAACATAAAATAACTGAACCTACTCTACATACAGAATATAATAAATCAAGTTTAGTTCATTAATCAACTATACGTTCAATGCAATTACCTACATCCCCTCAGTCATAGCTTAAAGAGGGACTAGACCCGACTTTAGATATAACAGGATTATTATTGTGCTTTTTTCAAAAATTGTCCACGATTTTTTTGCACTGACTAGGTGACGTTTAATTTCTTAGTTTTTCTGTTGCGAATTACGTACTTTCCTGAAGTTATGTGTGTAATTTTTTGGCAAATGGTAATAGGAATTTTTTCACTCGAAATTCAACTTCCCTTTTTCTAAAGCATCATTATGGGGCATCATTATGTTGCAAACTTGTAATGTCTTTATTTACGTAAGTAGAGATATATATTTTGGTAAGTAGGTATACTTAGTTAATATTATACATATAATGGAATGATAGATTTGCTGTTGGTATCACGGTTCCTAATCGCTCAAAATGTAAATTAGCAGTTGTAACTGGCGTTTTAGGTATAAATTCCTTGTGCTTGCAAGTTGAGGTTCGTTATTAATGGATGTTCCGTCGTGGATCTCCCATGTAGACTTGTATCTACGTCTTATGAGTGCTCGATAATGGCCCACTTTATCGGTGCTTGCTGCCCCGTTGTATTCAATTGCACCCACTAGCGTATACACTTTTCCTGCAAACCTGATGTCAATTGGTAACTGAAGGACTGTGTGTTTCCCGGTCCAATCAACAAATCCACAATTCATTGCAACATTAACCCAAGTCAGGCATTCCGTGTCAATGATTAAGTGATGCCCAGCGGTAACAGTGCGCGTGACGTCGGCGGAGCCGCAAGCTGTACATGGTCGTTGGACCTCTATATATCGGTTCTGCAAATTATTTTCGATTCCCGGTAATCCGTTCTGGTAACACGAGATAGGGTCTATATCTAGGCAGACCAGGCAATGTGTTTCAGATTTGGCGCAATTTCCACACTCAGTATTAATCTTGACGGAGCCATTTTCTCCCATCAAATGATCACACATTCTATTGAGGTTGAACTCACAGTTCAATATGCCCTTCTCGTTCAGAGGGATGAAGCTGCTCATCAATTCAGCTCTTAGCCGGTAGACCTTCTGCGAAATGCCGTTCTCAACTATTTTTTTAACAATCTGCAAGAATGCACATGCCGTATTTCCAACAAAATCTCGGTAGGCCTCCGATTCAAAGTAGGCCACTATTATACACTGAATAATAGCATCGAAAGGGCAAGTGTTTGTGACCTTGACGAGTTTTTTGTTAATTCTTATCGGATTTTGGCAGTTCGCATTCTTTAACAGAGGGATTTTTTTGTAGATTTTTTTGTTGGTCGTAGTCCTTGCCCTGCCATCATCTTCTGAGATATCTAGTGGTTTTCTCAAGCGAGTAAGATATATACCCCTCTTTTTCGGTGGTTCATGTGGCTTATTCTTACCCCTCCACTGCTCCTCTTCCTTGAGGCATTGGCTAGTCGAGCATTCGGATACACCGCTCTCCGTATCATTTTGTTTTTCATCTGAAAAACGGTGAATCGATAAGTTTTTTAAAAGTACCTCATCGTAAGAATTTCCTTCTCGGATTTGATTTTTTCTGATGAGCATACGAAACATCTATTTAATTTAAGCATACGAGTCATCTGTTTAATTTAATATTTCGACTTTTATATCCACAAATCACACCACGGAAGTTCAGAACAACACGCAATACCAAATTTAGACATATTAAAAATCAGCGAAAATTTTCATTTCTTTTCAATTCAGTCACTGTAAAAAAGCTTGCATCGATTTGTATTTGTTGCTATGATGACATACGATTTGTCTCTCGTATTTTAAATTCGCGCTTCCATATTATGCACCGTGTTGAGAGATAGAAAATAAGTGGAAGCAAAGAAAAATGATGTAAGCAACGAAACGTGTGTAAGAGGATGCGAAAAATTGTCATATCAAGCTTCTTTAGAAACCCGAAGAAGAAAAATATCCCATAACACAATTGAGTGCATACCTCCTTCTGTAGAGTTCATCAAACTACTGGTCAAACTATGACAATCAGACGTTCGGAATTGTACATTCGGTGGTGTTTCAACTTCCGGCTGCACTACTTCACATTCAGTGACACTCTCTTTGGTTTTATTGTCCAGATTACCTACGTAATATTCACATTAAGAAATTCAGGAGAAAACGTTAAACGATGATATCTTGTTACACATTTTTATTGCTAGGTATTTCTGACACCTAGTATCCATGTGGAATGGCTATGTCATATAGCAAAGTGACCTCCTAAAAAGGATTGTATTATACGGACAAGGGGATCTTATAGCTATAGAGTCGGGAATGCGGATTTTGGTTTTCGTCCCGTTCCGTAGCCCCATAGAACGTTTGCGTAAATAATGCTATGTACAATTCAAGATATCGAGTGATAGATTCTACCACAATAATAATCCAAGTACCCCGCAATAATCTTATGGGAACCGGGTTTCGGTCAAGGTTCCCAAAATTTTGATATGCTACAGTCGAAAGCCTCCCGAACAGAAGTCTCCATGGGCGTAACCCTCGAAAATCAACTGTTTCCAAGTTATTCATGGTTGAAGTTAAAGTTAAAATGAGTAAAACCACGAATAACTTGAAATCAGTTGGATTCATCGAAAAAGACCAAGATACCTTTTTTGTAGAGCGTTGAATTTTCAATAAAAGTAGCTATGCAGAATCTTTCTAAGTAGATCAGTTATTGAGATATGAAAATCGAAAAGTACCACGAGAACATTTCCCACGTATTTTAAATGAAATATAAAAAATAACGACGAGCGACCTGTTATTATTAATATCGAGAGCTGAGTATTTTCGAGGCTCGTTATTTGATCATAAAGAACAAGTTTTTGAGAGAAACTATGTCGAAAGAAAAAACGTTGGTTTATTTCGCCTGCCCTATAATACATTCTATCGGATTTTGAGTAGGTACTTTCGCAATCTCGTATATAAATGGTCAAGACCTGAATTTCGAGGATTGCCCCCGTGGAGACTTTTGTATACGGGAGACTTTCGACTACAACATATCAAAACTTTGAGAACTTTGACCGAAGCCCACTTCCCATAAGATCATTGCGGGGTCCTTCGTTTCAACTTCTTCTCTTTTCTTTTCTTTTTTGCAATTTGCTATAGAAATTGGCCGTAGCTTTACTACAATTGTGAATAAAAACTGTCTAATCTGGTCATTATACACTATCAATTTGAATGCAAAGTTTGAAAAATAAAAAATAATGATGATAACACGTAAAAAAGTCAACGGATTATCGACTGCAGATTCGAAGTCGATCCAGTCGAGCCAAGGTACCTTCTACGTACGTACGAATAAGGTTTAATAACGAGGATTATTTGTTTTTGAAATTTGATAAAAGGTTACATTATTTGACGAAAATAAAATGTTTTGGTCTGTCAACTGTTCACCATCTAGTTCGTGAGTAAAATTGAAGTGATAAATACTACTACAGCGACAAGTTAAAGAAATAAAGTTACTTCTTGGGGTAGACCCTGATTTATACGTATCGTCATTGACTAACAATGAATTATACCTTTATCATCCACGCTGTTTTCAAACGAAGCATTACTCTGTTCGTTTTCGTGAGCGTTGCCCGCGCTCGCATTATCAGCTGTTATATGGTTATCTTGGTGGTTTGCACATAAAATTTTCATGGTACCTGCAAATTATATATTAATGACTAAATGATTTATTTCACCTATGAAAAGATTTCTTCGAAACTGTAATGTTTAAAAATGGCTAGCTGATTTGCCATGCTTTTTCGTAAATTGAAGTAGCATTTCTCTGAACGCTAATGTGACTGCAAGAAACTTAAAAAATTGAGCAAAGCAAACGTAAATTATAACTTGGGAAATGGACCTATAGAGGTTTTCGTTGAAGAAAAAATACCCAGCAATGAGTAAGACTTCAAAATGTACTAATTATGTTCATACTAATGCGCATATACAAGGTGTCCCATTTTAATCTTCCCACTGATTTATCTCGAAAAATACTGCTCTGATCAAGTATTGAGTATCGTGAAACTTTTAGGGTTCAAAAGGGGAAAGAAGTTGGCGTTATTGGATTTTTCAGTGGAGGCTCTGCTGAGTTTAGGGGAAGGTCAACTCTGTCTTTTTAAATAAAAACCCATATTCTTCATTACGTAATTTTGTTCTCCTTAAAAACTCGAACGACTTTTGTATGAAACATTTTTTTGTGGGACATCAATTTTTCATGTTATTCAGCTGAACAACTAGAGATTTTTCAACTTTTGAGAACATTACACCTCTGAACTATCAAGTTTGGAGAAAAATTGTCAGAGACAACAAGTGCGTAATTTCATGCAGATTCTTGGAGAATGATTCCAGAATTGTTTCCAATAAATTTTTATTGCAGCTTCTTCAAAAAAAATCCAAAATTGTTGAAAAAAAAATCTGCAATTATTGTATGTTCAAGAACCTTTGCATGAAATTACGCACTTTTTGTCTCTTGCAATTTTTCTCCAAACTTGATAGTTCAGAGGTGAAATGTTCTCAAACCTTGAAAAATCTCGAGTTGTTCAGCTGAATAGCATAAAAAATTGATGTCTCACAAAAAAATGTTTCATACAAAAGTCGTTTGAGTTTTCAAGTAGAACAAAATAACGTAATGAAAAATATGGGTTTTTGTTTGAAAAATCAAGGTTGACCTTCCTCTGACCTCAGCGGCGCCTCCACTGAAAAATCCAATAACACCAACTTCTTTCCCCCTTTGAACCGTAAGAGTTTCACTATAGTCAATACTTGATCAGAGCAGTATTTTCCGAGATAAATCAGTGGGAAGATTAACATGGGACACCCTGGATACATATGCACGCGTAGGTACCTGATAATGACCGAATGTGCTCGACCAGGAATTTGTCCACTCTTACTTTTTTCCGATTCATGAAAATTAATCGCTTAATTTCTCGGAAGTATTCCTCGCTACGTGCGGATGTGGCAACTGATTTAATAGTGCACCAAATGCCTGTCCATAATGGGAATAGGAGACATAAATTCATCAAGTCAGGAACAAAATGAGGACAATGGTACGGATTAGGACGATTGCCTGGCGTCAAAAATTCACGACATTCCGTCTCGAGGTTTCGTAAGTACTTTTGTATTTCTCTTCCCGTACATTCATGGAAATCTTCATTATTATCTGCATCTATTGCAGTAGTCTCCGTAGCCGTATCGACCTCTTCTTGATCGTCAATTTGTCTCGTCCTTATCAAAATGTCCAACCTCTGTTGCGCCGCAAAACATACGTTTTCGCTGTTTGTAATGTCTTCGGTTGGCGATAGAGCAACGGTAAGGATATCCAACATGACGATACGAAATTGAGCAAGACTCGTACAATCCGTTAGGAAACCTGCAGAAAGAGCTTATAAGGTTGCGTCTTCAAGAGAAGTACCCACATAAATAGGTTTTTTCTTTAAACATCCTAATAAATAGTATGTTGAAATTAGTAGGCTTTACTGACCGATGCACCGAACAAAAAATTCTTTCGTGCCGGAGTCTGCGTTCTTGAAGCACTTCCAATTGCACACAGCCTTGATTAGATGTGCAATATCCAAACGAACTACGGTATGCGGCATTTCGGATCTATGCGACTTACCCTCAGCAATACTCAGACACTTATCTATGTAAGTGGACAATTTACAATCGCAGAACGATAAAGATACTGCATTTAGTAAGGCTTTTGAATTGTCTGTCACTATTTCTCGTGGACAGGGTGCACCAGAGCTTAGCCAGACACGCATCCAATAAGATAACATATTGGCATCATGTTTCTCAGACACCATTTGAAATAAAGGCAAAATTTTTCCATTCAAGCCGGCGACAGCTTGGTATAAGAAAATCACATTTTTTCTGCCATCCGGTCTTTCGATTTGTCGGATAACCGAACCAGTTGCATCGATACTGATTCGTCCGATGGGATCTATTTTAAGGAAATGTTTGTATGCCCAAATCTGTTCTGGGGTAAAGTATATCACGAAGAATTTATCCAACCCAATTTGAACTATTGACGACTTGAATTCTGCCTTGTACTTCAGATCAATTACTCCTTGTATTGGATCAGTTACCCCAACTAGCCCAAGCTCAAGATCACGAGCTTCTTGCCGAGCTTTTCGTAGCACATTCTCTGAATACAGATCAGCTGGCTCTTTATCACCGAAAATCATAGTTTCGTCAGCTTTCTGGCGACGCCAACTATACGTCGAGGATTTCTGCAATTCTTTTACAACACAGTTCCTCTTGGGTTGATGCAGTTGACGTTTTTTTGAATGCTGTACATCTTTTGTATCAAATGTGGATACATTCAGCGATAAGCCATCGCTCGTTGGCGGGTTATGCGCGGAAATATTTATTTGTGTCCCACATTCTGTGCATCTTCCGTTGACTTTTAAATACAATTCCCCGGGTGTAAGGCTTACCTTTGCACGTTTGAATGCAAACGCGCAAGGTAACTTGAGATTGATCCATAAATGGCTGTACAAAATATCAGTCCAACCAGGCTTCAGAGACAAATAGGATCTACCTTGATAGTTAACATTATGCGGCGTCATTTTCATGGAATCTTCATTTCTGATGATCATGGTAGTTCTTAACGGTGTTAGAACGTTATCTGTGGAGTCCATGGACCAGTTAGATTGGTCACTAACGTTCAACCTTGACAAAATAACAATCAAAATCATAGTAATAACAGAACAAAGTGATTAATAAGAGTCGAAGAAGATTGGGTACGGGGTATCCGAGGTATTTTTGACGAACTCGGTAAACGATTAATCCTGACCATTTCCGATTGAAGCTATGATGTACCTGTTCATAGATATGATTTTGCCATAGCAGTCGTTAGCACTGTCGTTAAAGTTTTCGACGTCCTGAATACAATGGTGCAAAAATTAAAAAAAAAAAAAATTAATAATCTTAAAATAATTCCACTTGCTCACCCATCGATTTTCGAGAAAAAAAGATATTGTTTTTTTTTTACGCAGCATTTTATTTTCTATACAACTCTCGTCTGAAACTTTTTTCCAATTTCTTCGTCGTTATATATCGTAATATTGCAATTTCAATTTTCAAAAAAAAATTTTAACCTCTTCCTCACGACTCAGCGCAAAAATTCTTGCATCATTGAATTCAGGACGTCGAAATCCATAAGAACAGTGCTTGCACTTGCTGTTCAGGCAAAATCGTATCTATGAGCAGGTACGTCAACTGGACTAAGAAAGAAAAATTTAGTCCAGACTGTCCTGGTGAAGAGTAATTTCAGATGTGAGAAACATAAATAGTACATATCACAAAAAAAAAGTTCTTTGAAAACCTTCGTCGTAAGGTTTTAGGCACATCGTAATCCCGATTAAGCTCGTTAAGGACTCATTTTGTACAGAAAAGAAATCCTCATCACGTGAATGAGGGACTTTTTTTTAATAATTTCGTGTTAACCAAGTTATTTGCAAATTAGTGGCCTAGATTTTGGAAATTTTGGATAATTGACCGTAACTTTTCACATGAATTTTTTTTTACCGATCCCTATGTTCATAAGATGTAGAATTGCTGTTCAAAGAAAGCAAGGTCTTGAGAGGATAACTTGGACCAACGATGTGCCCTAAACCTTACGACGAAGTTTTTCGAAGAAAAAAAAATTTTGGGGTGAAATAAACTTTGGTTGACAAATAAATGAATTTTGGAGTACTCCAAATTTCCAAAACTAAGCTTCGAATACATATTTGAAAATCCTGACGCCAATAAATTCGCGATGGTGACATTTACTAATGCCCAAGCCAGAATTTCATGTTGTGCAGTATAATTATACTTTTATCCCGAATGTTGGATGTGTTACCTCTGCTTCTTGATCCCAGTTCTCATTGGTGAAGTTGGTATGTCTTCTCCTTTCAAAATACTTTGAATATTATGGTCATTACGCCGAATGTAGAGATAAACATATTTCCTGGACATACGCCCATTCAAAACATCAGATGCTTCTTGGTATACGGGAGCAGATAGACTCAGGAGTGCACCATTTTCATCAAAAAACTCTAACCCCTTCAACTTATCGCTGATTTCACATGGATCAACTTTTCTTTTCGGAGCCATCGTCGGTGAAACACGTTAAGTTCTTTTCAATGTTCGCAACTGACTGACGAAGAGCTCAATTAGTTCCGTGCATTTAAAGAAAGAATGCGACAAGCCCGCAACAATGAAACGCAACGCCGTCAACAAAAATCCTTACTGAGTAAATAGGCCAATTCGATGATTTTTTGGCTTTAAATCGAAGTAGTTTTGCTGCGACTGCAGAAATTCATGGTGGATGGGGGAGGGGGGTACCCTGAGCATAAATCCAAGTTTGCGCGACAATATCTTTTGCAGGCTTCAAATGAAAATTCAAAAACCGTCAAAAATGAGCCAAAATTTCTACACGGTTTGCTTCTGAAGCGGACCCTGCGAGAACCGCTGAAGATAGAGCAAAATTGTATGGGACCAGTCTTGTAAAGCACAAAATTTCCTACAAAAAAGTCCGTGAAGCCATATGTCTATCGTCAAATGCGTCGGCGTGAGAGGCATCCGAACTTACGCTCTGAAAAGTCGTGTTTTTCGTGTTATCGGCCTCTTGAAGAACGCGTCCTCAGGCAATAAAAAATTGAATATCGATACTTCGATGTCTGAAAGAGTCTGAAAAAATTCATGGCTGACACTAGACAGCTAGATACTTTAGAGATAATTTACAGACCAAGAAAAGAATATTCATTGCAAAACCTTTTTTGACTTTGACCTACCATAACTGTCTAACGAACTAACGGGTACCATCAACGTCGATTTACGGAAAAACTAGCAATTCTTTAGCCAACAAAAAATAGTAGGTATATTGTGCATCTAGGGAGGAAGCCAAAACGGTACAAACGTTTGCGGGGGGTTAGCGAACGGCCCCCGCACTCCAGTTCGATCTTACCTCACATCCCGCGTCAAGACCGGCCTTGGGAAGGTCTCCAACGTTTGTACCTACGGGCCGTTTGGAGTACAATCGAAATTCAAAACGGTACAAACGTTTGCGTGGGGAAAGTAGACAGCCCCCGCACTCAAGTTCGAACTTACCTCACGTCCCGCGTCACGACCGGCCTTGGAAGGGTCTACAACGTTTGTACCTTCGGACCCTTTGGAGTACAATCGAAATTCAAAATGGTACAAACGTTTGCGGGGGGAAAGTAAACAGCCCTCGCACTCGAATTCGATCTTACCTCACGTCCCGCGTCAAGACCGGCCTTGGAAGGGTCTACAACGTTTGTACCTTCGGACCCTTTGGAGTACAATCGAAATTCAAAACGGTACAAACGTTTGCGTGGGGAAAGTAGACAGCCCCCGCACTCAAATTCGATCTTACCTCACGTCCCGCGTCAAGACCGGCCTTGGAAGGGTCTACAACGTTTGTACCTTCGGACCCTTTGGAGTCCAATCAAAATTCAAAACGGTACAAACGTTTGCGGGGGCTAGCGAACAGCCCCCGCACTCAAGTTCGAACTTACCTCACGTCCCGCGTCACGACCGGCCTTGGAAGGGTCTCCAACGTTTGTACCTTCGGACCCTTTGGAGTACAATCGAAATTCAAAATGGTACAAACGTTTGCGGGGGGAAAGTAAACAGCCCCCGCACTCGAATTCGATCTTACCTCACGTCCCGCGTCAAGACCGGCCTTGGAAGGGTCTACAACGTTTGTACCTTCGGACCCTTTGGAGTACAATCGAAATTCAAAACGGTACAAACGTTTGCGTGGGGAAAGTAGACAGCCCCCGCACTCAAATTCGATCTTACCTCACGTCCCGCGTCAAGACCGGCCTTGGAAGGGTCTACAACGTTTGTACCTTCGGACCCTTTGGAGTCCAATCAAAATTCAAAACGGTACAAACGTTTGCGGGGGCTAGCGAACAGCCCCCGCACTCAAGTTCGAACTTACCTCACGTCCCGCGTCACGACCGGCCTTGGAAGGGTCTACAACGTTTGTACCTTCGGACCCTTTGGAGTACAATCGAAATTCAAAATGGTACAAACGTTTGCGGGGGGAAAGTAAACAGCCCCCGCACTCGAATTCGATCTTACCTCACGTCCCGCGTCAAGACCGGCCTTGGAAGGGTCTACAACGTTTGTACCTTCGGACCCTTTGGAGTACAATCGAAATTCAAAACGGTACAAACGTTTGCGTGGGGAAAGTAGACAGCCCCCGCACTCAAATTCGATCTTACCTCACGTCCCGCGTCAAGACCGGCCTTGGAAGGGTCTACAACGTTTGTACCTTCGGACCCTTTGGAGTCCAATCAAAATTCAAAACGGTACAAACGTTTGCGGGGGCTAGCGAACAGCCCCCGCACTCAAGTTCGAACTTACCTCACGTCCCGCGTCACGACCGGCCTTGGAAGGGTCTACAACGTTTGTACCTTCGGACCCTTTGGAGTCCAATCAAAATTCAAAACGGTACAAACGTTTGCGGGGGCTAGCGAACAGCCCCCGCACTCAAGTTCGAACTTACCTCACGTCCCGCGTCACGACCGGCCTTGGAAGGGTCTACAACGTTTGTACCTTCGGACCCTTTGGAGTACAATCGAAATTCAAAATGGTACAAACGTTTGCGGGGGGAAAGTAAACAGCCCCCGCACTCAAATTCGATCTTATCTCACGTCCCGCGTCAAGACCGGCCTTGGAAGGGTCTACAACGTTTGTACCTTCGGACCCTTTGGAGTACAATCGAAATTCAAAATGGTACAAACGTTTGCGGGGGGAAAGTAAACAGCCCCCGCACTCGAATTCGATCTTACCTCACGTCCCGCGTCAAGACCGGCCTTGGAAGGGTCTACAACGTTTGTACCTTCGGACCCTTTGGAGTACAATCGAAATTCAAAATGGTACAAACGTTTGCGAGGGGTGAGCGATTAGCCCCCGCATTCAGATTTGAATCATCTCCTAATTTGACGGAATTTTGGTTTTTGGATTCTCAAAAATGTTTGTAACTTTTTTTTTGTTCAGTTATAGATAAAAAAAATTGTGGTACAAGTGGGTACAAACAACGCAGATTCGATTACCGCGTCGAAAATATTAAGTACTTAAAATGGGGGGCTGACCATTTTTGGCACCCCCTGTATACGGTTACCCTTAAGGGTACAATATAAGATTAACACGGTACAATTGGGTACAAATGGGGTACAATCGAGTGCAATGGTCAAAGAAAATTTATTCCCAAGTGGGGGGCCAACTTCATAGAGGTCAAATTCCCCGCACCCTCACCCTACAATACACATACCCCGATGACCAGTTCATCCGCTGGAAGTTTGTGATCGCTTCAACTTACGTCGATAAACCGAGCGATTAGAAATATTTCAACGCGATTTTTCTAAGTACGTATAACGAATTAAATAACTTTTTATTATTACAAAAACGAAAAATTTTAATTAAGTTACCAGCTTGAAAATTGACACATAATTGATCTGAATTTGAAGTATAAAAACTCGGAATATTTGAAGGCTTAGAGCGAGTTGAAATGAAAAAAAAAAATTTAATTTTTTGTTCTTGAGAATCGTGTTTTCTCACATCATTTCGGAAACAAAGAATTAAGGCTAAAGCTTTTTTCAAGAAGATAAAAAAATGGACAATCAGATTTTTGAATCGTTGAATAATCAATATTTTCGGTGCGCTTTATACCTTCGACAATTATACTGTTGAAAATCTGTAAAAGTTTCATCGGATACCTACTGCTATAGGTAAGAGGTTTGTAAAATATCAGATTTTTTGAGGTGATACTGCGATTAGAAAAAAATATTATCCGCGGAGAGCTAAAAATCGTATGTTATTCAAATGGGAAAGGAATGCTTTGGGTGTAGGTGCAACCTAGCCCTAACCCTAGGGTTAATGCGTCAATTTTTATCATTTTTCTTTGTCAAGGGTAAAAAAACATTTCTTAGCGCCATTTGATAGTAGGACGCGAATATCGATTTTTTTCTGTAAATTTTGCCTTAGTGCGTGTAAGCTTTTGGAAAGTAATTGAAAGAATTCTACGACACTATACATATGAGGAATTCCATGTCAACTCGATGAACCAAAAACATTGACCCTCTTTGATTTCTGCAGCGAATGTTTATATGATAGTTCTTGGTTTAAAACATGTCTCTGATTTTTTTCAAATTTTTTTATCTCGCCGTTTTTAGGTTGTGATTTATTGAAAACTGAAAACAGCGCCCGTGATCGATTCTTTCGAATAAATTCTCAAAAATACTATGTCCAACAACGAACATTTTCCGGTTATGAAAAAAGTGGACAGATTTTTTTTGTAAATTTTTTCTATTTTTTATTTGCCATCGCGAACATTCTTTCTTTCAAAACTTCAATTGGTGATTTATTTCAGATAGGAAACTGCAACGGCAAACGGAATTTTTTTTTGTTTTTTTTGTAATTTTTTTCATTCATTTTGTTCATTTATCCTTTATTTTATTTTATTTTTTTTATTTTTTGTGGTTTCAACACAATTTTGTTTCATTCTTGAACCAATTTTCTTTTTTTTCGCCGTTTCCTATCTAAAATAAATCATCTATTGAAGTTTTGGAAGATCGAATGTTTGTGATGACAAAAAAATTTTTAAAAATAGACAAAAAAATCTGTCCACTTTTTTTATAACCGGAAAATGTTCGTCGTTGGCCATAGTATTTTTATTTATTCAAAAACATCGATCACGGCGCTGTTTCGAGTTTTCAATAATTTACATTTCAAAAACGGCTGGATAAAAAATTTAAAAAAAAATCAGAAATATGTCTTAAACCAATAACTATGATAGAAAAATTCGCTGAAGAAATCAAAAAGGTCAATGTTTGGTTTGGTTCATCGAGTTGACGTGGAATTCCCCATATAAATAAGAAATCATTCTTTTTATTTTTCAAAGGCCTATGGAGCGACACGACTCATATTTTACAAATCATCATCTCTTAACACGTTGAATAAAGTGCCCCAACACGATTTTTCTTGTAGCACACTGATAACTCAACATATGTCACAACAGCCGACACAAAGATTTTCTTAGCATGAATTATTTATACAAAATGACATGAGAAGTGTTCACACGTCAATTGAATTACAACGAATAAATTTTCAGTTATATGCGGTGTAGCACACGATTTTGTATTGGCACTGCAAAAAAGATGCCTAATGGCGAAATCGTTGTCAAGCGGGAGCATTCGAATATTTGCTACAACGATAGAAGTGCCCAGATGAAAGCAGATTTCATCCAAGCTTTGAAGTCTGCTCTGGAGCGAAACTTTTGGAAATTGAAGGAGGTATATGAAACGGTGGTGGCAATGTGAGTATTAACTTCGAATTTCTTTCAGCCATTAACAGAACTTTACTACTTGAAAACTTGAAAATACTTTATTCTTTAATATACTCAGTAAATCCCAAATGATGTTGGTCTAAGTATTGCATGTTGGAATACTATTATGGGTGAAATCTTTCGGAGCTTATCCCACAAACCACATTGAAACTCTGTTACAATCAACCGTATCAGAGAATCCGATTACAGAATTTTAATTTTCTGCTCGCATATACGAGAATCGTCTCATGTGTCAATAAATGATAGTTTTTGTGACTCTTGTTGGAATAATAGGTACCCAAGAGCAGGGCCGTCGAGAGAAAATACGGGCCCGGGGATCCAAAGTAACGGGCCCTATACATAAAATTGAGAATCGTGAACGTGAAAGCATATGTGATTGTGGTCGATTAATTTGTATGCAGGGTTTTTCTTCATCAAAAAGAGGTCAACATTCTGTCATTATGTAGTCAGTATTTATTGATATAAGTCAAAGTATGATAAAGCTATTTTGAGCGAATATAAAAGATGAGAATTACAATTTTTCGTTGCAATACTTTTTTTCTTACATGAATCGTAATCCTAACGGTCAAAAAAGGCGCTGTATTTGAAATGATTTGTACATGCATCTACCAAATTATTCCACAAACAAAATCTTTCAATTTGGAATATATTTTTTTATACTTCAACGATAAAAAATTAGAAAAATTTTTCAATGTTCCGAATTTCCGGGCCCCATTTGAAAACCCAGGCCTGAGGGAATTCCCCCCTCCCCCCCCCCCCCCCCGTCTCGACGGCCCTGCCCAAGAGATATTAAAGTTCTGCTGCCATTCAACAGCATCGTGAGTTCTATGAAACGCTGGAGACGTCGTTTGTACCCACCGTGCCCGGAAGACATTGAGGAAATGGCTGTGCAGTTGGAAGCTCCTGAGAATGAGCGACTGCTAGAATATGATGTGGGACGGCTTGTATCCGAAAGGATCAGGGATAGTGATGGAAACCTGCACTTGATGATTCACGATCCACAATTCGTCAGGAACGAATTCTCGAATGTAACTAAGCTATTTATATAGATGGCACATTCCAAACGACGCCCAGAGTCAGAGGCATACATCAACTTCTAACGATATTAGGCATAAAGTAGGATCATGTAAGATGAAGAATGTTTTTATCTCATTTCATTTATTCTGATCGAGCTCATAAATTGATGATGTTATTATTTCCAATTTTTTCTAGGCCCTACCATTCATGCACATTCTGATGGCTAATAAGACGCAGTCAGCATATATACTGCCATTTTAGCAAGCCTAGAAAATATAATCCGAGTAGAATCAGTCACAGTCATCATGACTGATTATGAGCAGGCGTTACGGAACGCATGCAGAGCCACATTCAGACATTCCCAGATTGTTGGCTGCGATGTAATGACCGAGTACGAATTATTATAATTATTTTATTCTGTATGATGATTACGATAGTTTTGTTAGGTATGACGAATTATTATTATTTGTTTGATGAAGGCTTTGCTGAAGAAAATAAAAGCCTTACGGGTGACACCATTGATAACCGAAAATCAAGTTGGTAAAGCATTTTTAAGAAAATTGATGGCTTTGGCATATTTGCCCGAGCAACTGATTGAGGCGGAATTTACACTACTAAAAAATGCTTTGCCACCAGCACTGAAGCGTTCCTTTGCCGGCTTCATCAGGTATTACACGCGTCAATGGATGACAATTGTGAAACCAGCTGGCTTCAGCGTGTATGGTTTGTCGAGACGAACAAACAATGTCATCGAGTCCTATAATAGTGTGCTCGCAGGCAAGTCGGGAATCCACCCGAGTGCTTGGACATTTATGGGTTAGTGATTTGTTTCCTAGTTACATTTGCCCACAATTTTGTAGTCGATTAACAATCTATATGTTATTCGTTTTCTACAGCCAAACTTACAAAGTTGACATCGGATGCCAGAGACAACATACTATGGCACGCCGTTTTACTTTTTAATAGCTCAAAAAAATATAGTCAAGTGTATCTTATAGATCATAAAAATTATTGGAACTTATGTACCAGTATAATGCGATTGAGATGAATCAAAATGTTGTTGGTGTATAAGTTTCATTTAGAATTTTTATTGTCTCGTGAGATCATTCTGAATCACCGAATTATCATTATGTCACAACATAATCGTAATCAATCAAATTATTATTATGTCACAACATAATTTAAATTCTTCCAATTATTATGATGTCATGACATCATATTAATTCCAAATTATTATTATGTCACGACATAAAAATAATTCGCTGAAATCAAGTTATGTCTCAAGATAATACTAATCCCGAATGAAAATTATGTACATAATTTTTATCTGCATTAATATTATGTCACAACACAATTTCAATTCATAGAATTATGTCGCAACATAATTTTAATTCATTCAATTATTATTATGTCTCGACATAATTTCAATTCATTCAATTATTATTATGTCGCGACATAATTTTAATTCCGATGTACTCGATTTCGATTCAAAAGTTACCAGATCGTGGCTACACTGATCGTGAGTAACAAAAATAGGCGCGAGAGGGCACCGTTGATGCTCGGATCGTATGATTTGCACGCGTGTTTCACATAACCTAAAAAAGTTTTTGCATCGGCCGTTCGTGTGACAATCAGGTAAGATAATTTATTATTATTATCATCGACCGTTCTGACGACAATCAGGTTCTTCACTAACGAACAGTTTTTATAAATTTAAGTCGTTATTTCATTTCGACGGCTCCGCAGAATAACCGGCTGTCTTAGGAATCACTTCAAAAAATGGCTATCTCGGAATTTATTTCAAAATCATCGTATATCTTGTGTATTAAACATAGGAGATACGATGATTCTGAAATAAATTCTGAGAAAGCCGGGTTTTCAAGCAAAGTCCGAGATAGCCGATTTTTCAAGCAATTTCTGAGAGCCAGTTATTCTACGGAGTCGTCGATTTGTGCTTCTATTCAAGACCCTTATTTGTATACATCGATGAGATTGTTGTTGTAATAAATTGAAAAATTTTGCTCATTAGTTATCACTGTTTTCAGTATCATGGAAGAAAGGGTGAATCTACAAGTTGCGAGAACTCTTTGTCGAGTCCGAAGAGTAATAGCAGAAAGTGTAAGATCTTATGAATCTACCGAAAATATTGACCATGGCTTGCTGTGTGATGCCAAGCAAAATTTGCGAAGAATTTCAAAGAAAATATCAGTTGCTACGTATAATCGCAACTTCTAAACGGAATCGAAGCTCTTCTTCTAATGATAAATTTTAGACAACAATCGAGGGCCTATGTAGCACCTAGAGTCAATTTGGATGGTCAGTTTACTTTTCACATATACATAATAAATATCAAGCTCAATAGGTATTACATCAAATCGAATTGAATCAGCTTAAATCGACCTCTAATCGAAATTATTTGATCATTCGAAAATTAATGAATGTTTTCAATGAACTAGCTGAGTTTTTCGGTCTTGGACTATTTCTGTTATTCTCCGGTGTCTGCTGATTCAGGATTGATAAACAATCAAACTATTCATTTTTGATTTGGTGTAATATGCGATGACCTTTGTACAACGTGTTTTCCCTTTTCAAAGTGCAAATATGCCAAATAAATAGACAAGTCAATCAAAATTCATTCATACTATGTTTATTAATATATATTAGGGTAGTCCTTATTTAGGACTCGCACGAATTTTTCAACAGATGCCCCCCAAATCGGCTCAAAATAATTCAAAAACAATTCCCTACTTTTTTCAGATTTTTATCTCAACTCTAACCCCTCCCACCAAGAGGGTGGATCTCCCCATTTAAAATACACGCGTTCCGGCTATATTCTCAGTATATATTTTATGGTAAGGGTAATAATTGTTAAAAAAATGTGTCATTACGAGATTTTAGTGGGCATTGATCTCACTATCTGACAAAAGATTCACATCATCATACTAGGCAATCTAGACGAATTGCACACTTTCTTAATCTAACTTTTTTTACAATTCAGTCAGATTTAGAGGGCGCCTAATTCGCCTAGATTGCCTGGTATGATGATGTGAATTTTTTGTCAGATAGTGGAATCAAAGCCCACTAAAATCTCGTTATAGATTTTTTTAACAATTATTGCCCTAACCATAAAATATATGAGGTGTTCCACCCCATTTGGAACGGTCGAAAAGTTGACCGATCCTAAATAAATCATAATTTTGTCTTATTTCACAAATATATCAGAAGAATTTATGTGAATTTTTTCAGAATTTTTGGATTGCATTTTTTGAGTTTTTCCAAATTCCAACTTTTTTCTACGAACCTCCGTATCTCAAAAGTATAAGATCGTACAAGAAACTTTATAAGACAAAAAAGTTGCAGTTTTGAATGAACTTTCTGAAAAAAAAAATTTGGGAATTAGTCGAATCCCAAAAATACCAAGTTTTATCAAAAATACACAAAAATATTTTTTTTTTCAACCAATATGTCAATGTCGATTTGCCTCAAAAATTTACGGAAAATACTCTCAAGTGTTTACAGCAACAATATATTTTTTTTAAGATGATTGGCTGAATCGTTTGGAAGCTATGCTTTATTAATTCTTTTATTCCTTATATTTTTCGAAAAAAATTATTTTGGGGGGCGTCTGCTGAAAAATTCGTCCGAGTCCTAAATAAGGACCACCCTATAATATATATAATCAATACATTGTTCACTGGGAATATTCGATAATTTTTGAATGAAAAGATCATCTTTGTCGTAATAAGTTTTTTCGTAGGATTGTGCAATCAGTTAACGAATCTATTCAAACAGTAGCATTTTCTAGAGAATTTTAAGGGGATATGGTTATACTCTCGCCGGGGCTCAAGAACGTGAATCGTATTTTCTCGGAAACTACACAACCGATTTTGACGACACTTAGCTTAGGCACTAGGCGCTGGCGATATCTAGTGTCTAAACTTAGTTTCGACAAAATCGCTTGTGTATTTTCTGAGAAAGTACTATCCACGTTTTTGATCCACGCCGAGAGTACCATATTCTCGTAAAATTCGAATATGAAGCCTGAATCTAATGTTTTTATCTTTGAGTGTCATGTTCCAATTTTTTTGACGATTTGACATGGTTACCGCTGAAATTTACCTATATTACTACTGATGGCCTGTAATTCAAATAGCAGGCAAAGGTCGTCCTACCGTTCAGATTGACGAAGGTCAGTTGAAATTGCTGTATAACGAAGGATGTACTGCGACTAACATGGCACAAAATTTGGGATGTTCAAAACAAACTGTTTATAAAAATCTGTACAAATCAAATATGTCTATGCGTGCACGATATTCTCGCATTTCCGATGAAGAGTTGAGATCAGAAATCCTAAAAATCCATCAAGAACATCCAAATGCTGGACAGACGGTAGTATTGATAATCTTACAAGCGATATTGTACACATGTACTGATTCATACGTGTAATTGCAGATGATGCAAGCATATTTGAAGGCATCCGGCATTCACGTACAAAGATATAGAATGAGAGCAGCTTTGAATGAAATCGATCCTATAGGAACTGCAAGCAGATGGAGTAAGTCTATTAAAAGAAGGACCTACAAGGTAGCAACACCAAACGCTCTCTGGCATATGGATGCACATCTGAAGCTTTCTAGGTAGAAATTAGTACATATTGTATCGCAATAGCAAGCAGAGATGGGCACTGTCCAATCACTTTTCCGAATGATTGTTCCATTTTTCTCCCAATATCTTCTTTGATAATCATTATTTTGGCATCATCGTTTCATAAATCTGTAGCCCATTGTTCCACCTTTTAGTATTGAATGGAAAAAGAATCATTATTGTTCTAGACAATAGAAAAATAGTAAAAGAATCGAAAGTAATTAGAAAAGATATTTGGCTAATTACTTTCGATTTTTTTACTTTTCAGACATGTTTTAAAACGAAAGTTATTTCTTTCCCATTCAATCCTAAGAGGTGAAACAATGAGCTACAGATTTATGAAACGATGATGCCAAAATAACGATCATCAAAGAAGTTATTGGAAGAATAATTAAACAATACCTTTTGGAAAATAATTAGACGGTGCCGGTCTGAGGCCGTGGTGAGTGGCTATTTTCCGTTCTTAAGCTATGAACCGGCGATCTCTGAATTGGCAAGGTCTTCCTTTAACCATTGCAAAGATGATCTTAAAAACATATCATTTTATTTATAGATGGGGCTTTGTAATCCATGGATGCATCGATGGATACTCTAGATTGATAATTTATCTATCATGTCAGATGTCCATTCAAGCAGAACCCGTCGTTGGTCTTTTTGCAGATGCTGTGGGTAGCTACGGATTACCTTCACGAGTTCGCTCGGATCATGGTTATGAGAACATACTTGTAGCTTTTTTGATGAATGCAATTCGTGGTTTGGATAGAGGAAGTCATATAACTGGGAAGTCTGTCCACAATCAGAGGATTGAAAGGTTATGGGTAGACGTTTATAAAGAAGTCTGTGATTTAGTTTACACTGAATTGTATGCCTTGGAGGACGAAAGTCTTCTAAACGTCGATAACCTCACGCATAGGTTTTGCGTACAATACGTATATGGAACCGTAATCAATAAACGACTATCGTCATTCCAGTCTGCATGGAACGTTCATAGCTTAAGAACGGAAAATAACCACTCACCACGCCAACTGTGGATAGAAGGGATATTGGGAAATTACAATTCAGATTCTACGTCAGTGCGTGAAGTTTTCGATAACAACTCAAGTCTACACGCAAGACTGTCTCAATCTCTACAAGAATTAGGGGTTGATGTTTCTACTCCTATAATAAATCATAACGAGATCAACATCCCTTCCTCGTCGTTTACTGCATCATTAGAATTGAGTCATGAACAAAACATGCGTCTACAAGATATTAATATGGCTCAAGAAAAATCTGATAAAGAAAAATATTTGATGTGTGTCAGCGCATTAAATGGTTGAATCATTCGCAAAACAGCATGAGTAACTGGTACGTTTTGGGAATATTCTTTGTTATCTTCCACGAAGAGAAAAAAAAAATGGAAATGTATACTACGTTGGCGCAGTCACACTCGTAGTGTGAAAACCACCTGTTGGACTTCTTGTATTGAAAAATACTATTCGATATTTGTTCAATTATTTTCGTGTCATTGGTGCAGGTAGCAGCCAGTGCAAATGCAGCACGGTTGAAGCCAGTCGTGTAACGGCCCAAGGTCCTGGAGATGCGTTGCACGTCGAACACGTAACATTAAAAACAAAAACAAAAAAAAACAAAATGTAAACGCTGCATTTTGCAGTAGGGGAGAGATCAAGTCGGGAAGAAAGGTGAAAATTGTGAAGTAGGGTTTTACATTCATAAAAAATAACAACTAATATCATGTACTGGGCAGACCTGATTTTTATCAAACAAAATCCAATAAAGCTATTGTTCATCTCATTCGCTGAAGTATGAGTCATTAATTGTCCAAATCCAGCCTCCATTCCTATGAGAATGAAATACATCCATGTAAATTAACTCTGGCACACGTTGTTTAGTAACTTTTTGTTTAATCGAAGAAAGAAAACCTTGTCTTTCAAATGAATCATTATTTTCTTTTAGATTAAAAAACTTTATTATTTGATACCATACTCTTCTAACATGAAGGTAGGTAATCTAAACCAAGTAACTTGATTTAGTTTAAACTCTTTTTTTTAACACAATCAATATCACAACTGTATAGGCGAGGTATAACAAGTAGATAGTAACATACATAATTACTATTCATACATAGATACTCATGGACAATTCTATGTTATTATCATTTTTATTATTAATATTTTTATTATTAATATTATTATTATTATTATTATTATTATTATCAATATAGTAGAATAAGCGTTCCGAATATCCAGGACTGAGCCTGTCCCAATTACCAAACTTTTCGAACAAAAAATCTTATCATTAAAAACGTAGCTTAAACAAACATTTCTTTTCCTTTCTCAAAGTAAAAGCAAGTAATTCTTATCATCGAAACCACCGCGACAAATAAGAATAATCTATAATGTTAAATTATAGTGTGTGTGATTTAAACCGTGACAATCGAATAACTCGGCCGTTCGTTGCACGAAGAAATGTTCCAGGCAAAAGTTGGATGGTACGCCGGGGGACGTACAGAATCGTAAGTAGAGTTTTGCCGTTGTGCTTATTGAGTAACAAAACTTACTTTTCAACTTACATTTCTGAAATAGGATTATGCACTTTTTATCAGGCAATTTTATGAAGCTAGTTCAAATCACACACACTGTAATACTGTTAGTAATTGGGTTCAATTGAGTGCTTATTGTTAAAACAAATATAAAAACTATAGTTACATAAAACTTTCGTTCGCGCTTAAAATTATTATCATATTAAATCAATGAAGGACATAATATATTTTGTACACATGATATAATTTTATGTGGGGTGTTCCAAGCCATTTCACCTAACCGCTGACGGTGACTGACACCAATCTTTTCGTGAATTTTTTTTTTAATTCTAGTGCCTAAAAAAACATGCACCTGTATGGCCGTTTTCCAATTAGACTTTGTTTCATAGTTCTACGAATTATTTCATTTTTTAACATTTTTAAAAACATACTTTTTTCAACTGGCTCTAGCGTCAACTGCGTTGATATTTTCTGACGAATGGAGCCAACGATAAATATTCCATAAGATCCAAGCTTTCCAAAAAATATTTCATCAAATTTTTTTAACCTCTCAATTTGGAGATTTTCATATTTCAATGAAGTAAATCAATAGTTCTCCCATTGCGACAGCTTGGATTTTGACAAATTTTTTCCCTTGAATTTGTCTGATTATAGTCAAGCTTCCCACTAAAATAAATTGTGTGATTTCAAATTCGTTCGAGAATTATACCAATATGAGAAAATGGGAAAAATTTTACGAGAATCAATCGAATCTTTACTGGTATAAGTTTTTATGTTCAAAAAATGAATATTCGCTACGAAATAAAATTTTTTATGATATAAGCAAAATAGAAAAAAATTAGGCACTTGAATTAGAAAAAATTTTTTCGATAGATTGGCGTCAGTTACCTTCAGCGATTAGGTGGAATGGCATGGAACACCCCATATATAAAGAGATATACCTATATGTAATACATATATTAAGTTAATATCACCGGAGAAAAATTGCAAGATACGTAGTTCCATAACCAAACATAACATCAGTCTACTCATCTCAACATAATGAAAGTATTATTGCATAACTTCTCGACCAGCAATATCATTTATATTCATCTGGTCAAGCCTCCACACCTATTCTGTTGACGCAGAAAAGCCGAAATTTTGCCAAGGGTTAAAATTTGATTAAAATAGAAAGGAACTGTAAAAACGCCACAATACACAAAGTAATTAGCTTCTGACTGATGACTTCTGATATGACTTCTTAACCGTAGTACTGTAAATCATTTTCCTTGTAAACGATAAATTTATGAATTCATATTCATTCACCATAAAGAGCTTGAGCCATAGTAAAAACAACGTTACAAACGGATAGACATATTCGTATTCGTTCATTATGCGTTTTTGTCACTGCATTTTCAAATTAAATCTGATAAAACTGTGTAATCTTCACGATCCATTTCTATCCGTAAATGCAGAAATTGAAAAATCCAATTGGTCTTGCCAATAGAAACGGATCATAGAGACTATGAGGTCTTATACGTTTTTATCTAAGAATGCAGCGACAAAAACGTTTCGTAAACGGATGGGAACGTTCCCATTCGTTTATAACGTTATATTTACCTGGATAACTAGCGGCTACGAGTCGGGCGTTGAAGAGGTACAGTTTGCCTGGCTAGCCAGACAAACTGTGAAACTAATAACGTGTTACTAATGCCAAAAGGGCGTAGACTTTGAGATACGCCTTTTTGGCATTAGTAACGCGATAAAGTAATAACTATTATTGATATTCAAAACATCAATAGGATGTGTATTCTTTGGCTTCATCGCTATTCAAACAAATATTCAAGTCATTCTTCAACTCGTTATAGTTGGCATATGTTTTTGGAAGAGTCAAAGTGTCAGTACATGTGCTGAATATTGGTCTTTGACTGAGTTCTACTGAATCATTAAATTTTACGTTGACACAATTTGGCATCATAACGGAGCCCGTAATTAAAAATACCAATTTCGATATTTTTTCTTTGTCTAGACAGTTGATATACATTATTAAATAATGTAATACTTCGGTTCCTTCATTCGTCAGATTTGGATCAGTCACCAAACAATTAGCTACTTTTGTCGGAGTAGGAGACTGCATATCTAAAAGTATCCCGAAGTTACAATTTTTCCAAAAGTTTGGATACTTTTCGGGTGATACACCCTGGCGAATTTTTTCAATCAATCTCCTAGGCGTTTCGACTAGAACTTCTGTAGCAATGATGTTTATTTGTTCTGAAAGACTCTCAGGAATAGGTTTGGCGTAAAATTTATTTGTTTGAAAAAAGTCTTGAATAATATCTTTTTCTCCTTCGGTGAGGGATTCAAAGTTTTTCAGACCTGTTTTTATAACCTTTCATAAGTAAGGATTTACATATTCCAATAGTTCTTGCAATAGTATACTAGATTCGATATCTGTATCTGGGTTTGCGATTAGCATGAAAGTAATCCTTGATAATTTTACAGGAATCGTACCAGTTAAAACCAACATTTGTCGGAGAATTCGCCCAATTGTAATGAACTTCTCTTGTTCATTGCGTTTGTTTAGAGGCAAATACGGAACTAGACAATCCTCACCTTGAAAATATATTTCCTCACATTTCTCGAAGAAAATGTTGAATTACTCTGTTGTAAGGCCACCACCATCAATACCTATTTCACCAAGGAATTGAACATTTAACCTTGTACTCAATATTTGCTCATCATTGTAAACATTCATGAGATCGCTGAGACAATCGTTCCTTGAGATTTCAACAGTAGTTGTTTCTGCGCTCTCTGGAAGTTCCGGTAATGATACATGATATTCGATTCTTCAATGGTGCCTACAAAAAAAAGAAACATAATAATTATTAGCTATAAATTACTATTCGGTAACAAGTACTGAAATAATCCTCATAATTTGTTGCGAATCAATCGCGAAATCTTGCGGATAACTTTTTGCAATCAACTTTCTCTAATAAATGATTTTGCAAATCTCTTTTCACGCCATAACCAACGTACCATGTTGCTAAGATTATTTATGCACTTTGACATGATTACATACTCAGCTGACAATCGTGATTTTCTTCCAACTCCTCTTCCTCACTTTCCTCAATCCTTTGCATCTGCAATATTGACATGCGAGTCCTTAGGGAATGTCGGATACTGCGAGATGTGGTGATCGGAGTTTGGTTAGGTACTGAATCCTCAGGATGAGTATTTCTTCGAGTAGAGTGAGCAGCATTAATGGAGGGCTGTGAAGAACTTGTGAGAGAGGAATGACCGAGAGATGGACCGTGTTCTTCCAGCACTGGCAAATCACATGGAAAATCCTTGCGAGGCAGGTTTGAAATCTTGCCTTGCCAGATTTTGGCTTCCAAATCAGCCCCATCTTCGATATCACCGATTGGTACTATTTTTTTTGTCTTGTCTGCTTTTGTCAATTTGAATCCACACATTTGCAATAAATTTTGAATATGGGGGTGAAATAGTCGAACTATCTGTTCCATTATCTCCTCAGATGAATCGAATCTTCCGATTTCGAGTTGCTTATCAGGTTCACCTGGATACAGAAATAATTAGTAATATGATAAATTAAATTTCGGTTCAATTATCAATCAATATTTTTCTTCAAATCTTATAATGCATACCAAATCCTCTTTGCTTCAAGAATTTTAACTCTTGATTTGATGGGTAAAAATCGGCATGTGCTAATTTCACCAGGACCACTTTTCTTTTGAAGGTTCTCTTCCTCTTTCGACCCTTACTTGGGCTAGACTGGACTTCATTTCTCCTGAAATTCCTTCGTGTCGCTCTTATCAAAGATGTAAAACCCCGCTCTTCAACTGTGGGTTCACTAGATGCACTAGCTGCCACTCGTAACAGACGGTCGGCGATTTCTCTTTCCTCAGACATTTGAATCTAGCATCAAATATCATTTAGTTGATTCAATAATTTAACTGGATGTACTGACTATAGTATACCCTGTAGGGTGTTTCGTTTGATGGCAAAATTTTTTCTTATTCGCCTCAGAACTAAAAACGAGCTCTCGTAAAATAAAAACTGAGAAAAAATCTCAAGAGATTACTTTATTTAATCGATATAGAAAAAATGTAATTTTTCTTCCAAATTGATATAGCTCAGCCGCATCGAATAATACGAGATTGGTTAAGGAGTCGTTTTTTAGGAAATTGAATTATCTACGAAGAGTACGTTGGCACATTCCTTGGCCTAAGCCGGATAAGGAGATAGCCATACGGAAGAAGAAGAAGAATTATCTACGAAAATGTCACGGGACTAAAATTTGTAACTCGAACGGTTCGCAAGTTATAAGCGTCGAAAGTCAATTTTATTTCCCGCTTGATTAACATGGGAAAGATTTGATTTTTTTCTAAAATCAATATAACTTCGCCGCATTAGATGATAAGAGATTTTTTGAGAAGTCGGTTTTCAGGGAATTAAGTTCTCTGTGAAAATTTCCCAGGAACAAAATTTGTAATTCGAACGGTTCGCAAGTTATAAGCACCAATGAAAATGACTTTTGACGCTTATGACTTGCAAAGTGTTTGAGCTACAAATTTTGGTCCCGGAAAATTTTCATAGAGAATTTGATCTTGTGAATAAGATCTGACTATGAATACCGACCCCAGAGAATCTGGAGCCGCGGATCTGGATCTGGAGCCGCGAGACCTTTAGGTTTAATCAAACGGTATACTTGATTGCTTGCTTCATTTCGTACAGGCCAATCTGCAGGCTGCTGAAAAGAATAAAGACAATGCCAGCAGGCCGGAGTTTTTGATATCCCTCGTACCCGATGCGAATAAAACATACATATAATAACTATAATAATCACTATAATCATCATTTGTATGTTTTATTCGCATCGGGTACGAGGGATATCGAAAACCCCGGCCTGCTGGAATGCTCTTTATTCTTTTTAGCAACCTGCAGGCTGACCTGTATGGAATGAAGCAAGCAATAGATAAATAAATGTATGAATTCCGAGATAGTCACTTGTTGAAGCGATTCCTGAGATAACCGGTTATTTTGCGGAGCCGTTAAAATGAAATAACGGCTTGAATTTATTTGAACTGTTCGTTAGCAAAGAATAGAGATGTTACTGACAAATTATCTTACCTGATTGTCACAAGAACGGCCGATGATGATAATAATAAATTATCTTACCTGATTGTCACACGAACGGCCGATGCAAAAACTTTTTTAGGTTATGTGAAACACGCGTGCGAATCATACGATCCGAGCATCAACGGTGCCCTCTCGGGCCTATTTTTATTACTCACGATCAGTGTAGCCACGATCTGGTAACTTTCAAATCGAAATCGAATACATCGGAATTAAAATTATGTCGCGACATAATAATAATTGAATGAATTAAAATTATGCCGAGACATAATAATAATGGAATTGATTAAAATTATGTTGCGACATAATTATAATGCAATAAATAAAAATTATGTACATAATTTTTGTTCCTTGAATTATTATCATGTCGTAGCATAAAAAAAAATCTGAAATAAAATTATGCCATAGCATAATATAAATTCATCTCGATGAATTAAAATTATGTCACGACATAATAATAATTCAATGAATTGAAATTATGCCCTGACATAATTTTAATTCATCCAATTTCTATTATGTTACGTGATAATACAAATGATTGAATTATTTTTAGAAGCAACATAAGTTGAAATCATTCAATTATTATTATGTCGCAACAGAATTCTAATTCGTCGAACTCCCATTATGGCGCGACATAATTTCAATTCCTACAATTTTTATTATGCTGCTACATAATTTAAATTGATTGAATTATTATTAGTAGCAACATAATTTCAATTCATTCAATTATCATTATGTCGTGACATAATTTGAATGCTTTAATATTATGCCACAACATAAAAAAAATTATTTTAATTTATGCGTACACATAATAAGAATAGAACGCTAATCCTATTCTCTGCCACGCCGTTTTGCTATTTAGCATTAATTTTATGTTGCGACATAATTTTAAATAATTTTTTTTATGCCGTGACATAATATAAATGTTCCCGAATATTTTCATATTTTTCATCAAATAGAAATGTTTATTTTATTTTACATTCGAAATGCTTGCTATTAAACAGCAAAACGGCGTGCCATAACATACAAAGCCTAACGGTTCACAAAAAAATAAAACGGTATCCGCGATATGCAACCATCTACAAACACAAGGAATTAACGAACGGTTTGTGTTCAAAATCTATCCAATTATCTGACTGCGCAAGGAATTAGTGATTTATAAGTTATAGTATTGACCTTCTGATTACCCATATAAAGGAGAGATGAAAAAAATTATTAAAAAATTTCAGATTCGATGAAATTCTGCCAGCTGATCACAAAAATATTTGTAATGAAACTATGATATCTTTTTTTTTGTTAAATCAAAGCCCATTTTTCGATGTATAATAACATCCATACTATACGTGCTAAACTCATGCTTCAAATCACTCCAAATTTCGTCGGAAACTTTTCTGTAATTTTATCTTCACGTGTGCAATACGTACACGGCGTTATAATTTCAGACTTCTAAACTTGTAATATTCACACCACTTAAAAAAAAAACAATAACACGAAAAGTATGTCCATGGTAATATATACTTTATATTCTTGTCATTAGCTTGGAAACTGCTTTATTCGGGCCAAATCAACCCCACAGAATTTTTAGATAGGGCAGTGTGGCTGAAGGGCCATATATCGCAAAGGCTCGCAAATATCCCGGAGGAACGTTTGAATGATGAAGTTGAAATAGAAGAAACCCCATTAACCGTTCCTTCAGGTAACCAAACCATGATATTATAGTAAACTCTACAAAGCAAAATACATCATCTTAAGGGGGGAACCTGATTTAGGAGGCCAAAGAGCGTGATTTTCGGTACTTTTTTTTTCAGTAACAAAAAAACTAATTTTTAAAAAAATTGGAAATATATTATTGCATATTTGATCTAAAAGTAATTTTTTTAGTGAAAAATACTAAATATTAGTGGATCAAATTGGGCCATGTTGATATCGACTCGCTGCCGCACTCGTCCGTGATCCAAGAAATAATTTTTTTCCACAATACAACATTACAATCTCACAGTCAACTCCCAAGAGTGCAAATTATGTCGAAAATTGGAAAATTTACATAATTTTAAAGTAAGAAGATTTTTTCGAAGAAATTTGGACAGTTTTTTACAAAAAACGAGCTTTCCCCCTCAATAGACTGTACATTCAACATCCACGTCTCTTTGAAACTGTCAAGTCTCTCTTATCTTGTGAAACCAAATTGGCGAAACGCGTCTCCTTGGTTAGCATGAATTCATAATCTAGTTCATATACTAATATCACTGTGACACTCATTTTCTACTTTTCTAGAAACTGATCCGGATTATGATCGCCAATTATTTGAAGGTGTGCACTTCGACGAATTTCCCCATGAGCATGGTGACGCACTACCAGTGGAAGTCCAAGATCATGATAAATTATTAGATATATCATCGACGAACAGAAACACAATCATTTTAAGGCGGCGCTGTAGGCGATTTTTACCGACATCAACTATTCTTTCGAATATCTCCGAGACGGAGGGTCCAATCGGATTGTTCTTTGGGCAGTTGATGTTTGACGAGGAATGAGATCGATCTATCATGATAAATTCAGCGAAATAATTATTATTTTTTTTTTCGATCGCAAAGTGTGGGCGTGCCACCTATTTCGACTTATATCAAGGCCTATGCATCGAAAATGGAAAATCGGCTGCCTGAGCCCGATTCTGTATGAAATTCCGAACACAACCATCCGAAAACATCTTTGTTTTCGACAACGATCAAGACGTAAGAAGTATTCTACGAATTTGTGGTAATTAGCAAATGTCAACGGCTGGAAGCAGCCATTATATTAGTTCCCAAAACGCCTGTAAGACGTCGCCGCGCGCGAGTTTTCTGCTTCTCGTTCTACCACCACTGTTACGTTGGTATGCTGATACCACGTGATTCGACGTGCAGTCAGAGATGATTTGAAGACTAACAAAACGTATATTCACGATATAATACTTTTCAATGATTTCTGCAATGTCTTGGTAAGTGAAAATATTCAATCGATTCATAATTGAGCATTTTGTTCATTTATTTTCATTATTCTACAATTTTTCCATGGATTTCAATACAATTATATGGAATAATATGTGAACAATTGTACTGCATATAATATAATTTCACGCTATACATCATTCGTATTATCTATTATATAAAATCATATGAAAATACATATGATATACGATCTATACATAGGTATAATATGACCATGGATAGTAGAATATTCGTATCTATAGATTCGTTCCAAATAATTGAAGAAAAAAAAAATATCTTACGATCGTCAGCTCTCCTTCTCAACCAGTGTTGCGAGTCGCTTATGACATTTGAATTACCCATTTAATTACACATTACCAAAGTCATGGGTGATTGAATAAAAATTAAATTACCCATTGAATAAAAATTTAATTATACGTTACCAAAATAATAGAATATGTATAAGAACTTATGATATTCAGGCTATAATTCTTCTATACATACATGATTATTTTGGTAACACGTAATTAAATATTTATTCAATCACCCATTACTTTGGTACCCTGGTGAAAATTTCTACTTCTACAAATTTTTAGGGCATTTCGAACGTTTGTGTAGTTTTTCATAAGAAATTGTAGCTTTTCGTAGTTTTCCATTAAAAATCATAGATTTTCTTAATTTATTATAAAAAATTGGCAATTTTCGTGGTACACCATAGAAATACGTAGATTTTGGTAGTTTTTCATTGAAAAATTACAATTTTTTATGAAAAATGACAAAAAATTACAATTTCTTCTGACAAACTACAAACGGTTCGAATAGGCCTAAAAATTCGAAAAATCATTTTCACCAGGGTAATGTGTGATATTACTCACTACTTCGGTAATGTGTAATTAAATGGGTAATTTAAATGTCATAAGCGACTCGCAACACTGGTTGAGAAGGAGAGCTGACGATCGTAAGATATTTTTTTTTTCTACAATTATTTGGAACGAATCTATAGATACGAATATTCTACTAACCATGGTCATATTATACCTATGTATAGATCGTATATCATATGTATTTTCATATGATTTTATATAATAGATAATACGAATGATGTATAGCGTGAAATTATATTATACAGGATGTATCAGGTTGAGCGCACCGAATGGTGTGATTAGATTCCGCGAGACATTCTAAGACTAAATTCCCTTACCAAAAATTCGAGGGCTTAATAATTTTCGAGTTACAGAATATCTTAGTTGACTAATCACAGGGCCTGGAGCTGACCGAGTCAGGGCCGTGTCAAAAGAATAAAATAGGTAGTGCCCGTGGGTCTAATCCCGTAAAATTTTATTTTCCTATTTCGAAGAAGGCGTCGACATCATCTTCGGGAAATGTCCGTGTAAAGCATACGTCTTCCTTATCTTCGTCTTTCAGGTCATCCGCTTCATAGTCTTCGGCGCCAGGTCATCTGCTTAGTAATTTTCGTCGTCCAGGTCATTCACTTCGTAGTTTTCGGCGTCCAGGTCATCGGCTTTCTAGTCTTCGGCGCCAGGTCATCTGCGTTGCTTTCATCTTCCAGGTTCATCGTGCAGGACCTGGACTCCGAAAACTACGAAGCGGAGGACCTGGACGCTGAAAACTACAAAGCAGAGACCCAGGACGCAGATAAGGAAGACGTATGCGAGGACATTTCCCGAAGATGAGTCGATGTCACCTTCGAAAAAGGAAAATAAAATTATACGGGCTCACACCCATGGGCACTACCTATTTTATTCTTTTGATACGGCACTAACTAGGCCAGCTCCGAGCCCTGTGATTGGTCAACTGAGATATTCTATAACTCGGAAACTATTAGGCCCTCGAATTTTTGGTGAAGGGAATTTAGTCTTAGAATGACTCAAGGAATCTACCCACATAATTCGGTGCGCTCAACCTGATACACCCTGTATGCAGTACAATTGTTCACACATGATTCCATATAATTGTATTGAAATCCATGGAAAAATTGTAGAATAATGAAAATAAATGAACAAAATGCTCAATTATGAATCGATTGAATATTTTCACTTACCAAGACATTGCAGAAATCATTGAAAAGTATTATATCGTGAATATACGTTTTGTTAGTCTTCAAATCATCTCCGACTGCACGTCGAATCACGTGGTACCAGCATACCAACGTAACAGTGGTGGTAGAACGAGAAGCAGAAAACTTGCGCGCGGCGACGTCTTACAGGCGTTTTGGGAACTAATATAATGGCTGTTTCCAGCCGTTGACATAATTGCTAATTACTACAAATTCGTAGAATACTTCTTACATCTTTATCGTTGTCGAAGACAAAGATGTTTTCGGATGGTTGTGTTCGGAATTTTATACAGAATCGGGCTCAGGCAGCTGATTTTCCATTTTCGATGCATAGGCCTTGATATAAGTCGAAATAGGTGGCACGCCCACACTTTGCGATCGAAAAAAAAAAAAATTAATTATTTCGCTGAATTTATCATGATAGATCAAACTCATTCCTCGTCAAACATCGACTGCCCAAAGAACAATCCGATTGGACCCTCTGTTTCGGAGATATTCGAAAGAATAGTTGATGTCGGTAAAAATCGCCTACAGCCCCGCCTTAAATACATTTTGGAGAAAAGGACAGTCTTTTGTTATTCGAATGCTAAAACAAACAGAACGACAGTTTTTTCAGAAAAAGTAAAATACCCATAATATTCTACATACCTCCAGGAACCTCAGCCATATTTTCAATATTTTTTTGTGATTGTAACTTCGCGTAAATATTACTTCGAACTTTGTAATGAATTTCGTAGACGCGCGCGTCGAGCATATGCCGTTGCAGAGGGTCAACTTTACACTGAAATATCTCGGCAACCAGAGGTCGTCGGGGGTTGGGTTTTAGATAGAGGGGATATTCCTGAGCCAATCCCCACCAGTCATACATTAAAAAAAAAATCATATTTCCGAATTTTGGCCGCACTTAGGCCGAAATCCCCCACTGTGCATTGGCAGGGAATGCCTCCTATATAAATCATATAAATACCTGATAAGGGTATATTTAAGGCATTCCACGCCAAACCGACCTATATCTGACTCTCTTCATGGGCGATTTTTTTCATCTTTGAGTTTGGTGTGGAGTAGATGAAAAAAACATCTATTACCAAGTTTTAGATTTTTTGGACCACGGGTTTGATTCCTACTGCTCTCAAAAACACAAAAACCCAGTGAACGGATAGCCCGAATCGATTGACTTTTAATTTTTCTCATAAATTCTTTGTTAACAAAAAAAAAAATTTGCACACTAATATGAAAGTGGGAAAGCCTTTGGTTTGGAAGCTACAGGCGAAACGAGTAATTGAATCAATGGGAAGAATCGAATTAAATATACATTTTTATGTGATTTCTTATACGAAAGGTTAAAAAGTTCAGAATGCCATTTGATTCGCTTAGCTATGATAAAAAAAAAGACAAAATTATTTTTAAATTGCATTGTTTTAGAATATCGATTTAATTTGAGCGAAAATTTCGATACCAGGATGAAGGTGGGCACTAAATTAGTGCCTCAACTGCAAATATTCGTATGTTATACCTATGTGTAATATATTACGCGAAAAAGAAATAAGAAATAAGTTCCGAAATATACGAATATTTGCAGCTTAGAAACTAATTCAGCTGTCAAAATTACCTATGACACCCAAAAAATGTACTCCATTGTAAATGTGCATCGAAGTGTGCATGATTTTTTCAATGTTTATTTGTCTATAACTTCTAAACTAAAAGCATGCCCCCCTCCATCCAAGTCCCAAAATTTTCGTTTAAATGAAATCGATATTTAAAAATAATGCGATTTGAAAATGATTTTTTTTTTTCATCATAACTAAGCGAATCAAATGGCATTCTGAACTTTTTAACCTTCCGTATAAGAAATTACATAAAAATGGATATTTAATTCGATTTTTCTTATTGATTTATTCATTTGTTTTTGGCTGTAGCTTCTAAACCAAAAGCGTGCCCACCTCATATTGGTCTCAAAATTTGTTTTTCAACGAAGAATTTATAAGAAAAATTTGGAGCCAATCGATTTGGGCTATCCGTTCATTGGGTTTTTGTGTTTTTGAGAGCAGTAGGAATCAAACCCGTGGTCTACAAAATCTAAAACTTGGTAAAAGATGTTTTTTTCGTCTACTTTACGCCATATTCAAAAATGAAAAAAATCGCCGATGGTGAAGGTCAGACGTAGGTCGGTTCGGTGTGGAATGCCTCATTTAGTAGAGTAGAAATAGGATTTCGTTTTACCCTACCGGCTGTAAAAAAGTTTTACTTCAAAAAAATTTGTTCATACGGTGACTTTCAATTGTACTCGTGCGGCTGTAATAAGGTTATCAAATTCCGAGAACGGCAATGTTACACACATTACTAGTAAAGTGAACATCACTTCTTTAATTTTTGAGGGATACGCCCTTCTGGCTGTAAGGAGGCGATTTTATTCCAGAAAAAATTGATGAATGATCTACCAGACGAGCGTAACCCTTTTGTTGCGGGTTACGTCTTTTTGGCAATATTGTAGTGAGCTTACGCCCTACTGGCTGTAGGCTGCTCAATTTTTCTTCTATGGAACTTACGTGTTAAAGTTGGGGATACGCCCTTATGGCAGTAAGAGCGGTCATCAAAAGTCGAAAAACAGTGGGTTACGTACTTCTGGTCCTAAGCTATCGATATAATCAAATGCGAAACGTACAATCAATTTGGTATAGCCGTTTCGGAAAAAAATCGAGAAAATAATTCATCTCGGTTCAAATCGACTATATCATCCTTGATTACCTGATCGTCGCTTAGCTTGGTCTCGTCGATTAAGTTCCAGGCGTAGGGTACCAGTGTTATGGTTTCAAAGGTCAGGAACGTGTTCTCGGCAGTATACTGAAACAGAAAAAAAACGTCTGTGAAGCGAGAAGTTTTGAGTAAATCAAGACCATTGTACAATAAAATGACTGAAGACTGACCTACGATTAATCAGGAGATAACTTTGGTTTTCTATTATGTACTTTCGTTAGGATTACATACACTGAGAAAAAAGTATGGGAAACTATAATTGAATCTTTGGGCGGAACCAAGCTGCTGTGTAGCTACAAGAGCAGAACTCTAGTGCCTGACTTGATTGGTTTGCATGCAAGATGCGCATGCGGTATAGCTGTGGGAGCTTAACAACAAATATCTTATAGCAGCCATTTCGTGTCCGATATTTCCTAGTTTAGGCACATGTTACGTGCACCATGGGTTTGAAATGTTCAAACAACTTCGAGACTTCAGGATTTGGGAGCTGGAATCATTCTTTGATTAGCGGAGGATAATAACTTGTTAACACCACAGTAACTTTGATAACTATGAACAAAGAGAATTGTAATGTATTTTAGGTAACATTGGCGGACAAATATACACGTCCCATTGAGTGACTAGCATAGAGCCAACTAAGGCACGTTAGGCGAAAGATTGAAACATCGAGCTGACCGATCGACTATTCGAAATATTTCCGTTTGAATTCTTGGCTTGGATTTTGTCAAATCCTGAACAGTTGAGATTCATTCATGGAAAAAAATAAACATTAAAATTTGCTCATATTTCGAGTAACCCGGAACTCCGGACGGAATTCAGCAAATATTACAAAGTGTTAGGTTTTTTTCAACCATTGTTCAAACATTGTTATTTTTATAGTTTGAAATAGTATTCTTCGGCAATTGAACTTTTTAAATACCGAAAAATGCTATTTCAAACTATGAAAATAACCATGTGTTTGTTAAAAAAAACCTAACACTTTGTAATATGTGCTGAATTCCGTTCGGAGTTTCGGGTTAATATTTAAACAGTAAAAAGTAATCGAAATCTGAGCATATATTTATGTTTTTTTTTCTTCCGTGTACATGTTGTGACGTGCCTGTTTTTGTAGTACACTAGACTCTCGCAGATATCAGTCTGCGAGATATCAACCGAGGCTCAGCCGACTACCCCATCTCCGCCGTCGTCGATAACAACGGCATGTGCGCGCAAACGTGAACCAGCTTTTTGCTCGTCACTAGGGCCGCAGCATCGGATCACAGCGTAACGTACTGGCGCCCCTTCGGCTTTTGTTCACACACAATGAAACATTTTTCAAATCTGGGGCGCCTGAATCTTGTTGTCACAGCCCTGAGGAAAGGCGGACTTGAGCGCGCTGCAAGATATCAACTTTGGTCCCAAGTGTTGATATCTGCGAGATTCTAGTGATCCGAGACAGTCTCTTGAAACTAACTGGTCGACAGCGCAAGCGCGAGTTTCGGCGTCTGCTAATACAGGTTGGCCATCGGGAGTTTTAGCTGTCAAAGTCTATTTTTGATGGCCGAGCAGTTGATTCGGATTTTAAGGTTGAAATCTCGAATAATTGAAGTCATGATTCAGAAATTCTCGAAAAGCTTTTAGTTTTGAGATTGATATTCGATTTTAGAATGAACCGTTGAAATTTTTTCGCAATACTGCCTCGCTTCGATGCTATGTATTTTCTTCGAAAATTCGTTCTATTTAATTAGGATTGAACATTTTTTGTTTGATTGGTGGTTGCTTACTGAAAACAAAGCAGGTGGTTGAAACTAGTTGATTCAATCATGTTATTCAAATACAGTCGAAATAACATCTGTACCTGTACTACAAATAAATCAATAAACAAACCAAATCTTTCCGATCAACAGGAAATATTGGTAAATAAGTGCTGATTGGTGGCTACTCCTAGAATAAGTCTGCAACCGCCAAAGCAATCGCATATCTTTGCCATTCATCGATACCTTCTATTCATTTTTATCACGTGTGGCTTTCCACGTGAAGCAGGCCACTTTTTTTGGTGACCATTACCAATTTTGACTTCGACCGGGTATTTTGTACTACTTATAGACATAAGTCTTTGGGCCAGGTCAAAGGCCGTTGCAGGTCTCGGTTTGCTACCTAGCATAGGTAATAGAAATGCTATTTTCGCGCGCAAGCTCTTCCTTCGCGGCTCATATCTCAGTTGTTTTGGATGGAAAGTTCGAAGTTATACAGGCTGAGTTTTCTCCGGGGTCCTGAGAGGGTGTGGTTTAAATTGGCTGAGAATCCGCCTCTTCCTGTTCATACTTGGTATTATCAGAATGATAATTCTCACTCATTGTCAGCTACTATTTATTTAGCTCTTGCCATGTAGCTACAATATACGAAAATGTGTGTAGCTTTGTCAAAACAATGAGATATTATTATTTACCTCAATTTCTGAATGGATTGTCTGTCATGAGCTAGCTTGCTCAGAATAATAGATAGAAACAACGGTACCTGTATCCGAATGGAGACTATCGTGACAATAACAAGTATGAATAAAAGTAGGCCGCGCCAGCAAATTTAAGCCACACCCTCTCAGGACCCCGGAGAAAACTCACCCTGTATAGTGATTCTTGTAGCTATTTTCACGCGCTTTCGAGTCATTATACTCACATTCCTTCACGACTACAATGTGGTACTCAAAAACGCTGTCTAATTAATATTTTTGACTTTCACGAAGTTCGCCCATTTTGAAATTTTTTTTTTTATTTCTAAAAAAGGCTCAAAATACCTATAAAAAATAGATTTTTAGAGTGATATCCTTGATATTCGTGGCGCCACTTACCCTAAACTCGGGGGACAGCTAGATAACCCCCCAAAAGCACCTCTGGTGCAAAAACCTTTCGCCAAGTACAATAATGCAGTCAACACCGACAAAAAAATCCATCAACAAAATACTATAAAAATGTCTACTCACAAAAGACTTGAAATCAGATACAATTGCCAAGTACATACATGTCTTCTGTATAGTAAAGGCTCACAACAGAAAATTATTAAATAGTTATTATTAAATAGTGTCGTTTTTTTCTGAATAGTGGCTTTTGATAATTTGTGGGGAAAAAATTAGGAGAAAAAATTTAGAAAGTGGTACTTGGCGGGCCAGGTATAGATGAAGGGAAGAGTGCACTGCACTAAGATCGGTACATAGTTTGTTCTGTAATATGTATATTGCTATAAAGGCCCGCCAAGTACCACTTTCTGAATTTTTTTTCCTAATTTTTTCCCTAAAAATTATCGAAAGCCACTATCCAGAAAAAACAACACTATTTAATAATAACTATTTAATAATTTTCTGTTGTGAACCTTTACTATCCAGAAGACATGTATGTACTTGGCAATTGTATCTGATTTCAAGTCTTTTGTGAGTAGACATTTTTATAGTATTTTGTTGATTGATTTTTTTGTCGGTGTTGACTGCATTATTGTACTTGGCGAAAGGTTTTTGCACCAGAGGTGCTTTTTGGGGGTGATATCACTACTTTTTGTAGAATTTTGCTTGACTACCTAATAAATGTGCTCGCTCGATACGCTTGCTCGATTGGGTTTCCCTATATCCTTGCTCGCTAGGTTCGCTCGGTCGTCATCATTCTGCCAATTGTTTCAATAAGTATCTTAATGCATGCATGTACGGCGATACATTTTATATCATCTGAATCCCTCGGTAAACAGTAATGTTAAATGTGGTAGTCTTAATACAAATTATTATTTTGAGAAACACTCTTTGACCAGTTACCATATAATCTTTTCTATATAGTTCTAGTTTTCTATATAGTCACTATTCGTAAACTAAAGCAAGATAAATAATATGTGGTGAAAGCACAGAGGCCTGAATTAATGGCACCCACTACCATCTGTTGCCTTCCAAGCACTATGTAGATATCTTTTTTCGTGCATTTACTGAATATGATATATATTTGACGCATCAAATATACGAAAATATTCGGAAATTAAAATATTTATTCATTTCATTCGTGCATAATCGATTGTGTCATATAAGGTATAGATTAACCTTCATGCGATTCGATAACCGCATCTGAAACCCAACCTTAAAATTGCGCGCTCAATCATTTCATGAGAGATTTTTATGATTCCGACCCTCGCTTTGAACGTAAATTTCATAATGAGTAACTATAGGGAGCATAACTGGGACTGTTACAATTTTATACTTGCTAATATTGATAAACTTTACGAATTGGAATGCAATAAAGTGAAAGACTAAACAGTCAAAGAGTCAAAATGAGGAAAGACCGAGAAGTGGAATGGGTACAATAGCGGCCCCTTACGGAGCGTTAAAAATAATTGAAATTTGAGAAAAAGTCGGAAGGTCTTAAGCTTGGAAATTATCATTTAGTGCAACTATTGAACAAGAACGATTTTGAATGTCAGTAGAAGATGGTTTTTCGTCATTTGAGCCTTTCACTATTTTGGTCGTTCTATTTTTGCTTATCCAAGTTTGTTGTATTCCAACTTTTTTCTTTCAAGATATTAGTTTTCGGTATACCGGCTAATCAATATATTAGCTCCCCTACTTTTTCAGTTTCGACGATTTGAACTTTCTGCATAATTGTAATCAATGTTTGATCATTCAAAGTAAGGGGTACGTGAAAATGAATTTTCGTTGGATGACCATTTCTCTAAATAACCTTTTTCTGAAACAGTCATTCGACTTACTGATACGTCGACAAGTTTTTGTTCCACTAACTGATCTTCCGTTACAAAAGAATTCGCTATGTTGAAATTCCACGTATGAACCCTTCTTTATTTTCGCCACTCAAAATTCTGACCGGCACCCTTTTATATTTCGCCATTAGGGACATGAAAACTGAGGTGTTTTTTTTTGAAAATCGAGAAGATTTCCGACGAAACACTGTATTTTTCGACTATCGAGTCAATTAATAACTATGAATAAAATTTCGATTATTTTCTCAAGTGAACTTCACAAAATTGTCACTTTTTACAGGTATAAACATGATTTATGAAAAAGACCCAGCAAAGTATTCGTAAGTGAATGGATGTGCAGAACAAAAAATACTTCAAGTAGCTGTTCCTATACATAATCGTATTTATCTTTCGTCTAAAACTGTAAAATAGAATTATCTGGGCACATAATTGTTTCAGATTTAAAATTTTTATAAAATTCAACTACCATCTATGTAACACATTCATACGTCACTTATAACGTGCCTCAATTTTTTTACATATTATACATGATTTTTAGCAAAAAATAGGGAAATTTGATTCTTTCATTAACCTGCTTAAAAAATGGATCCAAAAACCTAACAGCAATTCATGTGACACTTCGCTAGATACTAGTGATAATAATTCGGATAAAAAAAAGTTCCAAAACTTAAAACTGTCACAAGGAAATGGAAAAGACTTGAGGCACATTCTGAATGATGTCTGTGTTACATGAATTATAAACGAATTTTCGAAAATTTTTTCGAAATCTGGAAGTATGTACCTTCCTTTCACAACAATTTGCTGGGTCTTTTTTTTTAAATACGTCGGTTATATGTAGTGACAAAGTTACAGCTACATCTAAATTGTTGGATTGTTAAAATATGTCGGATTTTAAAAAATTTATACCTCGAAAACTACTTCAGTCGAAAATCTGGGAAAATTTAGAGATGTTCATTGGAATAGGTTAATTGCTACGAAAAATCAATTAAAACATCCGAGGAAGTCAGATCCAGTACTTGACTGATTTGGTATGGAAAGTCTCATACAGTATACATATACCTCTATGGATCTACTATCCATGAATTTTTATAATTTATGAGATTTCAGTAAAAAAATCAACAAATAACAACTGCAGCAACTTTACTTCATTCTGTTCTACCCAGAGAGGCTATAAATTGCGTTCGTGCTTTAACCAATTATTGCGTATACGTTTACAGACAATCAGACTAATTATGACGCACGCAGAGGAAGAGGAGGGCGAAGAGGGCGAGAAGGCAGAGGATCAGGAAGTGGGGTAAGTGTGGAGAAACCATTCTAACATCATGTCTTGTTACTTTTCAAGGACCGAGAATCATCCTGAAATCCAGTGACTATTTGAAATAGTATTGGAGTATCCTGAAATTGTACTTGTGTCCCTGAAATTTTACTGATTCATTTGAATTTGTCAGTGCTGGAGAGATCTGAAAGTTGAAACAAGTTTGTTCGCTATTCCGAAAGTTCATTCAAAAAAAGGAATATACTATCAATCATAAATAATCCAAACTCAGTCACTTATTTTCACACGTATACATTTTCATGGATGTATATGAGCCACTCTACCAAATCCTGTACGCAAATCCGCCCTCCAAATTTTTTATGTTTCTTTCAAATTATTTAGGTGTCAATGAAGAGATTTTTCGAGTATGAAAGATCTCTGACTTCAATTAATAGGGGTTTTCGTAATAATTAGATTTTGCTTCGAAATTTTTCATTTTAATTAAACGGGTCAAAAAATGCCTTAAAAAGAATTAAAAATATGGTGTTTGATCGGAAATTTTCCGAATTTTTCGAAAATGATGATCATTTTATTTTCACTCGTCATTTTGGGCGCGAAATTCAAAAAATAAGACTTAATATGTAAATTTCACCATGTTCTCCATTGTTTTTTAAAAATCGGATTATGTTTTCTAAAAAATCAGAAAATTTCCGATGAAAATCATGTCTAAAAATTTTCCGCTCGCTTACCTTAAAGTCACAGTTACGGTTTAAATAAAATTTTCGCGGCTTTTCTCATTATTTGTGCATTTCTTCATTTATTCTTGATCCAGAATATAACGAGCGGAAAATTCTCAGACATGATTTTCATCGAAAATTTCCTGAATTTTCAGAAAAAAAAATCCAATTTTCAAAAAACGATGGAAAACATGTTGAAATTGACATTTAAAGTCTTATTTTTAGAATTTCGCGTTGAAAATGACAAGCGAAAATAAAATAATCATCATTTTCGAAAAATTCAGAAAATTGCCGATCGAACACCATGTTGTTAATTTTTTTCTAAGGCATTTTTTGAACCGTTTAATAAGAATGAAAAATTTCGAAGCAAAATCTAATTATTACGAAAACCCCTATTAACTGAAGTCAGAGATCTTTCATACTCGAGAAATCTCTTTGTTGACACCTAAATAATGTGAAAGAAACATAAAAAATTTGGAGGCCGGATTTGCGTACAGGATTTGGTGGAATGGCTCATATATGGGGCATTCCATGTCAATTCGACCTGAGTTTGACCCTCGACCTCTCGGATTGGGCCCGCGATTTTTTGTATGATTGTTCTCACTTTGAAAGGCATTCGAATTTTTAACTTCCCGCTATGAAAATTGAAAATTTTCATAAAAGAAGGGAAGTTACTGGTTTCGGTCCGATTTTCGAAAACCGAGTTTTCATCAGATGTCGACGTTTTGAGGTCCTAGGAAGCTATTCCGACTATTTTTGGATGGACGTCCGTATGTGTGTGTGTGTGTGTGTGTGTGTGTAACTAATTTTTTGTCGTACGATATCTTTAGAACGAATTGACCGATTGGAATAGTTCTTGTAGCGATCGAAAGGGTTTATCGAGACTTAGATCTGATTAGATTTTGGAGTCGATCGGTCGAGTAGTTCCAAAGTTATTCGACAAATAAAAATTAAAAAAAAAAAAAAATTTCAGGTTTTTAGCGCATAACTCCTAAACCGTTCGTGCGATTAGTCTCAAAACTTAATCAGGTTTAAGTCTTGGATAGCCCTTTCGATTGCAGCAACATTCATCAAAATCGAACGACTAGTTTAAAAGATATTGCACGACAAAAATTTCTTTTTTTGTCGTACGATACCTTTGGAACGAGTTAACCGATTTGAATGATTCCTGCGGCGATCGAAAAGGTATACCAGGACTTAAATTTAATTGAGACTGGACGATATCTTCTGACATCGAATATAACTCCCTGAAACCTAGAAATGTTGATATTTGAAAAAACTCGATTTTTGATTGAACATCAGACGGAAAAAAATTTGTATATGGAAAACTAACTATACTTATAACCTGCTTCAATGTATTATAAACACAAGAGTATCAATTTATTGTAACGTATATTTAACATATAGCGGGAAGTTTTAGGGTTGGCTCACAGGTCAACCGGTTTCCTAATTTTTTTCTTAGATTTTTTCAAATCGATTTTAATTTTCTACAACTTCTGAAAACCACCATATTGATCGACACCATTTAAAAATCTGAAAAAATTCTGAAAAATCCTGTGCCAGATATCAAAATTTTGAGGCTTAGAGCCGGACTGGGGAAATTTTTCCTTCTTACTATTTCAAAGCTTTTTCGGGAAGAAAATGTTAAAAAAATTTGAAGCGGGAGTTATTTTACTATGGATGGTTGATAAAACATTTTCGTACGTCACACCGGATTTGCAAAAAAATTTTCCAGATTTTTCGCAGGAGATTTTGGTTTTCTTTCTTATTTCGAAAAAATCTCTTGCGAAAAATCTGAAAAAATTTTCACAAATACGGTGTGACGTATAAAAATGTTTCAGCAACCGTCCATAGTGAAATAACTCTCGCTTCGAATTTTTTTAACTTTTTTTTTTAGAAAAAGCTTTGAAACAGAAAGAAGGAAAAATCTTCCCATTCCGGCTCTAAGCTTAAAGATTTTGATATCTGACAGACGATGTTCCAGAATTTTTTCAGATTTTCAAATTGTGTCGATCAATATGGTCGTTTTCAAAAATTATAGAAAATTCAAAGAGATTTGAGAAAATCTATAAAAAATCCGAGTGCCGTTCAAAGTGAGAACAATCGTACAAAGAATCACGGGCCCAATCCGAGAGGTCAAGGGTCAAATTCAGGTCGAATTGACATGGAATGCCCCATTTATTGTAATATCCACTTTCAATTACACCGTACGTTTTTTTAGAATGTTTCTATGATAAACTTATTCATTGGGTTTTTGTTTGCATAGGAAAACGGTTCGGAACGAATCCGTCAGTCGCGCAGCAGAAGCGGCGGGCGCTCAAAAATAGCGCATGCGGCAGCATTTAGGGCCTTAGCTGCAACGCGAGACCCATGGCCTCGATTGCCGCGGTTTGTGTCGCCAGAGACGCTAGCACAGCGGTCACCGGAACAGGCCGTGCGGCAGTCACCGGAACGGGCCGTTCAGCGGTCGCCAGAGCCAGGAGAACTGCCCGAAACGCCACGGCGGTCAACAGTAATGGGCAGGTCGCGAGGGCGAGCCATGAGGCACCGGGGGCACCGATCCCGCAGTACTCAAAGTCGGGGTGGAGGATCGTCCACGCGTGAACGAGGTAGCACGCGTGGACGAGGTAGGTCGCGCGGTAAAAACCGAGACAACCGCAGAAATCATGGAGGCAGGCCAACTGATATGGCCGACCATCGAGGTCGCGGTGCACCTCAGGCTATGTTCGGAAACATATTATATGGCCGAAACGTATACGTGTACCAATGCCACGGTCAGGCACCACCACCATTTCCAAAATAAAAGGTATACGTCTCGGTCATATAATATATTTCCGAGCAAAATTCGTTTTAAAATAAAATGTTTTTTTTAAATGATCGCAAGTGTCTTGTGTGTTATTCATAATTTCCACTCCCAATAATTCTTTGTAAAGTTACGTAGTATTTCGTCCGCATGAATAGATTCGACATTGCGACCGTAGCAAAACTTATAAACTTACGAACAGATCGCCACCCATGAGCTCATGAGATAGAAGTGTTTAGATAAAGATGTCAGGTAATTTATTAAGTTGTTTTTTCGTTTGCTCACAAGGTTGTCACCAAAATTCTAATATTTTCTCCATGAATAATTTTGTTAGGGTGCCATAGATAAGATATTAGCCACGATTGAAAAAGTTTAGCAGGTAAAATGCAGTGCGTGTCAATATCCGTGTAATGAAATTGTTTCGAAATCCGAAAATCATATCAGAAAAATCCGTGCGATGACTGAATAAATTTTCACTTTGTTTGATTGTTATCTATGCCGGAGAATTTCCATGGGAATCCATGAGATCATAGGGATTTTAACACGATCCATGGAAATATTTAGAAAAAAATTAAATACAAATAGACTACAACTAATTACACCGAAGATTGGTATCATACATTATAGAATTCTAATCAGAAGTTATAAATCATAGCAATCAAGTGAAAAAAAAAATCATAAAAATGTATATAAAATGGGAAAAGAAAATTAATTAAAAAATCGAAAGCAAAATCTACGCACGCTGGGGTATAGTGTCAAATGTTTGGTTGGAATGCAGAAAAATTGAAACCAAAAATATCAAAAGTGATATACTCGGCGAAAATCGAATTTACCTAAATAGTGTTAAAAAATGCGTCATGGCATTTGGATCTATTTTATTCTAAAAGGACATTTTCCGACGAACATTTTCATGTACATATTTGGTTTTATCGATCGGAGTCACCAGAGCTGCGTAATATTTGCTTGAATGTTATGTTAGCTGAAAAAAATGAACATTCATAGCTCAAATAGTATTTGAACCAAATATTTGAAATTAGTCACTCAAGTTGCTGTCAATGTGCTAATGATGAAAAAAAAATTATCAAAATAATTGAACTGGGTGAGGAACCGAACCCGTCTCTCTTGGTAGAGAATTATACCTCACATGTATACTTTATATGTACACCTGTATTTGACCTACAATATATTTCAATAGATTTTAAACATAGGACAGAAAACAAGGTCGCATCGCCAGCATCTTAAGATCCAACTAAAAATGCTAGAGGTTTCTTTGCAGGAGAATGTACCAAATATGACATAGACTGAAGAAATATAAAAAGTTGATGATTTTCTAACACTCTCACAAAATAAAAATTTCTATTAGCTGAAAGTTTGAGCTCCACTGACAAATGAGTCGAATCTCGCAAAGCTTGATGGCGCTAATATCAGCCAGAGCGTGCGGCGGAAGCAGCAACTATGTTTGTAGGACCATGTCTGCATGTGTTCGTGTAGATGCCACCTTGTCACATCGTATTTTAGTCCCCAAGTTTTATTGCTGCTGCTGCTCTGATTTGACCCGGAGTGATTTCAGAAAACTGCTAATATGAGCTTCCAGCGCGCGCTGGTTATCTTAATAACGATTTGTAGTTCAAAGTGGGCGAAATGATGCTATCATCTTTCCGTGTCTGTGCATCGATGATGTATTAGTGTCAGCTGATTTTAGAGCTTCGTATAAATAAATAGATTTCTAATTCGAATTACCCTTATTTAATTTTTTGAAACCAGCGCACGCTAGCTGATAATCTAAGGATTACGCTGACAAAATTCGATAATGATCAGTGGATTAATAGAGACATGATCCGTTGACTAAATAGCAGTTGTGATGACTGGCTGGAAATGCGTAATATGTCGGTAAAACAGACCATCGCTCAAAAGCCCTTAAGGCCAATATGAATGCGACCAGTGCACGGAAACTGATTATTATTTGTTTCCATTAAATTACAAGCACTCGGTTCCATCAAGAATTTTCGTCTACGTCGTCTCCGTCATCATAAAAGTTGCCTGGGTATGTAGGGACATAGAGAGGATATTGGGACAGGGCAGTATACACGGGTGTGAAATCCGACAGAGTCGCTGGTCTATCCTATACCGTAACGTGTTTTTATTATTCTATGGTTAATGGGCACAAGTCCCATGCGCGTCGTGCATGCGCGAGCGTACTGATGACAGCACAGAATAATAACCTATATTTTGTGATGACAGCTCGGGAGTAGGGATGGCGATCTGAGATCGATTAATCGAAGAATCGATTATTTCGAGCAAAAAAATCGATATTTTGTAGTGAATCGATACTTTACCTTTGAAAATCGGGATTCGATTTTTTTATTTTGATGACAGGAAATATAAAACTGTCTAGAATGAGTTGAATGTATAGTTGGACGAGGAGTCGATGCTTGGGCTATCGAGACTATATTTTATAGATGATATACTATACACGTTAGGGTGTGTCAGTTTGAATTTTTTTTTTTAATTGTCATGGTGCTACTTTTCAAATCACTAGGTCTTATCAAGAAGAAGAATCCCACATAGTGAAATTTTTCTCCGTCAAGCTTAAATGGTTCCGAAACTTTTTTTAGTTTCCCATTTAATTAACACACAAAAAAATCTATTTTCGTGTCAATTTACATAGTTTTGTAGTTAATCAATATTTTTCAAAAAGATATTGACTTGTAAACAATTTTTGGAATTCTGCATCCGAAAAAAATTAATAAATTAAAATTATAAAAATAATAAAATGTGATATTTACTCTACAACCAAAAAACTAAAAAAAAGTTTCGGAACCACTTAGCCTTGACATACGAAATTTTTCGAGCGGGGAATCTCTTGGTGTTGACGAGAACTATCCATTAGAAACGTTGCCAGAAATCGTTTTTTTTTTTTGTGACACACCCTAATACACATGTGAAGACTGCTTTTCATTTAATTACGTACATACTCGCCAGATGGCGTGAGCTCAGTTTCTCCAGTTCTCCTGAATACGGAAAAGATACGCAACAATTAAGTTTGTGATCTATGGTTTGGTGTAATTATTGACATTATTTGTTTGTTTACATTCTGATTGTATTTTTGCGATGTAATATCAATAGAAAGATAGATTAATATTTCATAGTGCTTGATACAGACTGATATTCAATAAAAAGTAAGTAATCAATTGTTTTTTTCTATTTCTATGACACTTACACTGTACTACTTTATATTTAATTATCGATGTAACCTATTAATTAATTTCTTTTAACTCCATTAAAAATCATTCTCTAGTTATTTTTTTCACGACGCGATTGTTAATTCTATTTTAATTTTTTTCAGATCGATTAAAGTTAGTTGATGTATAGGATATTATTTTTCTTTAAATAAATTAATGGATACAGATAAAATCATTCCTATTTTTTTTTCCTGTTTAGTAATCAAAAATTGTATTTTTTCAGGATGTCAAATAAAAGCGATCTATTGAATCATTTTATAAAAAAGGATTTAGGGGGAGTATGTAAATATTGCCACGTAGAAGTAAAAACTAGAGGGAACCCAACAAATTTGCGAAATCATTTAGTCAGACGTCACCCACTGATTAAAACCGTAAGTCAAAAAAAGAAGAATGGTAGTGGTAGTGGTAATACTCAAAATGGTGATGGAAGTGGTCAAGTTAGTGAAACCTGTATTCTTTATATCTAAATAACATTTTTCGTTTTTCTACGTATGAATGTCAAAAATAAAAAGTGATGCTCAATTAAACTAAATAACACTATTCTCTTGGTTTTCTAGGTTTTAGAGAGTGACGCGACTTTAGACAACATTGCAGATTCTCGTAATGTTGACAACTCGGATACCGAAAGTGTGGCTTCAACTCATTCAACTGCTTCTGCATCAATTTCCAAACAGCAAACATTGACGTCTTGCGTTACAAATACATACTAAATTATATTTCACAGTTCGATTTTGAAATTAAATATAATCCGGGAAAAGAGAATATAGAAGCAGATTGTTTATCGAGAAATCCGGTGTTACCAGAATTAAAATCTGATTGTGAATCAAGAATTAAAATTGCTAATTTTGTAGCTCAGGAGGAAATTATAAAGGATCAAAAGAATTTAATTATGGACGATAATAGTTCTAAAGAAAATGATATTATATTTAAAACTCTAAATAACAAAAGGAAAATTTGGTTAACAGAGAACTACGGAATATCTATTTTAAAGAAACTACATTCAATACAGG
>OX451211.1:11922601-12079811 GCA_949628255.1 Macrophya alboannulata
ACAACATGAGGTGCGAACACTGCGCGCGCACTCGTCGGAGACGGTTTAAGAATAGGCGGTCCGACTTGCCTTCTATACCTAGGTGTTTGAATTTAGGCTCGAATCCGCGAAATGGTGCTTGATATACTCAAAGTTGCAATATAAAATTACGAAAAATGTTTGTTTTATTATTCTGGCTGCCCTTGCTAGATACGATAATAACTATATAGGGCTGATCATATCGATTTAAAGGAAAAAGAAGAAGAACGAGATGAGGCTTATGATTGTGGGACATGGAACCTGGGATTAGGTTCCGATAGCCAAAATAGAATAAATGAAAGAGTCGGATCGTTCGTAAATTTCAGCCCGTTCATAAGATAATTGTCAAATTTTATTGGTCAAATCTCATTATATATTATACTATTATATTCTTCTATTAAAGAGTAAAATCTCATTATACAGGGTGAATTTTTTCCGGGGTCTGATCTGGGAGAAGCTTCAACGTGCTAAAGCTCCGCCTTCTTCTATTCATACTTGTTCGATTCAGAATAATAGTGTGTGATTATAAAGCAGATATCTTTATCTCCAAATTTGTTTACATCCACACGTATAGCACACTCGCAAAGCTTCAGCACGTTCAAGCTCCTCCCAAATCAGACCCCGGAGAAAACTCACCCTGTATATTATTACTATTATATTCTTTTATTTTTTAACATTCACGTTTCACAAAACGGCTGTGGCTATCACGTTACGCGCGATTTGTACTGCTCATGCGACGGGTGATAGGCAAGTCGGATGTACTGAGAGTTTTCGGTGAATCCCCACGACCCCCTCCTAAGGCCAAACCAACACAGGCACTCACCGTATGCGTGTGGCTTGTTCGAGAGGGGATGAGCAATGCTACTAGTGGCCTTATCCCCTCCTGAACGAGCCTCACACACGCGGTGCCTGCCTGTGTTGGTTTGGCCTTAGGAGGGGGTCGTTTCGGTTTCTGTCCATGCGAGTCGCGGACTACGCAGAGTTAACTGATACATCGCGAGGTGCACAGTGATTACAACGCTTGTTTCAACTATATGAAGAGTGCAAGATTTTCGAAAAAAGTAAGTTGTAACTTTCGCGGAATTTTTAATTAATTATTAATTAACTAAAAATTCCAAGCTAGCATGAGTTCGTTGTCGAATTTAAAATTTGAGCTCCTAAAAAACTATTGTTAATAACGGTGAAAAATACAATCCCCTTGGCGTGCCTCCGGACAATAATGCCAAGAAAACACTCGCTAATTTGCAGACCCGGAGTATCTATTTTAACAAAGCTGATATAAAATCAGACGCGGTTTATATAGTTTCTCAAGGCTGCGTCTCTCAGAACCGGACAGTAATGCCAAGCCTGTACAGACTCGGACTATTGTAAAGTAAACAACACGAGACGGGGATACTAAGACCACCGCTGTGTGTGTTCACTCTACAGAGCTGTGCTATCTAGCTAGGTGTTGTGATGCTGTTAAAGAGAAAAGGAATTTTGTAGGCTGATGTCTGGAAAGAGTCAACTCCGTAGAATAGATGATATTTAATATCCGAAATAATATGAAATAAATCAATAGAAAAGGTTGCAACCGAATATAAAAATGATACAAAAATAGTAAATTGTTGTGACTCGATATAATGAAAAATTATATTATGCTAAGTTATATTAAATTTATGTTTTTAAATTTGTCTCTGATTTGTCTGTTTGTTTTGTTTGGATAGAACGAATGTAATTTTAGAAAGAGCGTGTTTGTCGTAAGAAAGGAAAAGAAAGAATGTTTTGATTTTAAGCGAGTTTGAATAGAGTTTAAGTTGAATAGAATTTAAGTAATAATGGATGTTTGAATTTGATTTATTTTATGAAATAAAATAATTAAATTTGCGCCGATAGATTAGACTAGGACGTCTTTTATATTTTTTGTTTTCTATTTGAATTTTAATTCATGATTTTAATTTAACATTAAAGATATTAGAAATAGAATTTCTTTTTAGACGATACAAGAACAAGAATTTAATTTATTTGTCGCTTTGACTAAATAAACGAGTTTGTGAAGCTAATCGAAGGTAATCGGCTGCTTTAGCTCGGTTCCTGGGAGCGGTTTGTGAGTCAGTCGGGACGCTTTGCCAAACGACTGCTGGCAACTGCTGGCGAGATGGATAGAGCGCCCCCTTTTATACCCGTTGTGACGTCATAGGTTGTTATGCGCCGTAGATGATGCGTGGTACGGCTGTTGACTAGCCGTACACGTTACAAAGTATTTACTTAAAAAAATGCATAAATTACTGTCGAAAGATACAAGCAATTGATGGATTCTCGTTTCTCGTCGGGATAAATGATTTTTGATGGTCTAAAGAGATCATACGAAGTGATATGCTGATAAATTAGCGATATTTGAAAAAATAATATTTCAAAACGACCATAAAATGGTTGATTTCACCATCAAATAATTACCCGATCGACTTTAGCTCCCCTTATACACGTCTGGTACATACATACATAATAATAAACTTTGTTAGTTCGTCGTAGTTTTTTACCAATTTTGTTTTTCACGAAACGTGATTTTTGGTTGAACATATCAAATAGTTCGACGTCAGTCTCCGTTTTTGTTTTATGCAAAAAAAAAAAAAAAATGCAAATATAATAAAAAGCAAATTGACAATATGAAAAAAATCATGTAAATAAATTAATAAATGATTATAAATACATAATGACAGTAATTTATTGACAGATAAATTAATAATGACAGTATTTTGATAAGCATAAAAATATACATACCTATGTGATTATACGGATATGTTCACTCAATCGTGCCGCGTACTTTGTTTTGGGGGTTCCAGGTTTCTCGGTTGGATTATACATATACCTATGTGGGAATGAATCTGATGATACTTACTTTGTTAGATGAAACTTGTGTCGGCGTTTCAAAATAGCTTACAATGTCATGAAATTGGTGTAGATATTCACTATCGCTATGTCGGTCATTTTTAACCGTATATTGTGTACCAAGATCTGAAACTCCATGAAAATTTAAACATTCAGGAATCACCTTATACGATCAACACTGTAAAACTAGCTGATTTTTGTGCTCGTTCGCTCGCTACGCTCGCTCACTCGATTGGTGGTTTTTTGTGCTCGTTCGCTCGCTCACTCGATTGGTTGATTGTTTTGCTCGTATATTTATTATTTGTGACATCTGGAAATCTGGAAATCCGGAAATTCGATCACGGACTTTACTATATAGATTGCTAACGTTCTGTTTTTCATACAGACAAAGTCTAATCTTGCCAAGCATGATGTTCATTTTCCTGCCTCAAATCAGATTTTTTCGAGGATTTTTTCTACATCAAGAGAAAAAAAAACCTTGCGCTACAGTACCTTAAAATTATTTGATATGTTTCCTGAAAGCTAGAACTTTTTCGTATAATTCTCAAATTTACAGTGGGACAACTGAGGGATACAATAACCCTATTTGTGGGAGGGGTTGTGTATCACAGACATTTTACGATTAACTTACACCTTATTTAGAGCTAATTTCGTTTGAGCGGAACTCTTCGTATTCCCCCCCCCCCCTTATAGCTCTCGTATTCGTTTGTTACTGATTGTCTTGAATCTATACTAGACAAATACATCAACTTCACCAAACACGTACTGTATTAACCCTACAACTCATAACTTATTTTTTCTAACTTCAAACGCATGACTGGGGTCCGAACGCACCCCACACTTTTCTTAACCATAAAACCGGTCCTACGGGGATAAATGAACTTCATCATACATGAATTTCTTCGTCTTTTCATAAGGAAGAGAATGGTATGCGACAAATTTAATTTTATTGAAGTTTAGTTATTGAAAACACTCATTGAAAAACCAGAGAATTATGAAAATCAGCAGAAAGCGCAAAAACAGCGAGAAGTCTGGGGTGCGTTCGGACCCCAGTCATAAGTTGTAGGGTTACATTCCCACGCAATTGTATAAAATGTAACAACATTGGGTGGGCGTGGGTATACTCACAGGTCGTCCATAAAAAACGTCCGCTTGGGGGGGGGGGGGGGGATTTTTTACTTTTGGACAGTCCGCAAATTACCTATCTTCAAATTCCGCAAATTACCGTTCTCACGCTAATTTGAGCTTAAAAAATTCGCCATCATTAATTTTGCAAATCTGACTTCAGATTTGTGATCAGCGGCCCAAACAACTTTGTGGTACAAGTTTTCATTCGAATCTATTCATCCATTCTCAAGATATCATGATTTTTATTTTATTTTTCAGAATTTTGTTGTTTGAATAATTCGAAAACCACTAAAGCGAGCGAAACCAAAATCTAATCAGTTCTAAGTTTCGAAGAGGCGAGTCGATTGAGATCAAGTTGATCAAAATCTGACCACTCGTTCTCGAGATATCGTCGGACAAAAAAATTGATCACATACATACATACATACATGCATACATACATACATACATACATACATATACACACACAGCCATCCATCTGAAAATGATCGGAGATGATTCTCTAGACTTCAAAACGTCGAGATCTAGTGAAAACTCAACTTTTTATTTTCGGGGTGAATACAATAACTTCCTCTTTTCTCTGATATCAGAGAAACGGCAAGTTAAAAAGGGTGTCAAATAAATTTGTGACGTCCTTCAAGTTGAGGAGGGGTAAGTAAAAATGTGACCAGACGTGACAAAGAGGCGGGGGGAGTCTGAAAGTACTAGAAATTCGCGGACGTCCTTTATGGAGACCCCTTAGTTGCGCGATTCGATGGCAAAAAAAAAATTTATTTCGCTGAGAAAAACATAAGAGAAGCATTAAATAATTAATAATATAATGAAAAAGATATCTTGACTTAATCTCTTTCACCCCACCAAATCTTGGCTTTTCATTTCATTTCTACAGCTCTTGAGATGATTTTATTGAACGAAATTTCTTGAAGAGGGGAAAAAACATGTTTTTTCACATTCTTTTTTATACTGCACATATTTTATTTTCTTCTCATTTAACGAAAAGAAGCTTGTTTTTGGGCGGTTCCTTTATGTTCATTCGAAAATTGACGTCATGTTTGGAAAGACCCGAATACCAAATAATTAAGGTCTCATTATAAATAATTTCCATTCACAACAAAGTAGTTGCAGATTCTCTCATCCTCATTTTGCAGATGGCTCAACAAACTAATAAATTGAGCTCTGAGCTGCGCTTCGCAGAAAAAAGTGAATGGCTCAAATTTCTCGAGCAATACCAAGAGTACTAACCAGATATTCAAAGCAACAACTACAAAATACGTACGCCAAGTGCATTTAAAGGGCAGTCATAATCCAAAATTGGGCCTTCTACATGGCTGATTACAAATGCCATAAACATGGCATTTACAAGCCGAAAGGCACAGGAAAAAAAAAGTCTACGTACATACATACTCATTTTTATCTTGACTGTGTTAACTTTGTTTTGTTTAGCTGTGATAATTATGGATTCCATAAAATATGTTTCGTCTATTTAGATCTATAAAAACGAACTGTCCGGCTGCCATGATGTTAAGACTAACACCCTGCCGTCAATTTCTTTATTTGAAATCGTTTAACGAAATTGATAATCACCCAAAAATTTTTTATTTATTGTATGATGCAAATTGTTCAATATTCATAAGTGATCATTATGAATGCATACAAACGCAATAGATAATTATTGGAATTTTCTCTCACATTTTCCAAGTTGAGATAGTATCTAGATATAAATCACACGATTGCGGTTATTATCATTTGCATCCGTTATTTTATAGGGTGAACAGGACGATTGAGACAGTGTCCATTCGCAGACTGTATCTGCAAAAGACGAAGATAACGGAATGGAATTGGAAAAAGCTTCCATTGTGGTATATATTTTTGTCAATCTCAAAACACTGTCAGACGATAATTCCACCAACTCTAGTAGTAATATGTACCGAGAAGAAGAGTTTCTCAATGAGTATCAATTACATGTCTGCTCATTTCTTCTTATCCTACAGGATCAACATGCGACAGGTGTTCTGGAGGATAATGATAGAACAGACAATTCCCCAGAGGATAATGATAGAACAGACAATTCCCTAGAGGATAATGATAAAACAGACAATTCCCCGGAGGTTGTGAAAATAGAAAAGGTAATTTGTTACTTTTTGTTTAGAATCCCAGTAACCTCTTATTTGAAAAATCTTTCTACCGAATTATTGATATGGCCAGCTTGTTGTAGCAATAATTAAATGTATTGGTACTATTCTGTTGAGGAAGTTTTCATGCATGAATACAATTATTCATGGAATATAAATACCTATAGCAGATTTAGAGGGATCTCTTATTCATGAAAAATATTTTAACTACACATGTGTGTGTACTCAAATACAGCAATGATCGTTATTTCCCATCTTGCTCCGACGGTTGGAATGTATGTACCTAATCGAATTTATATTCATTTTGGCAGGAAATTAAGCATCTGGCTGTGGCAAACACTTCTTGCCAGATTCGACTACTAAATGTTGGGCAGGAGTTGTGCACAATTGCGTCAACATCCACATTGACATCACTTGACGAGGTTGTTATGTCTCAAAAAACCAAATCAACTAAAGGTCGTCCTCCGGGAGCTGTAACGACGGCGATAGGTCTGCCGATAAAAAAACTTCCGAAACGAGTAAATTTCGAGGATAAAACGCCTATTCAACAGGCCAAGACTCTGCTGGCATTGATCCTTCCAAGGAGTCAACTGCCGTATTTTATGATGTGTTTACACAGGTAGAAAAGCTGCCAGAAAACCGAAGATTATTCCCCAAAGATTATCAAATGGTCGTGGATTCTCTGAAGTTGAGGTGCGATCGAAAACTTCTGCAAGAAAAATTAGCACTAGAAAGTAATACGCATGTGCATTTGAAAGACTTAATGAACATTCAGAGCAGTCTCAGACACAAAGATGACAATACGCTCAAAAAGACAGTGCATCTCTTAGAGGAAAAGGGTACGTTGAAGATTCTGGTTTCACTACTCAAATTCGTTGATTCCTTTTCACCAAATGCATCGTTGACCAAACATAGCTAACCTAAGATTCTTCAATTTCAATTCTAAAAAATGTCTGAGACCTCCGGTTATCTTGGATATGATTAGGAAGTTGACTTTGGAAACAATTTCTTCTTGACCTATATCATTAGTAGTATCAAGATCTGCTGTCTGCGATTAATTATTGCAGAATTTTTCTTGAGAATTGAGAAATTCATGAAAATACAATAATGTATTTAGTACTCAATTGAGAAACGAAACTCGCAAACACTAACATATTTTTTAATTTTTTAACCATATTTTTATTTACCGATATGTACTATATTATTTGTAGGTGCTGATGTCAGAATCTTACACCATGACAACGATTTGAAAGGACTTTACTTTTCTACCAGTGATATGAGAAAGTAGTTGTCGGCATGGCCTGAAATAGTTTTCATTGATGGTACATACAAATGATTGGAATCAGACCTCACAGTAATGATTTTAGTAGTAGAAGACTGCAATTGCCTTACCGAGGTCGCAGCAGTTGCATCATTAGCACAAGAAGACCGGGAAACCTTCAAATGGTTTCTCCAATCTTTCAGAAACGAGAATTGCCTAGCGTGTCCAAAAATAAATTGAATCATGGGGGATAAAGATCTCTTGAAGTGAGATGTTTTGAAAGAGATTTTTGTTAACACGCCTGTTTATATTTGTTTGTTCCACACGCTACGTACATTCTCACGCCAAATCACCACAGAATATATGCGAATATCAAAAGAGGATAAGGACTTTATCTCTTCGATTTCTACAACAATTAGCGTACAGTGATTCAGAGCAACATTACCAAGAAATTTATGCAACATTTTGTGAATCCATTCCGCAATTAGTGGTTGAATACTTTCAAAAAAACTGGCATCCAATTAGAAAGGAATGGACGTGCTACAGCATGGTCCATGGAAACTTACAAAATCGAACAAATAATAATAGATTGGAATCTATGAATGCTAAAATCAAGCAGGTCGTAACGAAACATAGTTTTCTCATGGATTTCGTGAATACATTCTTCATGTGGCTACATTCTCATAACTTTGAGAATGATGTGAAACTATCCAAAAGCTTTGGGGTTACAGTAAATACTAAGTATGCACCTGATAGTTGCGAACAGAGATATATCAACGCACTGATGGAACTCCGTGTTCTATAGTTTTGAAAGAAATTAAAAGCCATACTCTTGTAACGATTCGGAACCAAAATACTGACGTTAAGGAATGTTCAATCCAATCGAAAAAAGGACGTTGAAAGTTACTGACTTGACATGTGAATGTCCAATATGGACGTCCTCTTTCCTACCTTGTAGGCACACATTTGCATTCCGGAGAAGGCTAGGGTTAGATTTGTTCACACTAGAGTTGTGCTTCCGTAGGTGGACAAAGAAGTATTGTAAAGAAACCCACAGAATATTTCGGTCACCTACTTTGCTTAACAACATGTCTGGTCCAACAACTGTGGTGGATAAAATTGTTCCGCAGGAAAATATTACGTCGGGACAGAGAAAAAAAAATATTACAACTGATATTAAAAGATATTGTGCACCTTGGCATTTTGTCATGTGGACAGAGTTTCTGCACGAGCGTGTAATCGCTGAAAACACTCCAAGACTTATGGCAAGATGGTTTTCGCGTCACAGTGGAGAAATTAGACACTCGTACTGTAAATGCTCTGTATGACTTGGAAATACACGTAGCAATGGACAAACTTCAACTTCGGGCTGGAGCAAGTAAGAAGCAAGCCACTGTTCCACAAAAACGGAAAATACTAATCCCAATCGCAACCGAACTGACCAACAATGCCAGTTTATCAAATGGATACGAATTTGATTGTGAAGTACGTCAGGGAAATGGTATCTGTCGCCGCCTTACTTAATGCTACTGAACATACAAGTGGTTGTAATGAAAAATTTGTCACATTGTTATACCCCGTGGAAAAGAACACTCGAGCAGAGGTTGCTCTAATTTTTTGCAAACTTCAAGGCAATTAAAACCACTTATATGTTCAGTTGCATCAAGTAAGGCGGCGACAGATACCATTTCCCTGACTGTACATGTTCTAAAAAATATTGCAAAACTTTGGCGCATGAATGCAGAAATATTTCTATTTAAAGATACCATTTCCAGCACACAAGGTAGGTTAGCAATGGCAAAGTAGTCATGAAAACTCCAAGGATTTTGGGGGATAACGAACTGTTTTTATGATGAATAATTGTTTCATTTCAGGCGTAGAAGAGATTCCGTTATTAGAAACAAATTTATCTGCGCCGAGTCCTGAAACACAAGAGCTTGAAGAAACAGATAGCAATACTACAGTGGATGATATTACTTCACCCGTGCCCGTAATAACAAGAGGACCACCTATTCTGGCTCTACTGTCAGCCTGCAGCAAGTCAAAGACCAAGAATGTTCGTAAGAAGACTCCAAATAAATAGAAATGTAAACTTTCTTTTTATTTATGTAATCCATATAGATTTTGATAACAGATATTTTTCACGTCCTGATATACTGTGATTTAATTTTAGTTTACTTGCTTTCGAGCCAGTGGCGCTCTAATCTTAGCGCATAATCGTTCCGCTAACCACGTTTAGATGATGATATTTATCAGGTCCTAATAATGTAATATAGTTTTAGTTAGAAAAGCCAGTGCGCTATAATTATTATTATAGTTTCATGCCCGTACTTCTGATTGTTCTCGTAAATATTGTTTTGTTTTTCCGTTTAATTTTATTTTCGCATTAAGAACTGTACAATTGCAATTAACAATAAATGGCGTCGAAATTAAATTTACACAATTTTTGAAAAGTTAATTTTACCAGACTCGCTTTATTCATGCATACATAACACTTAACATACATACATGCACACAAATAAACGAGAGGGGCTTGGAGAAGGGGGTATTCCTAAATAATATATATTTGATACATAAAAGTTGTATGCTACACACGTCGTTGACCGAGTCACGCACACGTACCCAACAGCAGGCACGTGCGATTGATTCAAACTTCGCGCCACCGGTGACGCGTGTCATTCGTTGGATCTAACGGAAGGATTTCCCGTACACGTAAAAGGTGCCCTCTATTTTAGGGACACTGAGATTTTTCCGTTAACCTAATGCGGTTCGCAGTGTCCCGTGTTGGGTACACCGTGCGGTTTTTTCCTGTCACGGAAATTTTTCATGCGGAATTCAGACACTGTGTTGGAGTTACGGTATTCTGTGCTGGAGTCACGGGTTCCCATGTTGGGGTCACGGGTTCCCGTACTGGAGTCACGGCTTATGTGCGGTTAGACACTTCGTAAAATATTACATATTTTAATTGATATTAATGTGAGTAGCTAAGTGAGAGGCATAAAATTTAGCACATATGACTTATTTGATAAGTCACCTGATTTAGCGCTTCGTCACAGGCATGTTAGTGAAAAACATAAAATTGTGTGAAAATAATACAAAATGAAATGACAGCGCTTCCGGAGCCTGAATGCAATCCTGCTATTCGATCGTAATCATCATACCAGTTCAATTTGGCCAGATCAGCTTTTGAGCCTTCGATGATGTTGGAATCTCAACGACGAAATATTTCTCCGGAGCCAAAGATCTTGGCTTCGGAAGGTTTCCTGTCAAAAAGTCAACCGAAGTGCTCTACACTTACAGAACTTATTCAAAATCATATTATAAAAGCAGCTACAGAGCGAAATTTGAAAAGTAGCTACCAGTTTCAGGAAATATTCTTTTTTCTTGAACCCATTGTAATTTTTGGGTTGTGATCAAAACTAAAAAATTCCAACAGAAGTTGGATATTCTTAGGATTCGGTTCTGTAGTTGCTTTTGTAACATAATTTTGAATACGTTCCTTATGTTTGAAGATCTTTCGTTATTTCTTGGAAGGCAGGAGACCTTACGCAGCCAAAATCATGGGCTCCGGAGGAATATTGCATCGTTCAGTTTTTAGCATCATCGAAGGCTCAACAGCTGATCGAACTAATGAGTTGAATTGGTATAATGATCACGTTCAAATAGCAAGATTTTATTTAGATTTCTCGAAGTGCTCCAATCTGATTGTTTTACCATTTCCATACAATTTTCTATATTTTACTACCATGCCTCGAGAAGAACCGCCAAGTCAGGTAACTTTTCGCTGTCGCATTGAGCGGTACGCTTCTGATATCTGTTCCTTGGCTGCTCACATTAATATCAGTTATAAAATGTGATATCGTAATTATAAAGTCTCAATAATTCAAGATGGAGTACAATGGTATCGTCGTGACAATCAAAAATTCATTCATTGCTGGATAATATTAATTGTGGCTTAAGCAGAAAATAGAGACCCATTTGAATGAATCATGCTGACCGGATCTCAAGTTTTGGCCTAAGGAATCACTTCAAGCAGCTCTGTTTGATAAAAATGATGCCGAGGGAAGGAGATACTTTCCTTATTGCATACCACCAAATACTCCTATTATTTCACAACGTTTGTTGGTAATAATTGAAACAATTGGACATTTAATTTTTGTTTCTGTTATTATAATTAGATAACTGCGAATTTAACTGCCAAATTAACTTATCATGTGTGCCATTGGTCTACCATCAACTTTTCTGTATTAGTTTATAGATAAGTTCGATGTGAAGATATGGAAAAAGGGATAGATGATCTCAATATTATAAAATATAACCTGCAGAATTGTTTATAGATAGATAAATTTAGCTTGAATAAGCATTCTCAATTTATAGGAATTTAGAAAAATTTAGGGGCCCTCTCAATAACACCCATAGTTTGTTTGAGCACGGCCCTGGCGGGTAGTAGTTTTGAAACGTAACGCGTAGCGGCGCTGCCATCAACTCTCAAAATGGTCGGAGCCCTTCGGACAGCCTTAATGACAAGAAAAAAAGTACACCTCTAGAACCGTACCTAACTACAAACTACAAAATGTATTCAAGGAGGTGCGATACCAATTTTCAAATAATACAATAATTTTGAAAATTTAATCATCGTAAGATAAATAAATGAAATACTCGTTGCCAAAATTTCAAGTCGTTTCACGACACCGTTTTCGAAAAATTAATTTTTGAATTTGCTTGTTATACACGTAGCGGTACGGAGAGAGCCGATAAGGTTGGTATGAAATCTTTCGCAGCACTCGCGCGGTAAAATAGAGTTCATACTAACCTTATCGGCTCTCCATACCTCTACGTGTTTAAGAAGCAAATTCAAAAATTAATTTTTCAAAAACGGTCCAGTGAATCGACTTCAAATTTTGGCAGTGAGCATCTCATTTATCTATCTTTCGATGATTAAAATTTCAAAATTTTGGTATCATTGGAAAATTGATATCGAACCTCCTTGACTACAACTGATTGTGAGCATTTAATTTAGCGGCACGGAACTCGTAGGTAAGTTTGGTTGTCTGCAGTAAAGCGTTTTACTGAATTGCTGTAGATATTCTCGATGGTATCAATGGACGATACACCGTGTATGCATAATAAAGTATTAAGTAAACGGCATACTTACCAATTTATTTGAATAATTTATCGTCAGCGCGGACAAAACACCGGGTTTAAAAATAGCCAGAACCGACGACTTTCGAGGCGTGGGTTCGACTGACGTATCACGGAAGTAGCTGCAAGGAATGTCCGTCGAAATGTTGTAGATACTACGGAACCTCTATTTCTGTATTAAACTGTTCACATATCAAGTCATAAGTAAGCTACGGAGATAGCAGACCGTTCTAGGTCAATGTTAAGAGTAACTATTTGCTAAATCAAATTTTCTGTTTTAAGTGAGAAGAACCGCCACCCAAATTTTTTAATTTTAACAAAATTGGATTTACTACACAGCTGATCGATAAAACGGCCGAATTGAGATGTGAATTTTATCGTAAAGCCATATAATTACACACATTGTATAGAAGATATTATTTCTGAAACAAAAATGCTCATATAAAACGACTATGGGGTGTTTTATTTTTTCTTTAGTCCGATTGAAAAATGAGATCAGCATCTTTTCAATTATCTTTTTAGAACGTTTGTTTGAGTTATTCAACAGTGATTTGCTATGTCAACGCTGCTGAAATTTGTCTGAATGATTGTGGAACAAAAGTTCCGACTATTGCAGGCCAAAATCTGAATCTGAATTTTTCTGATTTATTCTAAACATGCAGCCAAAACCTGCTGAGTATTCTTTTTTTTTTTTTAATTTATATAATTCATGAATAATTTTCCGACAGAATTTCGAGATTTTTTTCATTGAAAATCTTTGCCAAAAAATTTCCTCAAAGATCATTTTCAAATAATTTACACAAGGTTGTTAAAGCTGTATAGTTGACACGATAACGTCGAACGATTTTTTCTACTATGTGGATATATTTGATCTGCAATATTATATAGATATATTTGATCGTGACATTTTCATTAATTCAGGAATGTTGTCCAGCAAGAAATGAAACTTTTATAGTTCTCTGAATAAATGCCGGTTAAGTCATCGAGGATATTATCATGGGTGTGGAGCCGCTATACTATATTAGTACGTGCACGAATATACCTTATACTAGGCATAGTACATACTTAGATTTTCTAAATAGGAAAAAAAAAGTTCAAAAACCTATTACAATTGTAATAAATAAAAGGGTAATTGCAATAGTTTACAAAAGTATGATTAATGACTCGAGACGCATTGGCCAGTACTAGTACACCAGTACCTTGTACTAAGAATACCACTACTGTCTATCGAATACACCAGTACTACATACTACCAAGTATTACATCTCTGTACTAACAATAAGTACAAGCATAAGTATTAGGGTGGTCCTTATTTAGGACTCGGACGAATTTTTCAGCAGACGCCCCTCAAATCGGCTCAAAATAATTCAATAACAATTCCCAATTTTTTCAGATTTTTATCTCAACTCTAACCCCTCTCACCGAGAGGGTGGATCTCCCCATTTAACATACACGTGTTCCGGCTATATTCTCAGTATATATTTTATTGTAAAGGTAATAATTATTGAAAAAATCTGTAATTACGAGATTTTAGTGGGCATTGATCCTACTATCTGACAAAAAATTCACATCATCATACCATAGGACATATCTAGACAAACTGGACCCTCTATAAATCTGACTGAATTGTAAAAAAAAGTTAGATTAAGCGAGTGTGCAATTCGTCTAGATTGCCTGGTATGATGATGTGATTCTTTTGTCAGGTAGTAGGATCAATGCCCACTAAAATCTCGTACTTGCAGATTTTTAACAATTATTACCCTTACCTTAAAATATATACCGAGAATATAGCCGGAACACGTGTATTTTAAATGGAGAGATCTGCCCTCTTGGGTCGGAGGGGTTAGAGTTGAGATAAAAATCTGAAAAAATAGGAAATTGTTTTTGAATTATTCTGAGCCGATTTGTGGGGCATCTGCTGAAAAATTCGTCCGAGTCCTAAATAAGGACCACCCTAATAGGTATAGTATAGTATACTACTATCGAGACGTAAGATCGAGACACCTGCGTTTGACACACTGTATCTAAATGAAAAAAAATCGTTGAGCTTCGGGAAACAAATCATTTTCAAGCTTGTTCAATTCTCCGTTAGATGAGACATTGACCATTGTTGTGTGAAAATTAGAGGGGGGGGGGGGGGGGGGGGGTTATCATGAATATACCGAGAGATTTACGTGAAAGTTAACACTCAGTCACAGCCAACTCGGCACACTCCACGTTTTTCGGCTTTTTTTCGCAGGCTGGCCATCCGCTATTTTCTTTCTTTCTGTTTTTTCTTTCGATTCTTTCCGATGTTCATCAATTTGACTAGAAATTAAAAAGAATAGCGCATGGCCAGCCTGCGAAAAACAGCCGGAAAACGTGGAGTGTGCCGAGTTGGCTGTGACTGAGTGTTAACTTTCACGTTAATCTCTCGGTATGTTGAAAAAACGTAGTTTTCGCACATTTTTTTCCTTAGCTTAAATTCAACTCGTCGTCACTCTTTCAAAATGGTCGAAAACAATATTGAAGAATCCTGCTTTAGGAGTGCAATGCCGTTTGAATCTTGAAGAAATTCCCAAAATTATGGTAACGGCGGTTAATAATAGCCCAAGTGGTGATCTCGGAGGCGGGTAACAATAGAAGGATGAAATATGGCTGAAAATTTGGGGAAAAATTATAAGCGAATACCATTGCGATTTCATCCATTTGATATCTTGTTGAACAATTATTCCGTGTTAAGTTTTCGGGGCGGGATTACGCGAGCGGCACCTACGAAATACCTCGGAATAATTGTTTAACAAGACATCAAACGGATCAAATCGCAATGGTAATCACTTACAATAATTTTTCTCGAAATTTTCAGTCATATTTCATGGTTCTATTGTAACCCGTCTCCGAGATGACCATTTGGGCTATTATTAACCGCCGTGACCATAATTTCGGGAATTTCTTCAAAATTCATACGGCATCGCACGCAGAAAGCTTCAAAGATTCCACAGGATATTTTGAATATTTTTTCTGGCCATTTCGAAAGAGTGACGATGAGTTGAAGTTAAACTATGAAATTAAAAAATGTGCGAAAACTACGTTTTTGAACGTATATTAACGATAACTCCCCACCCCCCCCTGCCCTAATTTTCATACAACAATGATCGTTGTCTCATCTAACAGAGAATCGAATGAGCTTAAAAATTCTTAGTTTCCCAAAGCTCTCCCAATTTTTTTTCACTTACAAACAGTGTGTCAAACGTAGGTGTCTCGATTTTACGTCCCGATAAGTTTGTCCATGTAAGTTTTTTTACGCAATTAAAGCCCCGTAACTTCTAACCAAAGACGCAAAACATCTTGGACAAGATCTTTATATTTTTAGCTTTTGCCACAGAACTTCCAGTGGAAAGGTAAAAATTGAAATAAATATAGTTTTTATGCAAAATGGAATACCCCATATTTCAGGACTCCAAAAAATTTTTAAAAATTTACTCACATACATCAGTTCAAAAGCAACAACGTTTGTAGTGTAAGCTTCTGTTGTACGACCCTGCAATTTTGAAATACAATCTCTCGAAAAATTTGATTACGAAAGACGGTAGCTCCGAAACGGAGGTTTAAAAAAATCTATAATATTTCACAGAAACTTCCCTCAGTGGGTAAAATACCATAATCAATCGGCGGGTAAATTTAAGAGGGTGAGAGTCAGGCCCCGTTTGAATTGAGATGGACTACCCCATATACGTATGCGTGTATGTATGTATGTTATACATCTGGAAAGGTACAGACTGCAGAGGAATTTTTTCAATAGTGATTTAAGGCATGATGAAAACTGTTACATAAAGTCGATTATACTATTCAAACTTTCAGCCTCATTACTAGAAAAAATAAAGTTTTTCGGTTGGACAGCGTGTTCAGTGTGTTGAAACAAATATTGACCGCTTCTTTTCCGATAATAAAATAAATATATGGTTCATCTTGTATTATGCAACAACCGTTCATAGACTTGACACGCGACACAAAATTTGGAATTAAATATCACGAACGAATTAAAAAAACTGTTTAAAAAAGAGCCAACTTCAAACGGAGAATCTTTGGGTATTAAGTATTGAAAATTATTGACTGCTTCAGCACTGGTACGTCGTGTCTGTCCATTCGAATTACACCGTCGAAGAGAAATGCGGGAATTTCAACTGGCATAGACTCGCATTTCGTGATTTTTTCGGGGTCCCTGGAATCTTATGGCGATCGTATTAGACCGGCGATCCTTTGGCGTCGCCACCGAAGTCTGGGTAATTATCTATTGGACTAGATACGAGTGAAGAAACACGCCGTGGCTGTTTGCATCGTTAACTAGCAGTTCACGAACTGCAGTTAATCACCATCGCGTAAAAGACGCCCCATGAAGCGAGGGCTCTATGTGTATAATAATATCTAAGTTTCAATCTAGCGTCATCGCAGCTCTCATAGTTTCTCTACTGCAGCATGGTCTTTCCTGCTGCAGTAGCTTATAATCACTTCATACATATTATATCTACGTATCATCATGAGACTTTTCAGAGTAATATAGTTGCGCCGGTCAGAGTTTACCAGCTTCATTCCTACCAACTTCATTAATGGTACTAAATTGCATTTAACTATCTACGCATCGCTTACTATACTGCAGTTAAGAATTATCCAACTAGAACAAAGTTCAGGAGATCACTGTACGACGTTTTACCGTTTGTGCTAATTCAACATTTTTGCCAGTTTTATTGTTCAGTTACAGTTTTTATAAGTACAGCCTTATAGGTACAAAAAAAAGTATCATTAAAAATCCAGGAAACCGGTTGACTTGTGGGCCAACCCTAAAACTTCCCGCTATGTGTCAAATACGTTACAATAAATTGATAATATTGTGTTTATAATACATTATAGAAGGTTATAAGTATAGTTAGTTGTCCGTCTGATTTTTAATTAAAAATCGAGTTTTGGTCAAATGTCAACATTTCTAGGTCTTAAGGAGTTATATTTAATGTCGAAAGATATCGTTTAGTCATGTTTATGTGCGACATTTTTAATGTTTTTGAATAATTTGACAGATTCGACATTGAGTGTTTCGGAATCAACTCACGTCTATCAAAAAAAAGAAATTTTTGTCGTGCAATATCTTTTAAACTGATCAATCGATTTTGATGAATCTTGCGGCAATCGGAAGGGCTATTCGAGACCTGAATCTGATCAAGTTTTGAGACTAATCGTACGAACAGTGTAGGAGTTATGCGCTAAGAACATAAAATTTTTTTTTCTTGATTTTTATTCTTCGAATAACTTTGAAACTATTCGACCGATGGACTTCAAAATCTAATCAGATCTAAATCTTGATATACCCTTTCGATCGCCGCAAGAACCATTCCAATCGGTCGATTCGTTCTAAAGATATCGTACGACAAAAATTTGTTGACACACACACACACACACACACGGACGTCCATCCAAAAATAGTCAGAATAGCTTCCTAGGACCTCAAAACGTCGGGATCTGATGAAAACTCGATTTTCGAAAATCGGACCGAAACTAATAATTTCCCTTTTTTTTTGAAAATTTTCAATTTTCATAGCGGGTAGTTAAAAAAAAAATGTTTTAATCAACTCCGAAAAATATTTCGTCACAAAATGATAACGAAAGATTAGAGAATTGAACTGAGACAATAAAGAAAACACATTTTAGTATCGAAATATCAAATAAGTCAGTGAAAGGTGTATTGTGTCGAGTGGCATCGACTGTATTCGTCAGTAACAATTTCAACATATGAATTGACCACAAATTCCGAAGTAAAAATTATGAAACAGTGCAGAAGTTAAATTCTAAACGTAAATTCAAATTTCTCACGAACTATGGTTTTCAAGTCGGTGAACATAAAATTTGAAAAATCGATGCGACGATTTGGATAAAAAATTAGGAAGAGATGCATAAAAGTATTCTCTACGATCTGCAGAAAACGCATTTTCGAGACAAATGCGTAAAGGAAAGTTGAAAAATAGTTTTTATATAAAGTCAGTGTGAAATCGTATATTTTTCGACCTAAAAATAGTATTTTTTTTACTTTTGAAATTCTGCTCTCTGTAGGATGTAGAGACCATTCATAGATCATAAAACCCTTTTGATTTTGTATCGTTTCGGACGAGTCACCTATCCGGAAAGATGTTAACCAACTGGCGGTGCACTGTGCAGTGCACGGCTCCTCTTCTTGTTTAATAACCTCGGTGTATATGATATGAAGATACCCTAACCAATTTATTTTCAAATGAAGCTGATAAAATGACAATTGAAAAATAGAAATAAATTTTCACTCTGTATCCTTATTTATCGCCTTTCAAATCACGTTTGAAAAAAGGCCTGTTTTTGGGCGGCCAAAGGTAACTAATTTCTCTTAACCTTCATTCACACCACCTCCTAAAAATCACGTAGTATCTTTAGAGGGTGTATCGCGCCCCAACCACTATAAACGGCTGTAACACGCAACTTATTGAACGTTTTAGAGTGAAAAATTTTTGGGCACTTTTCAACGTGTCTCAGGTGCAGACCGCTTCAAAGTGTGGATGAAGGTTAATTTTAATGACTGGACTTTGGAATGTTTAAGTTATCATAAGATACTACAGAATTCTTCCAGAATATTCCAATCTCGCAATTCGAAATGGCAGTTGAGAATCTTCCTGTTTTCTAATGCTTTTTTTCAGCTCGAAACCAATGGAACCACTCAGCCAATTTGGCTAAGAATTACATACGAAGAAACGTAAATATTCGTTAGCGATATCCTAATATGAAGCTTCCTGCAAACTTTCGTCACTTTCGGTTCATCAATATGCAATATGCAATTGCAAGGCTGTTATGCAATGAAGCGAGACATTTTTTGACGATACAGCTCGTTTGTAATGTGAATCCTGATTTTTATTTATGGTTTTGTTCATCGATTGTAAGGAGCTGAATTGGTATCAATTATAGGTATATGGGCAAATCCACGTGAAGTGCTAACACTTTTTGACATCGACATTTTTAATTTTTTTCAAACTTTACACACGTGTTCTTCATGGTTCGTAGGAGAGACTTCCCTATTCTGCCCTAGGATCAATATTTTAGAAATGATGCGCAATTGAAATTTTGAAAGTATGCCGAAAATCGTCGCGCGCGCTCCTCTTGAATGTCTCATAACTTTTGATCCGCTGGACGCAAATAGGTTTGTTATGTATCGATTTGGAAGGTATTGAACTAATCTAACAGTTAGTAAACGTCATTTTATTTTTCCAAAAAATGTCAAATTTCCCACTCGAAAATAAATTTGGAATACTGTTTTCATTACCAGCCCCACAAATCACCGAGCTGAAAAAATTATGGTGTATTCCTGGCCCTATTGTCTACTTGCACACCGATTTTGAAGGTGGAGATTCATGGAAATAAAATAAAATATTGATCCTAGGGCAGAATGGTTCGGGGACTCTCTTCTACGGACCATGAACAGGTGTGTAAAGTTTAAAAAAAAATTAAAAATGTCGATGTCAAAAAGTGTTACCACTTCACGTGGATTTGCCTATATGTATCTCAAAAAAAGTAGGATGTTCATATATCTTCTTTGCATTGTCCGTCCGTTTGGTAATGTGTACCATAGTTTTCGGACCAGTTGAGTATTGTGAACAAAATTTTATGGAGAAATACTTTAAATCATTCAATACCTGTAGGCTGTATGAACAATCAAATTCGACTTACGTATTAGCATATGAAAATCTTCAATAAAAGTTCTGAAAGTGAATGAAATCGGTGAATGAAATCACAGTGAATTCTTTAGGCTGCTCATTCCGAAGGTCTATTCTTTCGTAATAAGATGCCCATATTGTTTTTCAATTCATATGAACTGAAATGTTCATAAAAAAATAAGAAATAAATAAAACGGGCGCGGTGACTTACGCAGCTGTTGCGTAAACACGACATTTCTGCAATTATTTGATCTGCCTCGGCAATCACGACAACGACATATTTACAGTGAGAATAAACTTACCTTTTCATTGCATTGAGAGATTCCATCTTCATGTATGTACGGCTAGCGAAATTCAATCGATGCACGTCTGTAGATATGCAGAAAAAAAAATACTAAATAAGTTGAACCGTGGCGGAATAGACGGGTTTTTGCGATACTTTGCATCATCCCGCGACCTCATGACCGGAATCATTGTCAAGCATGATCAGAATATCATATAGGTTGATATCCAAAAATATTAAAAGTTCAATTATCTTTCTTGTAGACGTATAGCCGTTCAAATCGAATAACATATGGGAAGTTTTAATGACCATCATCTCGATATAAAATCCTGCGAATTTGAAATTTTTTCGTGTAGCCTTTTTCGAGAACATTCGACGCGATGAAATTTGTAAATTTCAAAAAATCAGCAAACAAATAATCCGAGTTTGCGAAACTTACTCATTGCAATTATGTTGAAGCCGGAAAAAAATAATCTTTTATTCGAATCAAAAAAAAAATAAATTAATAAATAAAAAAGGTTTTCAGTTAAAAAATTGAAAGTCTATTTTTTCCAATAGAAGCGTGCAATTGAGTCAACCGGGATTATATAGAGGATTCGTTAGAATGAACAAAAGTCAGTTTCGACCGAAACCAATACTTATATCACGACAGGTTATCAAAAGTGAAAATAGTTAAAACTAATAGTTTAAATGCAAGTTCGCAATTCTGCGTTTACACCAGCTTCTGCCAGCTTTTCACTTATAGGTATTAAAATTATCGATGCTGTTGAACTCGTTCATTTGAGAATTACATTTAGTTTATAGACGGAAGAAAATTAAGTTGACATCGTCGCGTCGGTATGCGCGCAAAAAACCAAAGCGTGAACCCAGTAATTATCCGCGAAGCTTGAACGGGTCAGGATATTACATTCGCACGCAATTATAGCCGCGGTGCTATCATCGAGTGAGTACTGCGTAGGGCAAGTATTACGGTCAATTAAATCCCGTCGATTTCTAACAGCAACTATAATATAAATGCACTGCCGTATAATGAGGTTGCGAAATCGGCTGCGTCTTGCTGGGAAAAGTTGAGATTGCATTAATGACTGTAAATCATCCACATTATAGCCGTGCGGTATGCGAGGTCACCGTCAAGTACCTACAACCTTAAACTTTAAACTTTAAACTCCACGAGTGAGCAAAAAGCTGAACTTTGTCGATATCGATTGAGCAAAAAAAAAGCCGAAGATTTTGTCACGGACAACTGGTGTGGAGGCAGAATTTTTTTTGATCAGCTATGCGAAATAACACGTGTCTTTGAGGCACGCGCACGGCTTACAAATGAGTAATGAGACTTCAGATCTGGTTCTGTGCCGACAAAGAATCAAATCTGGTCCACCGCGCGCTCCGAATTCTAAGATCTTTATTTAACGGTGGCCTGGGTCACTGATTTAAGTAAACTAAAAATAGTTGACCCTCCACGCATACATCTGTGCGATCCAGGAACGCGAGAAGAACAGATTTTGAGTAATGAGTAATTTCTTTCCGGATCTTGTCTTCTTTCTAAATTCTTAGAATCCTTTGTCTCATATTTTTCAGAAACATACGTTACAGAGGAGTAAGATGACTTCATTCGCTCGGACATGCATCCATATAAATCTCGTATTTTTTGCAACATCTTTTAACATGAAGCCTGAATTTGGAACATAAAGAAGATCAAAAATAAGTATTAGGCAGATCGTTCCTTTTTAATGCGTAGGCGGATTACGCAAAAAATTTTGGATGAATTGATGCCAATATAAGTGATGCAAATGCTGACATAGATTTTGAGCAAATAATAAAAAGGTAATAAAAATTTTTGCAATTCATGCCACGTAAAAAAGTGTGTCGTGAATGTTCTGCAAATCGTGTGCAAATCATCCTTTATAATGGTTATACCTATTTCAATTCAGAAAAAATTTGTTCGAATTTTTAGCATATTGTATCAAAACTAAAGAACGATAAAGTCTTGTAAAATTTGAACTCAATCGGATAACCGCGGTCTCCACAGTCCGAAATATTTCAAGGAATTTCAAATGTTTCTGTAACACGTTGATATCCGCTGCAATTTGTCAATGTGAGTCGTCCCAAGTTTTCTAGGCATGTACCTAGTATAAGGAAGTCATGGAAAGAAACAATAAAAAATTTTAAACCTAGATAGGTAGTTAACTTGTGTGTAGACTGTACGGAAATATTTTTTAATTCCGAAGTGATATATTGACGTCAGTTTATTTGAATACAGCTACGCCGATAACATTTGTTACTAAAAATTTTTGGACAGCTTTAAAATGGCGTTAGATGCAATTTTTGAATACAACGTCAAGAATTGAGTGTCTTTTTTCTCAATTGCACCAGTTGCAACCATCTCAAATTTTCCAAAACTCTGATTTGACGATGCAAGTCACATCCATTTATACCGATAATATATTCTTATAATAAACTTCATTTTTCCTCAAAATTTTGATCACTTCGATCGGAAATTCTTAGAGTTCAGATTTCTTTGAAAACTATCTCAGCTATCAATGAATTTGAAAAAAAGTTTTCGATTTCAGCTTTCATCAGATCCATTTGAAAAACGAAATTAATCATAAATGATATTATTCAATGATCGATTATGCGCTTTTATTAAACTCGAACTCTCATTCAGTAAAACGTCAGAATGTCTCAGTCGTTTATCCACCAGGAGTCCAAGTGATATTCAGATACTATTATAGTTTTATCAGAGTTCTCAGTCGCCGAAAAGGGTTTGTCTTTGATACGTTTTTCACCGGCGGTGAGTGAGCGCGGAAGTCACTGACAAGAGCTTTCAGCTTCCGTTGAATGCTTAATTCTGACACCGTCCCGCGTCCACTTTATCAAAGGGAGAGCGCAATGTGTGGATCAGGAATTCGAGGATAAAACAAAACATTAATTTTCCCAGCAGTTTACACCTCAAGACTAAGTAACTCGCTAATAAAACCGATTTAATGGGTTTGTAAATATACCTAGATAGATAGATAGGTCTTTACAGGCCCGGATTAAAGGGGGTCTAGGGGGGGGCTGCAGCCCCAGTCTCATCCTTAGGGACGGCCTCATTTTTCAAAACGATAAAAAAAAGTTCTAATGCTTATATCATTTTTTCCCTGTTTTCCTCAACCAAGTACAACAAGTTGAGACGAGAAGCAAGATTTTTTTACGTTACGTTTAAAGTTGTGTTAAATGTTTATTATAAATGTTAAGGGCCTCAAATCATTCTACAGCCCCGGGCCTTTTTAAAGCTTAATCCGGCCCTGGGTCTTTATTTGTCCTATAGGGTGCCCGTACATCAGTCTTCCCTAAGTATAGGTAAGTATCTATAACAGTAAATATCACGAGGAAGTCCGCAGCCCCATATGCAGGAGAGAAAGAAGAAAATGACTCCGCAAGTTTCCTAAAACTCGTAAGACGACAGATTAAAGAAATAGTGGCACTTAAAACTATAATTAAATCTAAAACTAGAAACATATGTACATACATACATACGTATAATATGATTTTTAAATTTGGCTCGTATGTGATCTCTCCATACGCCATACAGTTCTCGTGTCGCCGCTGCAGGGAAAAACGCGGCAGCTGTTTTTATTCGGGCGACTGTGATGGTTCGAGGTTCGAGGTTTGAGATTTTTATTTTTTGATAAAAGAGAAGTAAAGAGGCTACCTCTTCAACGCGCCAGTCGTAAATTTCACGTATCATGGAACTCGGCTTGTAACTTGGTTAGCGGCGCACAGAGGATCGCTCCGTATAGTATAAAGTTGGAGCTACTTCGTTGCGGAGTCAGTTGTACGTGCGCTGCTCCGCTGTTTGGTGTCGACGTATCTTCCGGGTACCAGCACGTGGGTTTAGTCCATATTCAATGAAGCTGATCAAATCAAATAAGAATATAAGCTTTCAATTACTTTCGCCGATTATTGTCACTGATAATTATATACATACAATTAAGAGATAAACTAGTATATTCAAAGATTTATTATTCATTTATCCGTGTCGTGTAATAACTCGTATCTTATCACTTCATTCGTCCACTTGTGCGACCGCGACGGTGGAAAAAAATCACCGTTCTAAAATTCTCCATGGACTGTGCGGATCTATCGAAGTTTTCAGCTGTCGCAGGACTTCGCGTCAAAAGATACAATCCTAACTTACATCTATAGAAAAGTTATAATATTAAGTGAAGATAACTTCATCCCGGGTGAAATTTTTTAAGATTTGCAGACCTGCATCTTCGACGTGAATCTATTAAGTCTGGAAACAAAAAAACCAAGGCAAGCCGTTTGTTTATTTCGGCAAGGCAAAGTGTGCCATCATCCTTCATCCAATAGATCCACTTTGAACTGTAACCCCCTCTGTCTAAGATATAAATTTGTTCGAAGAGTTTGTAGTTATAGGGTTTCTGATTTATGTTTATTGTGTCAACTAGAATAATATCATAAAGTTTTTTGCATTTAAGACAATTTTTTTTTTAAATTAGTTGATATATTACAATATTAAAAAGCTGATTTGATAAATGGTGGCGCTATTCTGATATTCTCGACATCTGACAAACGGACGTAAACAATGATAAATTTTAATTCGACGGGAGGTAATTTTTTTTCTCATGTTATTCTTTGTCAGTAGAGCAGTTTTAATGATGGACTGAAGGTTTTAAATTAAAAAAAAGGTTTAAAGCGTCGCGTAGTTGCGCGGGAACTCGAAGATTTATTACCTAGACACGCTCGTCAAAGAACGCGCAATGGGGCATCAGCGAGGCGTCAGCTATCAGAGAAACTTGAACGTGTATTATAATTAGAATCAAATTAGAACAAGCCTCATATACAAAATTACAATACCATAGCGTGTTCGAAGGTTCCATATGTCCTAATAAAAAAAACAAACCAATGTGCGGTATTCATTTGCGTATACACATAACTGTAGGTGTGAAAACAGGAGCCGATAGTTATGCGAAGGAAATGCAAACTGCAGTCTGGAATTAATCTCGGTGTAAATTTATATACTTGCATGTTGCGGGACGCTTATACAGCTGCATCTTGAATTCGTTAAAAATTATATTTAAGAATGGTGCGGTGAAACAAACTCGCATCACCATTCATTCACGAGTTAACGAGTCAACGCCGGTTGACTAATGCTTGTAGTCGTTTTTCAGAGATCTTAGGACATTAAGCGGTTCCACGGAGATGTTGACAAACCTGAAACTGAACTACGGTTGATATATGAACACTCGGCCTCGGCCGTCAATGACTAAAAAGAACCAAATGCTTTTACCTCATTTCATCAAACTAAATTTCTATCCAGGAATATCCGTATATTTGTTTTTGTCGATACTTTTACTACGGAATTTTTTTTTTTTTTTCATCGATATAATTGTGCACAATTTTCAATCAATTATTGGTTGATATTTGAATTTTTTATTCGTTCAATAAAAAAAAAAAAAAAAAATATATATATATATATATATATATATATATATATATATATATATATATATATATATATATATATATACATATATATATATATATATATATATATATATATATATATATATATATATATATATATATATATATATATATGGGGCATTCCATGCCAAATCACCGAGGTTTCGGCCCGACCCCCTTCGATTTCGCTGAAAATTTTTTATCATTTTCTACCCTACCAAAGACATTTTTCTGAATTTTTTCAGATTTTTTTACCCAACCCAAAAAAAGTTACGAATTTTTGGAAAAAACCGCTCTTTTTTTTTTTAAATGCTAGAACTTTTTCAAAAATTGACAGATGTCAGGATCTATGAAATATTTCAATATTTAAAAAAAAAACGTTGTTTTTCGAAGTCCGAAACCTTCGATTCTCAATTTTTTTGTCTCAAAAAAAACTTCAACTAAGATAGTATTTAACCCCCCTATTTAGATTTTGTGCCGACTTTTCTTTCTATTTTTTTTTTTCGATTGAAAAAAAAAAAAATTCTAAAATTAGCTTATTTTACATAACTTTGCGTTAAAATTTTTTTGGATTGTTTTTAAAATCTTAGAAATTGTACAAAAACAATCGTTAAGTGTATTTACAGCCAGGATTGAGTTATTTTATTAAAGTATCGTTGTTACAATGTTAAAAATTTAAATATTATAATTATTTTCCTCGATTTAACGATGGTTTTCTTGGTTTCTTAACTGTACTGTGTTGTGTGGATTGTTCCGACGAAAAAAAAGACTTAACTATTAACATTGTAACATTAACATTGTAACATTAACTTAACATTTAACATTGTAACAACGATACTTTAATAAAATAACTCAATCCTGGCTGTAAATACACTTAACGATTGTTTTTGTACAATTTTTTCCAATTTCTAAGATTTTAAAAACAATCCAAAAAAATTTTAACGCAAAGTTATGTAAAATAAGCTAATTTTAGAATTTTTTTTTTTTCAATCGAAAAAGAAAATAGAAAGAAAAGTCGGCACAAAATCTAAATAGGGGGGTTAAATACTATCTTAGTTGAAGTTTTTTTTGAGACAAAAAAATTGAGAATCGAAGGTTTCGGACTTCGAAAAAAAACGTTTTTTTTTGAAAATATTGAAATATTTCATAGATCCTGACATCTGTCAATTTTTGAAAAAGTTCTAGCATTTAAAAAAAAAAAGAGCGGTTTTTTCCAAAAATTCGTAACTTTTTTTGGGATGGGTAAAAAAATCTGAAAAAATTCAGAAAAATGTCTTTGGTAGGGTAGAAAATGATAAAAAATTTTCCGCGAAATCGAAGGGGGTCGGGCCGAAACCTCGGTGATTTGGCATGGAATGCCCCATATATAAATAAATAATTACAAATTTCTCAATATTTGATAACGAAAATGCAATAAAATACCGAAGAATCTGGAGTCTGTATAGAAAACCAGCTTCGTTGTTCCATATTATTGTCATCAGATATATACGCGATCAGGATCTTGATCAAACTAATTAGAAGTTCAATAAATAATGATACAATGATTTTAAGTGACGTGAATTGATTTAACGCGTTGGAAATCGGATATATATAATATCACGTGGAATGTTGCAGTAGGTAGGCATGTCGATGGCTTGCGATAATTTAAAAATAACGCTACAGAGGTGACATTCATGCCACTTACTGAATGTATAATAATAAAACCTGCATCAGAAAATTGTTTAAATAATGTAAAAATAAACAGGGCACGGTACCCAACGCGGTTTCATATACCGTGATAATATATACGTAAAAATCTCATCGATAAAAATACGTGTCTCTTTCATAGTCGCCGTTATAATAGTACCTGATCATGTCTTTTTGCGTAAACTAGGTAGGTAGGTGTTTCCACGTGATTTGATATGAACAGCCGTGCAGGAATATATCGTAGACAGAAAAGAATTTAACAACATCGTAATACTGAAGATAAATTTATATTTCCCCACTATGTATGTACACATTACACACCTATTTAGTATTTACATTTAGCTATGTATATACATGTACGTATATATGTACCTAGAGGCACGTATATCTGTTCCATTCTACGGTATAATATTATCTACTATTGCTTAATTCGATAAAAAATAGAAATTGCACGCGGTTATAAGAGTTCAATTTTGCGATGAATAAAATAAACAAATCGGTCTGATAGCTCTAGTATCATTTTCAGGAAAGATCGCGAATCGTTCTTCTCCGCTTAAGATGCCGTGAACCCTGCACGAGCGTCTAGGCAACCGTCTAATAAAAACGTCATTTTATCTAATCTAATCTAATCTAATCTAATCTAATCTAATTTGGTATAATTAACTGTACATACCGAGGAGACTTGCGAGCGTTTATGCGTATGTGTATATTGTGCACTTATTACACGATTTTTACGCATGTATAATATACTGGAGAATATGCTGCGATGTACTATGTACATATACGGGCAAATCCACGTGAAGTGGTAATACTTTTTGACATCGACATTTTTAATTTTTTTTTATACTTGACACGCGTATTCTTCACGGTCCGTAGAAGAGAGTCCCCAAACCATTCTGCCCTAGGATCAATATCTTAGAAATGATGTGCAATTGAAATTTTGAAAGTATGCCGAAAGACGTCGCGCGCGCTCCTCTTGAATGTCTCATAACTTTTGATCCGCTGGATGGAAATAGGTTTGTTATGTATCGATTTGAAAGGTATTGAACTAATCTAACGATTCGTAAACGTCATTTTATTTTTCCAAAAAATGTCAAATTTTCCACTCGAAAATAAATTTGGAATACTGTTTTCATTACCAGCCCCACAAATCACCGAGCTGAAAAAATTATGGTGTAATCCTAGCCCCATTGTCTACTTGCACACCAATTTTGAAGGTGGAGATTCATGGACATCGAAACGAAAAATTATTCCGTCAACAACGCCACGCCGCGCAGTGTCATACTGCCAGATTTCTGAGGTTTCGCACCTATATGCAATAGAATATGCAAGAATTATGATCGGGATAGTAGGATTATGGTGACAAGTAATGCAAAATATAAAATTCAACGATCTCAAGATTATTTGCGGTAAAATAATCAATTATTATTCATATCACTAGCCTTTCTCATTACGATAAAATTTTTTCGTTTCGATGCCCATGAATCTCCACCTTCAAAATTAGTGTGCAAGTAGACAGTGGGGCCAGGAATACGCCATAATATTCTCAGCTCGGTGATTTGTGGGGCTGGTAATGAAAACAGTATTCCAAATTTATTTTCGAGTGGAAAATTTGACATTTTTTGGAAAAATAAAATGACGCTTACGAACTGTTAGATTAGTTCAATACCTTTCAAATCGATACATAACAAACCTATTTTCATCCAACGGATCGAAAGTTATGAGACATTCAAGAGGAGAGCGCGCGAAGATTTTCGGCATACTTTCAAAATTTCAATTGCGCATCATTTCTAAAATATTGATCCTAGTGCGGAATGGTTTGGGGAGTCTCTTCTACGGACCATGAAGAACACCTGGTAAAGTTTAAAAAAAATTAAAAATGTCGATGTCAAAAAGTGTTACCACTTCACGTGGATTCGCCCATATACATATCTATGTCATGCATGGATAAAACCTATTATAAGTTTCGATGCTTGACGGCTATTAGCCGGTGGGACCAACCGTCAATCGATTAAACGAACCAAACAACTAACGAACCGACGCTAATAGAAATTCTCAAGATTATACGTTCGTATAGGTATATTTTTGCCTATTTCCTCCAGTGATGTATGTAAGTACATACATACATACGTGGAACTAGAGATAAAGTCCGGAAGGCTATTTTGGCATTGAATCTAACCGATCACACGTTAAGTTTTCGTACAAAAGTTATAGACCAGGTTAATAAAATATAAAACAGCATTAAACAGTCGTTAGGAATTAATCATTCGAACATAACGAATGATTAACCGTTTTCTTTTTCTTTTTCTTTTTTACTCAGATAATACTGTAGAATCATTGATCTCTATACTAATTGGATAGCGGATGCCTTTTGTTTCCCGATTCTCGAAAGCGTTACCGTTAGAAGGAGCATCCAGCGCTTCCTACGTAGTGATAAAGCACTACGATAGTTACTTTTGCGCTTGCGCTACGGAAGAGTTCGGTTGTATGAAGATGCAACGCATGCGTGCAAACATTTTGTTTAGTACTTTCGTAACTTGTACCGGCTCTGATGACGCGTTCAAGACACTCCTAATTGTAGCTATGGCGGATACAGCGATACGCTATCTAATTACTATAGAAATCAGCGGTAAGAATAATTCGAAAGACTATTTCTTCCGTACTGTAAAATGAGAGTCACTGCCCATCGCTCCTTCCCATTGGTTAGTGTCGCTTGACCCCACGGCGATTTTTCTCGGGCGTTTTAAATGAATTAGCATTTATTTTTCAAACGGTTTTTTGAAACAACTTTTGACTCTTGTCATCTATTTATAAGATCTAATTTTTCTGCTCACATAACCAGCGAAAAACTGAGTTACTCCATTGTTGAAGTATTGGTGTTTTAGCGGCCTTCGATATTTTGGTATAGCTCAACTTATGAAATAACTGATGGCCAGTGTTGGAAGTTACAGAGTGCACTCATCGTTCAGGACGTCAAAGAAGTAGAGTCAAAGGGGTTCTACCAATATGAGTCAGCTGATGGCGAAGTAGCTTTGAGGAGCAACGTTTAACGGAGGAATCATTTCACGATCACGATGCAGTGGGAACGAGCTCTCACGATTCTTTTAGTTACGGTAAGATGGCTTCAATAACTATCCGCTAACTGATACCAACAATATACAATACACGCAAGTCTACTCGTTGGTAATGATTAGCCGCTTCATTATTCTGTTGATCAAATTCTTGTGATAATCTAATCATTTGTTTCGCACTAATACGTTTCTCAATTTGACTTTTTGGACTGACTAACTAGAACGAAGAAACGGTTTTACCCAAAGAGTACTTTGAAGAATATGCTTTTCTGTGGACAGTGGCGATTTGAGATAATTATTTAATCGGTTCCTCTTATTCGTTCCCATAGTTGTATGAATATTTATTGGTAATGGCATTCTGTTAGAGTGACTGCAGCCCTTTTGGCCACTTCTCCGTGACTATTATTAATTATTGAATCCGCTTCCTTCGAAAATATTGACCACGGTGTGTCGAAAAACGATAAATCGACTTGTGATATGGATATAGTAATCGCTATAACTGCCTACCATATAGATACACTGTTCTGGCTTTATGAACTGGTCTTAATTCTGATCTTTCGTAAACCTAAATTCGATTTGATTGATTGAATTACTATGATTCGTTTGAGCTAAGTTTCAGGGATTAGTCTTAACTCGAATAGTCTTATCGTTAGTCTTTGAGACCCGTAGAGAACGGAACCGGCCAATTGTAATGAACAATGAAGAGAATGGGTCTTACAAGCAGAAAGGCGACAAGAACGTCACTGGTCAGGTTGAGTGGTTTGTGATGTCCTAACCAACTCTAAATCTTTGTGGTATCGTCAACAAGGGGGTTTCGATTTGAAAATCCATTATGACAATCCCTGGCGCTTCAACTCCCTCTACCTTTGATATTAGGTACGTAGAACTGTTCAGAGCAAAAGATCATCAAACAAAACAAAAAAAGCAGAAAAAACAACGGAAATAAAATCTCTGCAAAATAATTTAGGAGAGGCCGACTGTGTACTTAACATAATTTCGAGTTTAGAAGAAGTTCATTACTTGATGGAAATAAATCACGGGACGAAATATATGTATAAGTCGTGATCAAAGGGTATCATGCCAAAGTAAATACTGATCGGAGATATTTAGCATACATAATAACTAACTGACTGCGTTGCGGAAGCTGAATGGATCACTTGATGACGCAAGCAGCACGTTCGTCTAGGCTGGTTTGTGCTCTGAGTCTATCTCTGCAGCAGCAAGGCCTGAGACCAACCTATAACGAGTATGTACAACATACTAGCTGGTATTATAATTAGATTTACCTATCGAACACTGCAGCAGGGCGTCTGGTACGCAGATCGTCGATTGCGTCAGTATCCTCAAGGATCTAGCTTTCGCAGCTTTAAGGCACAAGTCGTCTGCTAAAATACGGGGCGCTCATAGATAGTCCGGAAATATATGTATAACATATACTAGCATGTAGCAATTTCCATACAAAACTGGAAAAGTTATATTCATTTACCACTTTTATCACCGGATGTATAAACCGCTAACAGAAAACGGTTGAGAAGACTAGGATGGACAGAGATGTGGAAGGAAAAAACACCCATGGGTTAATTCTATGATAAATATTATCTCGAGCAATTAAAATCATCCTTTTGCCTTCTGGAAAGAGTCCCGCGCCTCTTAGAGACTCACGCGAGGCGTGGCCAGGGGCTAGGTGATTAATAAAACAGGCAAGCGGTCCCTAATCGGCCGCATGACAAACGAGGCCTTCAAAAAGCGGGCCCGTTTGTTGGGCACACGCATTGTGGGCCTCGCTTGTTGTTAGAGAGGATGTTTTGCTCTACCTAGACTCAAGACCTCACCGTACGTATTTTTTTTTTTTTTATCTTATTCTTTTTGTTTTGAACTGCATGTAGAGATGATTATGAGCTTTCGAAGCAACTTTTATTATTTGATCGCTCACAGTGGCGACATACCTGCACGTATTGCGTTTATTCAGTGTGTGATAATCAATACTAATCGTGAGATTATTGTAATTATTGTAATTATTCCGAAGTTTAATTTCACCGTTTTTGGAATCTTTAGTCGAGTTGAAATGGACGGAAATTTGGACGCTGGTCAATATATTTTATCTTGACATTGCCTCCGTCCAACTATGTGAGTAAAAGCGATTCCGAATGGGGGTGTTCACCATCGATGGGTTTTTGTTGTATGCATACACACATCATTGTTATGGTACATTGCAAATGATTTCAAAAGATTTCACTGGAGCTGAGCAGACTTCAAAAGATTTACAAACGTGTCGAATGGGTTTTAAAGAATTTCAAATATTTCACATACTTTCAACACATTTTGCATTATTGCACAGATTTCAAAACATTTCAAAAGGTTTCAATTATGATTTCAAATCCATAGGGTTTGGAAGATTTCATATGATATGACAGATACCGTAAATGATTTCATAAGAATTCAGAAAATTTTGCAAGAAGTCTAAATCAGATTCAAAGAGTAGTTGACCCCTTGATGCGGAATGACCAACATGTTTAACTAACTGATGGCGACTGGTACGGGACAAGTACGTACAACGTCGTTAATCTGGATTAGGGTACCATGACGATTTGTTTATGCCTTGAAGACTTGAGTCGAACTCGTTAACCGGTGCACAGACGACTCTTACATACACGTGCTTATAAACACCTATATAATATGTATGTATACTTATGTATACTGGCGTCAAAGAGAACTAAACATATACTCACATACGCATACCAACTACAAAGTGCTGCTCAGTTGGCAACACACTTAATTCCATTGCAATGCTGGTCCTGATTTGTCACATAATAATTTAATCAGGCTGACTACATAAGGTACTTTGTGGAGCGAATTAATAACCGTCTTGGGTGACTTATTGCTAGTGACAGGGGACGGCTGATTTTATGCAGTCTCAGTATTAAGGCAGGGAAAAAGAATTAGTATCACATTCGTGGTGGTGTTATACTCGTTTCTGTATATGTATAGTTGCAGTACAAGAATAAAAATGCAGTGTTGCTTTTATCCTGCTAAAGACATTAAATAAGCTCCACTTTATTACTTGTTATTTCTGTTTAACTGCCAGGAATGAAACCGCGCCATCGGATCACTATCATACAACGCCGTGTTTCTATCCCATGGTATGCTCTGCAGCCATCAGCTCCTATCGCAACTCCTTTCTAAAGTGCTTTTGGTAATAACCTAATCACAAAACGCTGGCGAATCACGAATGTACTTCAATATTTTAACGTGAAAGCTGTAATGACTGACAGCCGAAACCCAATCATTAGATATTGCAAATTGCATGAAGCCGACAATTATCTATTTAGGGTGCATACGGGTCAATCGGGACACCCTCACGAAAACTGACTGCCGTTCTGCAGCTCTAGACAAGTTTAAAATGAATTTAAAGGAGATGTTACTGTTCGTGCAAGAGTCTAGTTTACGGTAGGTATTATATGTACATTAGGATGGTCGTTGACAAAAAAAAAAAAAAAATTCCGGGTCGGCCCCCAAATCAACTCCAAATGAATGAAAACTAATTCTGTAATGTTTTTTAGATTTTAATGATAATATTTAACCCTTGACCACAGAGGATGAACTTTTCTATTTAAAATGCACGGGGTTTCGCGGTTGTTGCAGTTATTATTTTATTGTAGGACTAATTATGGGCCTAAAAATGTTAAATTTTACGATTTTTAATACGAGAACGTTGCTGTGTGGAAAAAAATTGCCACCCTCCTGCCCTCAAAATTTTGTATGGTAAATCCTTCGCCAATATGTTGATTTTTTTTCAATTTCCTCAAAAATATTGACAATGTACCTATGTTTCTCGATGTTTTTTGGTTTCTTCACATTTCGTATGAGATATTCTGACATTATTTGCCGAAAGTTCCTTTTTTTTTCTAATCCATGGAATGTTGCACAAAAATATTGGAAATATATGTTTCCCGATATTTTCCGGTTTCTTCACATTTTGTATGGGATAATCCGTCATTATTCAATATCATACGGACTTGAGGAGTTCATATAATATTGAATAATAACGGATTATCCCATACAGAATGTGAAAAACCCGAAAAACATCGGGAAAAATATATTTCCAATGGTTTTTGAGCGATATTCGGTGGAATTGGAAAAAAAAATTATCACATCCGCACAGGATAACTCATGCAAAGTTTTGACGGTAGGGGGTGTCAATTTTTTGTCCACACAGCAGCACTCTCGCCAGATAATTTGTGACAATTTCAAATCTTGAGGTTCGTAATTAGTCCTACAGTAATAACTGGTAAGATCGCGAAACCCCGTACATTTTGAATGGAATAGTTCATCCTATGTAGTCAAGGGTTCAATATTAAAATAAGATCTGAAACAATTATATGATTAATTTTTATTCATTTGGAGTTGATTTGGCAAGCGGCCACGAATATTTTTTCAACGATCACCCTACTGTATACATACAAGTGAAAATTCTCATCATCAAATATAGACGAGGAAGGAAGCAATATTCAGATAGGCTCGTGCTTTGGAAGAGTGGGTGAAATCGACGGGTGAATCGGTATAATAGCGAAATTATTGAAAAATGTTCCTAAATATTTGTCAAATTGTTGCCTAATTGATTATTTTTATTTATATAACAGTATCGTAAATCATTTTGTAAATAGAACAAGTATGTATGCAGCTTGAGACTAAACACTGAACACTTAGAAAAATTCTTGATAAATGAATTAGTTTACCTCTGCATATCTCCACAAGTTTCATGACACCAATCGTTTTTTTTTTTTTTGCCCTGACATTGGATTCAGTCACTTTAGAGTATTGCTGATGTACATTCGTGCGATGACAATGGAAAATTGTGGAATTTATATTCCCCATTTCGCTCGTATTTGCAGTGAACTTAAAACATTGCGACATAATCTAGACTTCAATTTCATTTTTTGAAACTATAACAAAGATTATGGTTTCGTAAAACCCTATTTTTTCGAATAGAATCGTCGTATTTGTCTTATACTGCTGGATAATTTGTCAACAATGAAAAACTCGCGTCCTGATATTAGATCAGGCAGGTGAACTTCATTCTGGCAGAAATAGTACATTGTACAATTTAAGGGGGGGGGGGGGGGGGGGGGAATGGGCCATTTATAGCGAGGGATCTGAGCTAGAAATTGCTCTCCCCCCCCTTGTTACGCCGTACTTTTTTTTAACAAGTCCATGTATAGGCCCTTCTTCGTACATGTAGGGCGGAAATTATTGCCAATAGAAAAATAAAATGACTTTAAAAATGTTGCATATTTCAAGAAACTTGGAAATTTTTAAAATTTTCAAAAACTCAAGACTTTCGTCATATACTCCTTTCAAGAGAACGAATATGTCGAAAGAAATTTTTTTTTTTTAAATTTCCAATTTCTCCAATTACCTCCCTAGGGAGATAATGAAGTCAACGGTAGAAATGATTAATTTTCCATTCACTTTACATGCGAGAAAAAGGGCCTATTACTTGCACGTGTTGAAAAATTCTTTTATCCGTTAAAGCAGGCTATGCAACTTGACTACTTTCAGGTCAGTAATATAGAGTGAGTTTTGCAGCTAACATTGGGTATTCAATGAACACCGTATTGCTTTGTACTAGCGAGATACTATTTTTAATCTTAGCTCAAGTCCCTATTCACCCTTATGCACCCTACCATATCGTGAGAAATTACGAAAATGATCTAAAAGCTTGGCGGGAAAAAATGGCCCAGTTGGCAATGGATGTTGAGAAAGAATGTACGAGGAATATTCCAAATAATTTGCAGATCTGTTCCGTGTGTTACTGCAGCGGTCATCTAATCGATGGCATTTTCACCGAGCCCACCTTGAAGCCCGGCTACAACCTGGTCACTACTGTACCGAAGGGTGCTAAGGCATTGAATATTACCGAGTTGGGCAACACCAGTAATATTTTAGGTAAGAATGTATGTATCGACAAGATTACATCACCCTGAATTACTTCTTATGATCGACGTTACGTACTCGTACGTGCGTATAGATTTTCTGTACACTTGTCGTTATAGTTAAAGACATATGTATGTACGATACATACGTACATATTATACGTAGGCATATAGCATTATAAAAAGTGAAAAAATGATAAATGGTTCCAACGAATGAATGCTAGCGAGCGCGTATATAGTTAATGCAGGGAATTGAGAACATCGAGTGAATTTATTGCTTTGGCTATTGCGAGCCTTCTAATGAAGATGAACGAGCCTTTAATGAAATTGCAAAAACAACATCTATCGTTCCCATCGCCCATTTCTTATGTAGCTATTGAGATCTCGAATGGTCTAAAATTCAATGCTGGAACGCCGGGGCTCACAATTTTTAATATTGCTGATTAACTCTATGGAGAGTGGTCCATTTAAAGCGTGACAAACTGTTCACAGCGAAACTTTTGGTGATAGAGAAACACGTTTCAGCCAAAAGCTATCAAGTTTGATAAAGCTTCTCAAATTCTAAAGAATTTACCTACCATTCTATTTAGAAATCTGAAGCTGCCTTTATTTCTTTCCTGATTAGGAGGGTGAGCAAAAAATTCACACTCTCATCAAACGAAGTCCCCCTTTCTATCGAACAACTTTTATCTAAGACATTTTTCATTGTAACCGTAATACTTTCGTCAGAAACAGCTTGTAACGCATTAAATGGGCTATACTGTATTAGGGTGGTCCGTATTTACGGTGTTTTTGAAATTTCCTGCGGACAAGGTGGAAAAAGTTTTCAAATAAATTCAAAAAAAAGTACCCATAACTTGGAGTCTGTAGGTCAACGCAAAGTACTGCCTACAAGGCAGCGAATTTTCCTATTTGATTTACATGGAAATTCGGGCTCATTCCATTATTTTTTTTTCCTGCCTAGATAGTGCTTCGAAAGATTTGAAATTTTGTATACGTCTTTCCTATAGCCATAGGTATTCAACGAAAAATTGAGTGATTTTTAGGGAAAAAAAACCTTTATCCCTGTAGGGAAGACGAATGCCAAATTTCACTGCCTTGTAGACAGTACTTTGAGTTGATCTACAGACTCCAAGTTTCGCGTACTTTTTTTTGAATTTATTTGCAAACTTTCTCCACCTTGTCCGCAGAAAATTTCAAAAACACCGTAAATAAGGACCACCCTAATACTGTATCTATAGCAATGCACATTAAAATAAAAATTGAGTTCTGAATATTTTTTTGGGAACTTTATATTCTTTATCGGGAATTGTACGTAAAGCGTGAACGAAAACTTTCAGATTTCTTGAAAGTTCAAAGTTTTCAGATTTCATCCGAATGAATTTTTTTCAGCTGTTAGACGACAAGATCGCAGATTCGTGCTGAATGGAAATTACGCAATGGCAAGGTCAGGGTCGTTCGAGGCCGCAGGGACCACGTTTATTTATACTCGAAAGGATTCACACTACCTGGAAAGCGTCGCGGCAGAAGGACCTCTGCAAGAGCCAGTCGATATCCTAGCAAGTATTTCATACGAATAAATTTTGTTGCATAAAGTTGTTTTTTACAAATAGTTCAACACACGTGTTGCTAGTGTAACGTAACGTAACGGAAAAACGTTAAGTATTGTTATCTCACAGTGAAACACGATAATTTAACTTGTGTGCCTATTATACGCACGATAAGAGTAACTTCTTTCTCGTCTTCCTTATCTTCTAGGTTCTGTTTACCCAGAGATTTAAATTCACCTTATTTCTCTCACGCAGTGTCACCAAAATTTGCTCTTGTTCACAACTATACGCCTGTATATTAGAATAACAGACTCGTAGTCAAATTAGCTCCTGATACAGTTCAATCTAGTTATAAGCAACCGTTTAGGGCTATAAGGCAAGCAAATTAGCAGGAAATTGTCGTAAAATTTGGCTCCTCCACTACAGCTCATCGATACAGCGTTTACGATATGTTGGAATGCGTCAAGCAATGCATAACACAGTTGGTTATAACTTATAGGCAATCCGTAATAATTACATGGTTAAAACTACGCTAGAAGATATTGCTTATAATCAGTTACGTTGCGTGAAACTTGGCTTTGGCTTGCATGGCGGGGTTGGCGTACTTGAAAAAAATCGAAGGAGAAATTTCTTATAGCCAGATTCGACTGTAATAATAACGATAGATCAAGATAACAAACTGATAAATAACAGTTTGTTTCTACTTCTTCGCGTAATTGCCTTTAATCGTTCTTAGGTTTTCTACAAAGAACCAAATCCAGGAATTGTCTACAGGTACGTAATGTCTAGAGATCAATCATCATCGCTACGTCTGAATCCGAAATTTAGCGCAGGTAATATCTTAAATCTCACTCTTTTTGCTTTGCTTTCTGAGTGGTTGTGATTTAAAGTCGACTTTTCGTTTTCCTCCACAGCAACGAGCAAGACTTCGAAAATTTTTCCACCCAGCAATTATTCCCGAAGGTAAATATTGCTTCACGCAGACTTTTTTCTAAAAACTATAATATCTGCATTATTTCGAAGTCGACTTTTATCGTAGCTGGTATAATATTTTGACTGTCATAATTAAATGAATGAATCTTCGCGATGATCTGATTTGTCTTCACGTTGTCTTATTGTTTCGTTGATCTCCTTTTTTTTTCTTCTATTTTAGAAAAGATTTCCTCCCAGTCAAAAATCTAATGGCAGGTGACGAAGCTCATCTACCTCAAACTGTAGCGCCTCAACGACGGTTAAGAAGGCGCAGATTTTCCTGGAAAAGTTCTGGTTTTACTGAATGCAATAAATTCTGCGGTGGAGGTAGGTGATTTATCTGATGACATAACAGAGATCAAGCATCAAGTACCAATGTGTTAAAAGAATTTTTAATTTCACATTCTTCAAGGTGTACAGGTGACTCGATTTATCTGTGTTCGTGAACAGTCGCAGGGGCAAGTTCCCGAGAGACGATGTCATCACTTAGAGAAGCCTATTGGCCAGTCAATCAGATGCAACACCCGGCCATGTCCGGCAAAGTTAGTACTTTTATCAACATTTTTTTTTCCAAGATTTGCTCGTAGAATAATTGGTTTAGACCCAGAATTTTTCTGTCGTCTTTGATATTGGTTTTATTTAATGAAAGCATCGAAGGATGCGGTTGATAGTTGACCAACCACGCAGCTTTAAAATACATAATATGTATATACAAAAATACATCCCGGGTGATCGAACGGGGACAGCTAGAAAAAGCCCTTGCTGCATTAATTAGATAGTCCGAATATAGCTTCGTCAGAAATAGTTATAGGTAGTATAGCGATTTGTCAAGCGGAGAAAACTCTGAAATGAAGGGGAAAAATGTTGTTTTTGAAAGGCACGTGTCTCTTGGAGTAGTTTTTTGTTTCTTTCAAATGATCTAGAATTTTGTCGCAACATTTGTAAGAGTTACCCTCTTCGCGTGTATAAGGACGCAGTTGAAAAAGAAAGAATTACTCCGAGGGATTCAGCAAGCACTGAAGACATATTACAACTTTAAAAAGACAATGCAAGAACGATGTTTCTCCTGTTGTCAGCAACGGCCACTGAGCAACTGTAGTATAAGAGATATGGAATGAAATAATATCTATACATGAAGAAAAATCGGAAGCGAATAAATTGAAACCTTTCGGAAAATTCCATGAATATCGATTCAGCAATACATAGCATTTTACGAAAATTTAAAACATGGCCAGGGAGTTGAAGAACGTTGCAGAAGCAGTTCGTGATGATGTTATTATGGCAAAGATCCAGGGTGACTTCACCTTCAAGCATTTCAATTAATGCCTTTCGAAATCCTTGGCAAATCTGTGCCGAATCCAGCCTGAAACCAGTCTGAAGGTCTGGTATGAGTAGTTGCGGCACGTAAACAAAGAGGGTATTTGACCGATGGCTAGAAAGGGACTCGTCACGGGACACTAACGATAATATCTGCTTTTGTAAGCCATACCAAGATGCAGACTGCGCTAGCTCCCCTTGCGGTAAAAAAGAGAGACGAGGATACCTCAAAATCGTGAGCTCTTCTCTAGTGACCCGTATGGTCCCATCTCAGCTATTATATTTTCCTAGCTGATAACCGAGAATACAGGCAAGATTATTTTATACGACGTATACCTATCTGATGCATTTGGCTGATTCGAGGAGTTTGAGCGAGCACTGAGTAATAAATTTAATCTAACCATGAAGACTTTGTGAAGGGTGTTAAGGGTCTAGTCGATTTTTACCGACATAATTACTCTTTCGAATATCTCGGAAACGGAGGTCTCAATTGGATTGTCTTTTTGGCAGCGGATGATTGGCGAGCAATGAGTTCGAGTTGGCAAGTTCGAGTAAGAGGGACTGGTGAACCTTCTAATTATTATAACAATAGTGGATTACTGCGATCCCCTATCCAGTTAGTTCAATCAGTAGAGAGATTAGTTATTAGTGTACTCCGAAGTGTTCTGAACAGACTGATAAGCTTATTGTGTTTATAAAAAAAAACTATTAGACTTAAAAGGGACAATGATTATTGAATCCCATCTCCCACAGATATTGCAGAAAATTATTCAAATATTCAATTGTTTTTACCAAATTTTTGGAATCGACCAACTTTTTTCATTATTCATTAACTGGGTGATATAAAGAACGTATTGGCTTCGGCTAAAAATTACTTCTGCTAATTTCAACGAATCTTCACCTACTATTTCGGGCCTTTAGCATCCGTGAAATAAATTTTTAGAAAGATGTCAGTCTGTCCGTCAAATTCATCGAATGATCTCAAAAAGAGCTTGATGAGAAGATCTGAAATTCACAAGACTATAAATTAAAATGATGGGCATGAAAAATTGTCTTATCTCGTTCAATTTGAATGGTTGTTTTCACGCGGAAAAAAAATCGACCATCAATTTTTAAATGTCAACACATGTATATTCTAAGCATACTTGATAGTATTTCCGGTAATCACATATGGGTTTGTGGGGTAATGAAAAGTACAGTCAAAACTGTCTTTTTCACCTTGTCTTACTCATTCTGGAATTTTCTACAGCAAAAAGTGGAACATATTAAAAAGTTTCCAGAGTCACAGTCATTTTGTAAATTTCTTAGATGGAGGGCCGGTGCCTGGAGCCAGTGTTCAGTGAGTTGTGGTGACGGATTCCGATCTCGGGAATTAGAATGTGTTCAAGAAGTGACGCCTGTATTGACAATGCGCGTTGCTGATGGGGCTTGTATAGAACCGAAGATTTTACCGGTCAAAGAAACCTGTGCCATGTCGCCCTGCGAAAAACTTACAGGAAGGCTATCCATGGATGAACATCTCCTTCAAAAACCTCACTGGAACACCGAGCCATGGTCTGAGGTACTTAAAATATCTAATATAATGATGTAGAAGATACTTTTCTTCTTTACCTCTATCCCCATTGTCGACTGATTCCACAGTGTTCTGCTTCTTGTGGTTCCGGTAAAAGGACGCGAGTTGTTTCGTGCTCGACAACAGCACGTCCCTGCCTCATTCAAGAAAAACCGGTGACTGAAGAAGTCTGCAATCTACCAGCGTGCGTTGCCAAGACAACGCCGTCTGCTCCAGTTCATTCAAACGCGATTTCTGTCAGTACTCCCCGCAGCAATTGGCTTTACACTGAATGGTCTCATCAGGTTCGTAAACTCAAGTTTTGTTTTCTATCAGAATCCATAATATAATGATGTAGCAGGTGTGTATAAATACCTAGAAACTCATCAAAACACAAATAACACTTATAAATATCTCTTAACGGCCACAACAGTGCTCATCTGATTGTGGGACTGGAGTTCAATGGCGTCGAGTGGCCTGTAGATCATCGGCAACTGAAACTTGCGACGAAGCAACAAAGCCGAAAATAACACAAGAGTGTTCGTCCGACGCCAGCTGCAGTGGCCACTGGTTTACTGGTCCATGGACTCGGGTGAGTACCCGAAAACACCATTACCGTATTAATTTCTATTATCATCATACAATACGATATTTTTTCCAGTGTTCAGCAGCCTGCGAAATTGGTGAGCAAACCAGAGAAGTCGTTTGCGTAGCAAAGATTCGTGGATCACTTCACGTAGCTCTTGAAATGAATTGTCCAGTCGAGAAACCCGAAATCAAAAGACATTGCAGAGGTCCTCCATGTCCAGCTGCGTGGTTTACCTCTGATTGGTCAGAAGTGAGTATATAGTATTAGTAGGTATTAAAATGCTCGAAGATTTGCTTTGGATCTTGAAGTTCTGACTGTCGGACATGCTTACAGCTGAAAGATGCCAATAAGAAATTCGAAAAGAAAGTTTCAAGTCAAGTGAATAATATTTAAAGGTCGGTCATAATGGTAGATATCACCATTGAAATTGCATAAGCAAATAAGGTTTTGTTTCACATAATTTGTTAGTGTCATAAGCTGAAGCTCATTAACAAAGAAATCGTCGTTCTTTATTAAAACGATTCGGTATGGATCATTTCATTGATTCCCTTATTTCATTGTAATGAGAATGTTGTATGATTTTGATAATAATGTTTTTTTAAACTCATATTGAATTCTGAGCTTTAGCCACTCGATAAGAAAATTTTACATCTTTCCGTAGTTTACATAATAATCAAATAAGATTGGCGTGTTTGTCTTTCTATCGAAAAACTCAGCTGGCCTTGATTATACGGCACAGAGATGCACAACGGTAGTTTTCGTTTCACAGACTCATGCCGTGGTACAGTCTGCTTAAACGATGTCGTCCAACCACATCTCGGTACTAACTGGATAGAGGATTGTTGTATTTTTACATTTTGGAATTACCCCTATTCTGTAACTTATCACTGCTATCACTGTTGATAGACATCTCACGATTGGTACACGTGATAATTTTGTTACAAGTACGTGATATCTGATGATATAGCCAATTGGCAACGTTATAAATGAATAAATTAGTGTTATTATTAATTAATTAATATTAATACATATATAATTATCGTCTTAGAGCATTCAAAAAAGGTGAATTTTACCATACGTAACGCTATTTCAGAATAAGCCTCCAGCACCCTTGTCGGTCAGAAAAGGTACTGAGCAAACTTTTTGCGCGCATACGTTATAGTGTTAAGGTGGAAGCTCACGAAAATCCAGACGCCATAAACAAAATGCAAAAGCCCAGTGAACAGTGTGCATGCGCCATGGTCTCTAAAAAATTGTTAAAATAACACAAAATCAGTTCAACCTCAAACCCTATTGGAAATTCCCATATAGGAATCTATGTAGGAATTCTTTAGGGAATCCGTATAGAGCAGTGTTTCCCAAACATTGTTCTGCCATGGCCCGGTAATTTTCACACTGCTCCTTCGTGACCCACTTAATACTTTTAAACCCAAGCTGGTTCCATTAGGTAAAATAATACACATTTATTAATAGTAAAAATGTTTTATCAATACTACATATTTTGGTATCGCCTATTTAGTCACTAAATTTTAGTGCGAAGTATGGAGCTTCTGCTTATTTTCTACCATAGAATCCGGCGGCATTAACTCTAGGAGTACACACATATTTTTCGCTACTTAGTAATACACACTGGGTCCGTGAGACCCAGTCAACTTTCATATTATGTAGTTTCCTCGAAAATACGTTTTTTTTAGATGATTTTTTTTCTAAGTGAGAGAGCAGACTGTCAAGAAAGCACCTGTGAAGACCAGATATGTTTTCGGTTCATATTTTGTCTAAGAAAGCTGTTGGAGCAGATAGAAATGTTTCACGCAATATGAAAAACGCGAGGTTTGCATATTTTGGCCGGGTTTGTGAGACCCGATGGTGTACTCCTTGGGTTAAGGCGGGAATGTTGGGACCCGGTATTTTATTTTGATGGCCCGGTACCGGGTCGCGACCCGGCTAATGGGAAACGCTGGTATAGAGATCCATAAGGGTTCCCGTGGGATATTGACAGAAGAATCCCATATCGTAATCTATATAGAAATCATGTGGGAATCTATATTTATTGAAAATTCCAGTAGTAAATATACTGAAATTGTATTGGAAGTTTCATGCAGACACGGAATAGTATATTTAGTATACATTCAATCCGTAATTCTGGAAATCCAACCTTGCTCATTTACCGTACTGTATAGTGATATTACTTATCGTTAGTGCAGTAAATTCAATAAGCCTGACTTTAATTATGATCAAATCATAGCTTGCAAATTTAATGTACATACATAGTATGTACAGCTTGTCTATTCGGTTTAGGCACTTCACGCGCTTCGGTCGAATCGCGAATAAGTTCAGAATTCAAAACATCAGTCTATATTTGTGCGCATGCGCGAGGCACAATGCAAGCGCGCGTAAATACTACGCCAGGGTGTTTTTAAAGTAAACGTACTCATATTTATAGTGTGTTGAAGAAACACATGACTCTAATTAAACATCATTCAATATTATCCTTCCATTTTTCTCTGAAACACTCGGAAAAATTCGTTATAATACAACAGAATTGAGGTTAGTTGTAAGCTAATATGTCAAATATATTCATCACGGCGTTTGTATTAGAATTTTTATTTCGTCGATATTATACTCGCCCGTGATACTGTTATTCCATTTATTAAACTCGTATTCCACCAATAATCACTACACACTGCACTTTGCTGCTCAAATTGAGCATTCAAACTTCAAAGACGGTAACTGAATATCGCGGGTTATGAAAAAGGTAAAGGTCTTGAATGATGTTTTTTGAACGGGATTTAAAACCGTCAATTTGAGATAGTTCCAACTTTTGCCGAGTGCCTAAACCGAATAGACAAGCTGTACATGCATACAAGTGATCAAAAAAGTTGTCACATTGTTATCCTGCGCGGAGAAGAACACTGTTATATCAGAGGAGCAGAAGTTGCTTTAATTTCGCGCCAACTCGAAGGAAATCAGAATCACTTGTATGTTCAGTTGCATCAATACCGCGCTTCAGATTCCATTTCCTTGGATGTACATTTATTTGCATTTTCATACCGAAGTTTCATAACAAGTTTACTATTATAACAGATGTACCACACAAGTTCAATTGATTTAAAAAACAGTTACACGTTCTCTATTACGCTTGATAAAATTAAAAATTTGCTTGTGAGTATACAAAAAATGCATAGTAAGTCATTTTGCTGCACTAAAATTGCTAATGTGCAAGTCTTTTGTGTAGCAAATGTGTTGTAAATTTAAGAACATTCATGTAGGAATATATGTAGGAATCTGTACAGGAATTTATACGGGATGTTCTACAGGGTGTCCCAGAACTCAGTACACAAAATGTTAGAAGGGGTCGACCTGAGTAAATTAACCTCTGTAACATGCGGTCTCTGAAGCACCGGTCGCAAGATACGGTCGGTTACAAAATCGCGGTAGGCGCTGGTATGTAGGCAATCGAGTTCACAGCAAGTATCCGTCAGCCGTCTTATCGATAAGCGCACTCGACTGTTGACGCGAGTCATAACACTTCCGACATTGAATTTTCGCCAGTTGGAGGCTGAATTTCGAGCAGCTCTTGTAATTACTTATTTACATAATGAAAATTGATATCGAAAGTATTTGTATTCAGAATTTCGCATCAACAGCCGAGCGCGTTTATCAATTAGACCGCTGACGAATACGTGCTGTGTACTCGGTTGCTACATGCCGGCACCTACCAGGATTTTTTAACAGGCCGTATCTCGTGACCGGTGCTTCGGAGACCACATATTATATAGGAAGCATTCTCTGTCAACTCAGCCACCAGAGATTTTCGATGTCTTCAAAAATTCTGAAATAATTTGAGCGTATCACATGACGTGAGAAAAAATTTTGTGAATTATTTCAGATTGTTCGGTTGCCGAAATTCAAATACCTACACTTTTCTCTGCTCAACTTGATAAATTGAGGTCAGAGAAAAAAAATTTCCGTATAAAAATTTCTTGTTTTTTCCTCAGCTCTTCGTTCGAACTATTTCCACTTCTATCCTGGCACATTTGAATGCATTTGAACAAATTTAAGCTAAAAAACATCAAAAATGTGTTTTTACCAATTCGGGCAGTTTTTTTGTTTCAGTACAAGCAATACGAGAATAATCCATACGTAAAATAGGATTTTTCTATAATTTTTCTGGAGTGGAGACTTCAGATGTCTACGAGAAAATAATTATTGAAACTCGAACAATGATTTTTTTCTCGCAGACATATGGAGTCTCCACTCCAAAAAAATTATAAAAAAATACCATTTTACATGTGGATTATTTTGGTATTCTTTGTAATGACAAAAGAACTGCTCGAATTGGTGAAAACACATTTTCGATGTTTTATTTTCAAATGTGCCAGGAAAGAATCGGAAATAGTTCGAACGAAAAGCTGAGGAAAAAACAAGAAATTTTTATGCGGAACTTTTTTTTCTCTGACTAGGAGTCGGTTGTACCTCCGGATCACAGATCTTGCTTCCATTATCTAGGGTGTTTTCTGGTGCCAAAATATGAAATACCTGCTATATAACTTCCGTGATTGGCCCTTCGTTCTTCCAATTCGCTAAATATACTGTATTGATGACTATTGAATGAATCTGGCTAATTACCCTAATTATAATTAGTCGAGGTTTCGCGTTATGAGATTCCACATCAGAGTGAATATTTGTACATTAAATTATGTAATTTTTGAACGCCAAATTTTAAAAATTTATCATCCTAGGTGGGTCATTCCATCTTAAATCGACCAATGGTTGGAATCGACCACTTTCGATTTGGATGAATTTTTGTCAGAAGTTTTCTGGTATCATAAACCGAAGTTCTGCCGAAGGAAAAAAATTTTTTAATTTTTCTTACGCAAGTTATGCGAAATTGAAAATGTCACCATTATTCGCATTTTTCATTTCAAATATGTTATTATTTTTACGTTCGTATGTCATAGATTAAATTTTTTACTGCTCAAAATTACAAGACTAACTATTTGCTTAACTTTACTTTATTTAGCGGTTGCAAAAAAAAAAAAATTTTTTTATGCAAATTCAAAAATTCATATCTTCAAATAAAAAAAAAAACACTCTCTTGAAAATTTCAGGATATTTTTAGATCAAATGAAGGCATTATACAAAAAAAATTGCGCCAAATTTTAATACTGAACTTCGATTTTTACGAATTTCAAATTTCAAAATTATGCCAGTTCATCATTTTTCAGAAATATTTTTCAAAATATTTTTCTTTCATAGCCCCAAGTATCCCCTTCATAACAAACTCGAGCTCATTTTTGTAACTATAATAGTTTTCGAGATATTTGACAAATAAACTTGAAAAATGCGAAAAATGGTGACATTTTCAATTTCGCATAACTTGCGTAAGAAAAATTTTTAATTTTTTTTCTTTGGCAGAACTTCGGTTTGTGATACAAGAAAACTCCTGACAAAAATTCATCTAAATCGAAAGTGGTCGATTTGAGACGGAATGACCCACCTAGGATGATAAATTTTTCAAATTTGGTGTGCAAAAATTACATAATTTATTGTACAAATATTCACTCTGATGTGGAATCTTATAACGCGAAACCTCGACTATTTATAATTAGGGTAATTAGCCAGATTCATTTAATGGTCATCGGTACAGGATATTTAGCAAATTGGAAGAACGAAGGGCCAATCACGGAAGTTATATAGCAGGTATTTCATATTTTGGCACCAGAAAACACCCCAGATAATGGAAGCAAGATCTGTGATCTGGAGGTACGACCGACTTCTAGTAAGCTCAATTTATCAAGTTGAGTAGAAGAAAGTGTATTTGAACTTCAGCAACCGAAAAATCTGAAATAATTCACAAAATTCTTTCTTACGTCAGGTGATACACTCGAATTATTTCAGAATTTTTGGAGACATCGAAAGTCTCTGGTGGCGGAGTTGACAGAGAATGCTTCATAGGTGAATTTACTCAGCTCGACCCCCTCTATTACCCCTATCATTTTGTGTACTTAGTTCTGGAACACGCTGTATATGAAAGTCTATATGGGGGGTTCCACGTCAACTTGGACAGCCTCTGACCCTGACCCCTTCCGATTTTCCGGAGGATTTTTCATGGTATACGGCAGACTAAATAAAGTGCTCCTGATTTTTTTCAAATTTTTCTCGGAATTGGTTTCTGATTTACAAATCTTTGAAAACTCGAAACTCCGGCTGACCGTAAAATGTTTAAGCACCTGTATCTTCGGATTTATCAGTCGGCTGACAGGAAAAAACTACGTCAAATTAATCAGAAAAAACTGTACTTACCGGACAAAAAATTATAAGAATAATGTGTCTTGGTCTTTATAGCGAATTTTACGTTCAAACACTAAAAATCGATTTTTCTCAAAGTATGACGTTTTTAATTTTTTTTTGTCAATTCTCAAAAATTCTAGAGAGAACAAGGCAGAATGAGCAGTCCCAAGGCACTGTACTCAACAGGCACTAACGATTTATCAGGATCATAAGTATCAAGTTATTAGAGGATAAAAAATAGCGATATTTATTTTTGTAGGTAAACTATGAGAATTATAGGTAGATGTCATATTCTAAGTTTTCTTGCCAGGGGCATAATCCCCAACAGAAATCGGAGTAACGCTCCAAAAAACTAGAGTTTTGGGTCAGTGCAGTAGGCTCGGGCAGTCCGGACGGACAAGAAGCCTGACGAAAATGATGAATCTTTGTAGGTAAACGATCAGACTAGATAGAAAATCATAAGTTTTTGTGCTGAGGATATAATCCCCCACTCCTCTCAGAGCTGCCTCTACGGTAAAGAGACTCGGGCGAGTCGCGCTTTTTTAATGTACTTGGCGCGAGACGCTACCGCGTCTCTTGATGTAGTCATTTTCTGTAAACTGACCGATGGGTCCGAAGATGCAAACGTTTAAACATGTGACGGTCAGTCGGAGTTTCGAGTTTTCAAAAATCTGTAAATCAGAAACCAATTTTGGAGAAAATTGAAAAAAAAAATCAGAAGCACTTCTTTTAGTCTGCCCCATACCATGAAAAATCCTCCGAAATCCTCCGGTGGAACCCCCCATATGGAAGTCTACATGGATATCCGTGCAGGATTCACTGTGGAAATCTATGAGGATCGATATGGGTACTCGGATGCCAATCCATATGAAAATTGCTACGGCAATGCCTACAGGAATCCTGAATCTATGTAAGAATCCATGGTGGAATACATAAAAATCCATGAAAATCCACATGGATTCCTATATGTTTTTTCCTATGATTCTCCATATGAATTCCCACATAGATTCCCATGTGGGTCCCTGTATAGATTTCCACGTTCTACCTGGATTGCGTTCCTACGTATTTCCATATGGGCTCCGATCTGATCTGATGGGTTCTCATCTGGGAGTTTTTAATATAGGGAAGTACCATATTTACGGAAGTGAAATAATTATCGAGTATTTATAATTAAATGAAATCATATTCCAGTGAATATTTTGATTCTTTGATACATTCATTATTCGGTAAGAAAAAAAAAGTTCACCAGTGTGTTGACATCAATCGGTATTTTTACATTTCTACAAGCATTTGACTGTATCTGCCTTTCAGCGTCTGGTAATTATGATACATTGTGCCCATGGATTTTTGTGTGGGTTGGAAATCCAGGTGCTATAAGCAGAATGCAGAGACCATAGCGCATGCGTACTGGTCACTGGATTTTTGCATCAGCGTATGCGCTATGGCTTCGGCATTCTGCTCATGGCGTCTGGATTTTGATGTGCACTTCCTCCTTTATACGAATTTCATGAACCCTCACATAACCGAACTCTTTAGTAGCGTGTGGTTTTGTGTGTTTATCCATGCGCAAAAGAAACTGTCATAGTATGTACCTTCTTCGATCAATGGGGACACTGATGAACCCTTCTAATCCTAACACTATCTGGAACCCTAGATAATAGGTATCCCCTATTCATTCAATACAGAGATCAATGCGTCCAACTAATACGTGCGCAGTTCAGTGCGCAACTTCATGGCTGCATTTCTTGCGGCATTTGCAAGATATAGTTGAATATAATTGAAAAATTTAGTTTTTCGAGTACAAAAGATAAAAATTGATTTTGTGGAAATCAATTAGTACGCAATTCTTTTGTTTGTAGTGTTCCAGATCTTGTGGTAAAGGAATGCAACAACGCGAAGTGAAGTGTCTCGAAAGTGACGGAAGAGTAGCTGAAGCTGGGCGGGAGTGTACGGAAGCTGAGCGACCTGTTTTTAGAAGGATGTGTAATGAACACCCCTGCAAGAACTCTGTGCAAGATAATTATGGAAGTGATAGAGGAAATCGCGTCATTCAAATCCAAAATGACCCAGAGATATCAAATGGTGAATACTATTTTGATAATTGTTTATTATTATTGTTACTCATTATCTCGAGAATCGATATCGATCATTCACTGCATGTGGAATGTGCATCTTAATCTTAAGAGTTATAATTTCAGGACTGGACGAGAACCTGGAGTGCAGGGACACGAACTTTAATTGTCCTTTGGTAGTTCAGGCTCGACTATGTAATTATAAGATTTATCGAAGAACTTGTTGTCTTTCTTGTTCCAAGGCTAATAGCTTGGATATCGAGTAGTTTTTCAATGTAATTGTGGATATGTCCTTATGCCAATTACGCCCATTTACTGATTCTATAGTATAGATTAGTGATATTTGCTGATGTTTACATCTTGGATACTATCATCCGTTATCAGATCTTCAGCAGTCCTTCATTGTATCTCGTTAATCGGCTTATCGAATCTCCCTGATTCCTAACAGTCGCTATACATCAAATTTGTTGTTAAATGGTTTGTCATCAATTGAATACTATAGCACTGATAAAATTTGGTCATCGTCAAAAAGTCTACCATGAATTGTCCAGTCCCTATATATCACATCCATAACTGTTATACAGGGTGAGTCTTATCAAAGTTCGAAAATGGGTAGGACCTATAGTTGCTGCGGAGGTACATATGTGCAACCATTCGACCAATGTGGCTAGCTGTCACGCAGGTATTGAAGCATAGTGGGAGAACGAAAATAAGGTTCGAAGACTTGATAATAACGGTGTCGAACTGAGAATCAAAACAAGGACTGAGCCAGCTATTGTGTTTAATTGTTTATTATTTGATGAATTGTGAATCATGGTCAATAGTACCATCACGAATGATACAACCTTGTGTTCTGATAGCCTATCGAATTTGTGATCGAGTATTGGTTTTTCATTCCCACCCGTATGATTGCTCGCTTGATTGGCCGGATGGGTGTGCTTCAGCAGCAACTTAGTACCACTTAATTTTTGAACTTTGATAAGACTCACCCTGTATGTGATATATGATTAGAGCAGGGGGGGCATGATGGGTCTCTTAAGGAAAGAATGCTCTGAAACGCAATTTCGGAATGTAAATTGATAAATCTTTGAATTGAAACCTAAAAATAACACTAAGATCAATGGTGCGCAATAAACCCGTGTAGTTTGATATTTCAAAAGAGGAGGGTTTGATAGGCCACCTAAAAAAAATTCAAAAACCCAAAATATTACGAATACTTATAGTTAGTCCTATCCAAAAATATCCGGAAGGGAATGTCGTTGTTGCGTGTTTATTTTGTGACCAACTTTACTCACGCTTCAATCAGATTGGATTCGATTTAATTGGTACGAACTTTGTGCACATGATCAATGCGCAGGTGTAGGCGACATATGTAATGACATCGCATACCTGTGATTATTGTTGCTTTTCATAGATTTTTTAATTACAGTTTATTTGATATTAAAAGCTTTGAAAAGCAAATAAATAAATTATGGATAAAGAAAAAATATTTCAGGGCACGCATTGTGCCCTACGGAGTCCATCTTGCCCCCCCCCCCCCCCCTCCCAAATAAAATAAAATTGAAATATGCCGAAGGCGTATTCATAACAATATTTTGTGCTCATGAATCGTTGGAAAGTAAACCGCAAGTCATTTATATACATTCGATGTAAGTGAACGTGGAGCAAGGCGGGCCTCTGGGGCATAACGGGCGACTTTAAAAATTTTAAGAATTCAAAAAGTTTATACCTCACATTCAAAAATCGAGAAAAATTACGTAAGCTATAAAGCTTCAGGAGGATAATTATTGTTCTATCATTATTGCATGTTAAAACCTTACTTGTAGAGCCCTAATAATAAATGACGATGAAACAGGCACATTCATCATCAATCATTCAAAATTAACAATATTTTTTTTGTTTGTTAATTCTGGGCCTATTTTGCCCCGCATTACCCTATTGTACTACGTATTATGTATTACCTATACGCACTACGAAGTGTAATAAAATATACTGTCTGTATTTTATTGACGTTTTCACATCGTAAACAGTTGATTTAGTGCATGTATATTTTTAAACACTATATAATAATTATGTATGCGTAAAAGATTTGTAGCGTAAATCGTGTGTAAACTTATGATATGTATACTGTGTAGTATAATTAAATCTGTTATGTATGCAATAACATGTACCTAAAATAATTGTTAAGAGCAGAAATCGTAGAAATAAATTTGTAACATTGAACGTAAGCATAATGTACGATAGTTGAGTGGATTGAAGTTATCAAGGGGATCAGGGAGGTTGATATAATTAAAAAAAAAAAAAAAATCGATCGATCGTGGTGTCGGTTCTTTGCATATTTTGAGTGTGATCCAGACTTTATCCTTCGGTGCAGGTTACTTTTGACTGTTCTGGTAGAAATAGTGTACCGAAACTTCAAACACTACGATTTTTCCCAGACTACATTTTTCCGTGATTTGACCCATGACATCCTTAGCGAGTCGTTGAAGATAACAACTTGTAAATTTAACAGGCGTCGTAGAACACTATAAGGCATTTGTTATACTTGAAATTATATTGCAAAATTTTTTTTGTACGATTTTATAAAAACAAATATTTTTTTATTTTTTATTTTTTTTTTTCGTTTTTAGGCGCCATTTTGTTCATTTTCATCAGATATTCAATTTTTTGTGTATCGTCAATAGAGAGAGATCCAAGGAGAAGCAACACCATCGCAAATACCCGCAATCTCCATTAGCTCTGATGAAATCGCGGTAAAACTGGATTTCACATAATTTGCCTCATTATTATTGTCCACGTCAATATTATTGACCTGGAAACAACGAGCTAATTTTTGAAATTTAAAACCTCTCTGGTACCCTCGAGTTGTAATCCACGTATAGTTCAGTCATTATTACAATTATTATAATTTTACGGGTAATCGGATCCTAAATCAATATCAGCAGAAAGGCAAACGTGTAGTGCCGTAAGCTAGGTGCAATATAGGCAATTGTTCACTTGAGTGCGGTGCCTCAATCAATGATTATTATAAAGTAAGTTTAATTCGAGTAAGTCGTGATATGTGAACATTGCGAGAGCTGAAACTTTATGAGTATGTAACTTCGAAAATATGTATGGAGCAACAAATGTTATTATATTTCTACTTCACGATCCTCAAAAACTTGCCCCAAAACGGATTGGTGCAATTATCATTGGTCATTCATACAGTCAGGAAAGATAGTTAATGTCTCGGAAATAATATTTCTTTGTTTCATACAAGCGAATTTATCGGACGAGACGAAATCGAATTTTCAATGCAATAATCAATTTTAATACTAAATTCATTTTAACTGTGAGATTCCCACTCAATTAGAGCAGCGTAATCTACAGAAGACAGAAAAAAACTGAAAAGAACATTCTAAATTTTTATCAAGTAAAAATTCAAAAAAAAATAAAAAAATTGATTGATTATTGCATTAAAAATTTGAGTTCGTCTCGTCCGATAAATTCGCTTGTATGAATGTCAAGCACGCGAACGATAGAGTCACTACAAACAATATTTCTTTGTATTTTTTGATACATTCGACCTTCTTATAGAGGATATGGGGCATTCTCTGACAACTCGGACACTTTTTGTCATCGATCTCTTGGATGTTTTTTATAATTCACCAGTTTGTCGTAGCACGACTCGAGATATCCGTCTGAAATTTTTCAGATTTTTAGAAAAATCTGAAAAATTATATCATTTTATTTAGATACATTATATTAAATTTTTTCTTTCAATCGAGCATGTTGTAATTACCACAGATTGCTAAAACGCAGTTCAAGTACAAAACAATTGTAGTTCTTTGTGCACTTTTCAAGGTACGATGTACAGGCTATTTTAAGCCAAAAATAAAAATAATTTTTCTTGCCTGGCTCGACGCTTTTGTTTGTTCTGTCAAATTTACAGAATCTTCGGTAATATATGCGGAACATTAAAAAAAAAAAAAAAAAAAAAATTGGAGCGTGCAAAGACTCGTGGGTCAGGAGTAACTGCGAACTGGCAAATGATAAAAAATATCCGAGAGGTTGATGGAAAAAAGTGGCCGCGGTCAATAGAGAATGCCTCGTATATGGAAATAGGACATACCAATTAGTTTTACAAATACTAACTAACAAGGTGGCGTTTTATGTCATCACAGAAGACCGAGTGTTACTTATAGTATACGTGTATACCTATATGTGTCTATCGCCGTCCTTAATAGAGTCTGTATTTATCGCACGACGTGACATACGGTTCGAGATACGGTTGCTTTATCCGAGAAACAAGTTTCTACCAAGAAAAAAAAAAAAAAAAAAAACAACTCCGGGATAGAAATGGAAACGTGAACAAAATAGTACACGATTGATAAATTCATTCAACGCTATTCTTGACGACTATAAAGCTCATATCTATAATCTTGAAGTCCAAATATAGAATCAATTGAATCGTACCTACTGTTTTTGGGCGGTATATGTATCGTAGCGTGGTTAAAAAAAATGTCGATATTTTGATTTTTTTTCCATTTCGTGAAAAATGTTAATACACAGTGAATAGTATATTAAGCTACAAGGGACGAAAATCGAACTTTTGTGCCTGCGTGTCATAATTCCCGAGGCGAAGCCGAGGGAATCATATCACGCAGGAACGGGTGTTCGATTTTTGTCCCGTGTAGCTCATACTTTTTTTCTTCATAGCCGGTCGAAAGTACGCGGTTAATTGTAGAAATTAAATCGTTATTATTAATTCCAAAAGTTGAGGTTATGAGTTCGAGTTCGTGGTCAATGCTCGCGGCATTTGCAGCACGAGCGACAGCGAGGGCTGCTGGCCGACGGCGGGCATTGAGAACCAATAATTATCAATTAAATACATTCTTTTATCGTTAAAAGTAACTAAGACAACTTGAATATTTTATGACTGTTTTTCATTATAGTTACAGCCTCAGAATCGAAATAGTTGAAGATTTCTTCCTCATTATCTGATTCCTCGTATGAGGTTTGTTTTTAGTTTCCCATATTTTCAATAAAAAGAATCGTTGTAAAATGTGTTGAAAAATATTTGTTTCTATTTGAAAATCTTCATATTTATTTGAAAATCAAAATAAATATTATTCAACACATTTTACAACGATTTCTCTTATCGAAAATGTGAAAAACCATGATATTGAGTTAAAGCTAGAAATCGCTTGAGCGACCTTTCGAAATTGATCTATAAAGCTTATATTCCTCTTTGGGAAAAAATTTTCTTTCACTACGTATTAACATTTTTCACGTAATGGAAAAAAAAAAAAATAATATAGACTTTTTTTGAACCACCCTAATGTACAGTGCATGTTAAATTGTAATTTAGAATGATTTTCGGGATCCGAACTGTAAGTAAGCCAAGTTAATGAAATTGAATCTCAGAAGGCATCAATCACCGAGTTTCGATCCGAAGGGTTACCCCGCTTTTTGGGCACAGCAACACGTTTCCCTTGTGGAATACTAGTGGTTTGGAGTTTGGTGCAGGACTGAATCGATACTTGGATACCAAGCTGATGAGCCCGATTTTCGTTTGCAATAGGCCAAACCTCATACCTGCGGTTAGAAAGAGAAGGTAATATTAGTGAATGAATAGCCAACTCAGATTCCCGGCGAGATAGATCAGTCCAGTAAAAATAAGTCTGAAATGCATGTTTCATGCTATGAGGCTAATTTTTTGGGGCAAGTTGCATTTGAACCCCCCAAAACTTTGTGCAGAGCGCCAAAGTTCTCAGCCCCCCGAATGGGGTCAAAAACTACTCCGAAAATGCATTTTTGGCGAATAACTCAGAAACGGCGGAAGATATGAGAAAAAGTTTCGAAAGAAAGTTGTGAAGAAAAAAATTTTGCATAAAAAATGTCTGAAGGGTTTTACCTCTACTCCCTATAGTTTAGCCGCAGGGATAGTCCAAAGCCTCTGGGGTGAATAATTTTTTTTTTCATCATAGAAAATCGAAAAATACACATTTTTCAACTTTTTTTTTTATCCAATTGAAAACCTTTAATCTCAGAGAAATATTTTCTTTTATTTTTTTTTTTTCAAATTAATCAAATTAACTAAATTTGAAATGTTCAAATGGCGTTTTATCTCATGTAAGACCCCCCCAAAAAATGTATCTTGCGTCATCTTCTTTTTCATTAAATTTCCTTCGAAAGTTATCTAGAGCATTTCCTCCGGCTGATTCCATCTCAAATCACCCAGGCAGGTCGGGACCAAAAATTTTAATCGCTCAGTAATTTAATATATCAAGGTACTGAAAGGTTTTACCTTTACTCTTCATAGTTTAGCCGCAGGGGTACTCCAAAGCTTGTGGGGTGAGTAAATTTTTTCAAAAAATCGTCAAAAAGCCAAAAATACATATTTTTCAAATTTTTTTTTTCTAATCCACTTGAAAAATTGTCACCTTTATTCTCAGAGGACTACTTTTTTCTATTTCAGTTTTTTTGCAAGTTAACAAGGTTTGAAATTTTTAATTGGCGTTTTTTCTCCATATGAGAGATAGGAGGGCTGATTCCATCTCAAATCACCCAGGCAGCTCGGGACCAAAAATTTAAATCGCTTAGTGATTTAATATATCATTTTTTGAGCAATTTGAGGGGACCCCTATTTCAGGATTTTTTTTGGAAAAAATTTCTAAGCCCTGTACGGATTTTTCAATTTTTTCGAGCAAATACCCGTTTTTATCAATTCTGGATGTGTTCTTTTTTTCAAACGGCTATAACTCTTGAACAAGTGGACCGATTCCGGAGTTTTTTTTTTCAAAGGACGCGGAATTTTAAGCACTTTCATCAAATTCCAAATTTGTCTACATCGATACAGAATTATCGGAGTTATGTTGCATAATATAAAAAAAAATGAAAATTTTCAACCTCGATTTTCAGCAATTTCATACTTTTTTTTTCCTCGACGACTTTTTCCTGAATAGTCCTTGAAATGCCCTAACTCTGTATGTAAGTTTCGTTAACGAATAGCCTTTGTGAGGGAAGTTATAAATTATAGCGTTAGTCAAGCCTAATATCAAATTTTATTGCGTATATAACCCGAAAAAAGCACCTGTGGTGCAAAAACCTTTCGCCAAGTACATTGATGTATATCGCTATGATGAATAACGTTATAATTCATAACTTCCCTCACAAAGGCTATTCGTTAACGAAACTTACAAACAGAGTTAGGGCATTTCAAGGACTATTCGCGAAAAAATCGTCGAGGAAAGAAAAAATATGAAATTGCTGAAAATCGAGGTTGAAAATTTTCGTTTTTTTTTGTATTACCCAACGAGCACCGATTCGTATATTTTACGAGTATTACATATACAGGGTGTCGCGAAATTCGCGCACTCGCTACATACCAGCGGATTCCTTGCGAAAAATGAGGACGAAAGTTACCTATGCAGAAAAGTCCGCGAGTACTTAGTTTTCTTGTAAAATGAACTCATTAACGAACCAATCAGCGTTTGGCTTTAGAAATGAACGACTAAAATCCGCATCGCCGTCCGCCCCACTACTGATCATAAGACAATAATGTGTTGAGTTCCCCGCTCGGCCCGTCTTGTTTGTAGTAGTGGGGCGGACGGTGATGCGGATTTTAATCCGTATTTATTAAAGCTAAGCGCTGATTGGTTGGTAATAAGTTCATTTTACAAGAAAACTAAGTCCTCCCGGACTTTTATGCATAGGTAACTCGTTCTCATTTTTCGCAAGGAATCCGCTGGTATGTAGCGAGTGCGCGAATTTCGCGACACCCTGTATATTCAGTTGATTTTTGGTATCAGTATATGACACATCTAATATTGCACGTTTCTAAAATTCGTTCATCAACCAACGTTGAAACAACGTATATAATTCACGACTTTTATATGAATAAACTCTTTCATCAATGCATATTATACGTTGTGATTCCGGATAATAATTACGTATAATTTGCACTCGATTTATAGGTCTAATCTATCGAAAATGCATACGTATATTAAAGGTCTAAGACTAGAAAAGATAGACTAGATAGATAGAGTAGAAAAACGGCTTACACACAAGAAGATTAGAAAAAAAGCTTTGATATCCAACAAAAAAGAGCATAGGCTCTGCAAAATGACAGGATGTAAGATAGAAACAGTATTTAAATCGTCACTACGTTTAAAACCTTGTCTAACTAGAAATGAAACAAAATCTTCTCTTTCTTTACACCCCCAGATGGGACAATCCCAAACTCTATGATTCAAAGTTTCAAGGCCCAGGTTACACTCACAAACTTCTGATTCAATAATGTTCATCCTTTTCAGATGAGCATTTAATTGGGAATGACCACTAAGAATTCTGTTAGAAACCGTAATTTCCTTCCTAGTTAAGGAGGAATCCGCAAACCAAGGAAATAACCTAAACTGCCCGGCATGGTCCAAATAACTTCTACCCTTCCTATACTCCTCAGAACCATAGGTCTGAAATAAAAAGTTAGATTGATCAATAGCCATCGCTTTAACTGACGCAAACAAATCAGTACTTGCAATCTTAGCATTTACAGAACGACTCACACGACAGCCCTCATTTGCCAATCTATCAGCCTGTTCATTCCCCCTTACCCCCTTATGACCTGGAACCCACATAGTCTGAATCAAAGTACCATTATTACTGCTCGAGTAAAGGCTTTCTCTAATTTTAGCAATGACCGGATGCAATTCACCCCTTAGTCCCTCAAATCGAAGGCTCTCAACTACACTAAGAGAATCCGTACAGACCAGAAGAGAATTCCACAAAGGCTTTGATAAGGCAAGATCAATTGCCATCTTGACAGCATAAGCTTCTATCGTGAATATAGAGGCATTCGGATTTAATCCTATTTTAAAAGAGATATCCAGTACTTCAAAATATATACCTAATCCAGCAACATTCCTTGCTAATTCCTTAAAGCCGTCTGTGAAAATTAAGGTGGAATCTTGGAAGGAACCCTTATACAACGATCTGAATCTGGCCTCTGAATCATCACTTTTTTGAATCTCCCTTCCAGCATCAATGTGGCATTTATCCTTGATATAATGAGCAAAAAAAGGGATTGAAGAGGAAGGAAAATTGCTTTGAACGTAGACCATTTTAAGTTTATCTCTAATTTCCAGCCAACATTTATACAGATATGAAGTACCAACAGTGGCCGCTGGATATTCTTCGCGTTTCAAATAAAGGGCGCTAAAATTTTTGATAAGAAGGCTTTCCTTGTTGGAAAAATTATTCGAAATGAATTTAAAAGCGAGCTGTTGTCTTCTCAAATGAAGAGGAACAATTCCATTTAAATGCAATAAGGAATTGATAGGGGTAGTCTTGAAACATACTTATACTAACTAAGTACTGATACTTTTCTCAATGATTCATTTTGTATAAAATCTAATTTCTTAAGCATACTCCTAGAAGCTTCTGCATAAAGACTGGAACCCCAGTCTAAACCTGGCCTAATCAAGGATTTGACAAACTTAATCATGACAGAGGGATGAGAACCCCATGAGTATGAAGAAATACACCTCAGCATGGAGACCAATTCGAGGGTGTTGTTTCGTATATAATCAACATGATGAGTTCATTTAAGCTTGTGATCCCAAAGGACTCCCAAATAACGGACTTTCCCCAGATTAGGAATTCGTGTTCCACTAGTTTCCAAAGACAATGAGTTAGGAGTGAAAGCTTTACCATCTTTAGCAAAGACTATAAACTTAGATTTAGAACTGGAAATAGACATATCCAGAGCTCGAAAGGCTCTCCCAAGATTCTCAACATCTTTTTCTAGAGAACTTACAATCTCTTTCACAGAATTCGAAGAAACCAGATATGTCAAGTCATCAGCAAATATTAAATTCTTGGTAGAACGCGAAATATAATGAATCGTTTGAGATATATATGTATATGGGGTTGTCCACGTCAGGACGACACGGCTCCAGACCTCAAAGTTTTTGATTTCATTTTTGATTTCATATGTTGTTACTCTATGTCTGGAAAAGCCGTCAAATTTTTTTTGAATTTTTTCAATCAACCCTTTCGGAGCTACGAATTTTTTCATCCTTAAAAAAAGGACCTTTTTCAAAATTCTGAAAAAATTCACAAAAATTCTGTCGATAATATAGAACAACCTCCCACTTCCACAAACGTGGGCAGAATTTTTCTTCCATTTTTTTTTTTCAATTTTTCTAAAAATTTATTCGAAAAAATGCTTCACCAATGACTTTTATCCTATCAAGAATCTTTCAAATTTACCCCACTCAGATTTTTTGGAGTTCTTGATCTTAGATTGTGTTATGTTGGTAAGGAGGTGAGTAGGTGATTTTATGAAAATCATTTATGAAGCATCTTATGAAATGAAATTTTTGACAAATGAAAAAAAAAAAATATAACAAAAATTCTGCCCACGTTTCTGAAAGTGGGAGGTTGTTCTACATTAGTAACAAAATTTTTTCGAATTTTTTCAGAATTTTAAAAAAGGTCCTTCTTTTAAGGATGAAAAAAGTCATAGCTCCGAAAGGGTTGACTGAAAAAATTCAAAAAAAATTTGACAGCTTCTCCAGACATAGAGTAACAACATATGAAATCAAAAACTTTGAGGTCTGGAGCCGTGTCGTCCTGACGTGGACAGCCCCATATATATATTAAACATAGCAGGGATCAATATGGAACCCTGAGGGACCCCTTTATTCGTAAAGGCAGAACCTAGTCTATGACCATTACGGAAGGCTGTAATTTCCCTCCTCTCATAATTCTCCTGATAAAGTTCACAAATTTAGGGTTGATTTGAATATCTTTTAATAGAATGGTTAGTTTTTTAATATTGACGCTATCATACGTGCCCGCCAGGTCTAAAAAGAGCACACCCGTATGCATGCCCTGTTCCTTGGCAAACTCCACCTTCGTTCTAAGAATCGACAGACAGTCATTACAAGACCTGTTTCTACGAAACCCAAAAGAGCAATTTGGGAGTATTTCTTTGTTTTCTATGTGCCAAGAAATCCTATCATTTACAACACGTTCTAATATTTTAAGAAGAGCATACGATAATGAGATTGGTCTGAAGCCAGAATTGTCTGGTTTGGGGATAAAACATAAAATATACTTGCCCCAGATTTCCGGAATTCTATTTTTGTCCAGTACTAGATTATAAAATTCCGTCAACGATTTGGTAATCACTAATGGAAAATGCTTAATAACTCTATATGAAATCATATCATACCCCGGGGCAGAGTTTATCTATTTACTTTTCAATATCGAATTTCTCACCTCCTCAAACGTTATACGCATACACATCGAAGGACATGTACTAGAAGAATATTGAAGATCAGTATCAAACCCAGAGGAATACTCATATGACTGAATCCAAATGAAATCATGCAGGCCAGCGGACGTGATGTTCCAGAATCGATCGGCGTTCAAATATGTTGTTCCTCATACAAAATGAGCCGACACGTATTTTGTTGTTTACCCCAAAAAAATTATCCAAGCGCGATATCGATTTTTTAAGATTTAAAGGCGAAAAACTTTCTTCGCCAATTTGAGGAACCAAATATTCGAAAAATAGCCGCCAAATCCGTTATTCTCGAGCTTTTTCGACGATTCTTGTTTTATGTGATTCGGAATTTCGTACTCCATCGAGAAAAACAAAAAAATCCGAAAAAATTTGAAAATTGCCGAAAATATCGATGTTTTTTGGAAAACATAAGAATTCACTGTTCTCAAAAACCCCATTTTTTTTTTTTCTCAAAATTTGATATGTTTTTCGGGGTGATATCGACTACTTACCCTATGAATGGCGACTGGTATTTTTTCTTGCCTTCCGAGTAATTGACTATTTTATTCTCTGAATTCCTGCACGGCCGTATTTTCACTGTTTCCATGCTATATACTCGCGAGCTTGTATTTTCTGTAGAATCCCATTTGTATATTGTTCGGGCTACCGAATATCTTGTTGTTCAATTTTCTACTCGGTGTTGCGCTTACACAATACTTCAAATTACTTGTATCATGAACAAAAAGTAATGAAATCCCCCCCAAAAAGCACCTCTGGTGCAAAAACCTTTCGCCAAGTACATTGATGCGATATTTCCCACAAAAATAGTTTTGCAGCCATTTAATCTTCAAAAGTATTGCAATTAATGGACGTTACCAAGTACAAATAAATTTGCTCCCAATTAATTTCTTAACGTGATCCAGTTTTAGATTTTGGTGGCAATTTACATTTCGATGTATACCTATAATGTGGGTAACATGTAATAACATGCGGCATACGAACTCATAAGAAAAGATCAATTAAAATTAAAATTAGGAAAAAACAAAGAAAAGAAAAAAAAATTTTGAGGTAGTGGTACTTGGCGGGCATTTATATTTTCTTGTAATTTTTACAAAAATGCCCGCCAAGTACCACTACCTCCAATTTTTTTTTTTCTTTTCTTTGTTTTTTCCTCATTTTAACTTCAACTGATCTTCTCTTATGAGTTCGTATGTCGCATGTTATTACGTGTTACGCACATTATAGGTATACATCGAAATGTAAACTGCTACCAAAATCTAAAACTGGATCACATTAGGCAATTAATTGGGAGCAAATTTATTTGTACTTGATAACGTCCATTAATTTCAATACTTTTGTAGATTGAATGGCTGCAAATCTATTTTTGTGGAAAATATCGCATTAATGTACCTACTTGGCGAAAGGTTTTTGCACCAGAGGTGCTTTTTGGGGGGGGATTTCATTACTTTTTGTTCATGATACAAGTAATTTGAAGTATTGTGTAAGAGAAACACCGCGTAGAAAATTAAACAACAAGATATTCGGCAGCCCGAACAATATACAAATGGCATTCTACAGAAAATACAAGCTCGCGAGTACATAGCATAAAAACAGTGAAAATACGGTTGTGCAGGAATTCAGAAAATAAAATAGTCAATTACTCGGAAAGCAAGAAAAAATACCAGCCGCCATCAATAGGGTAAGTAGTCAATATTACCCCGAAAAACATATCAAATTTTGAGAAAAAAAAAAAATGGGGTTTTTGAGAAAAGTGAATTCTTATGTTTTCCAAAAAACATCGATATTGTTGGCAATTTTCAAAATTTGTGGGATTTTTTTGTTTTTCGCGATGGAGTACGAAATTCCGGATCACATAAAATAAGAGTCGTCAAAAAAGCTCGAGAATTACGGATTTGGCGGCTATTTTTCGAATATTTGGTTCCTCAAATTGGCGAAGAAAGTTTTTCGCCTTCAAATCTTAAAAAATCGATATCGGGCTTGGATAATTTTTTTGGGGTAAACAACAAAATACGTGTCGGCTCATTTTGTATGAGAAATAACATTCTTGAACGCCGATCGATTCTGGAACATCACGTCCGCTGGCCTGCATGATTTCATTTGGATTCAGTCTCATACGAGCCTGAAACCTTCCTAAAAGCTTTGTTTAATTTATCATTGTCATTTAACGAGAAACTATCTACTGATTTCGGAGGAGGAGATAAGAATCTTTTCTTGAAAGACTTAATTTGCTTCCAAACCTTATCCAAAGGGAAATTTGGAGAAAGGTTATTGCAAAACTCCTTAAAACCAAGCTTCTTAGCTTTTGATAATACGGCTTTTGCCGGTTTCTGTTTATCGCAAAAAGCCAACCAATTTTCCATAGTACATTGATCTAGGTATTGTCGTTGGGCTTGCCTTCTCTCCTGAATTGCTTGACTACATTCCTGATTGCACCAAAGGGCTGGTCTAGGAGCCTTACCTTCCTTACCATGACTAATACTAACTCTAGCATTAGAAGCAAGAAGACTTTTATGAATTACCTCACTTAACAAACTATATCTATCTAAGAAATTGTCCTCAGACAAACGAAAATCCTTACTATGAAATTTCTCTTCCGAAGTCTCGCTGAATTTTCCCCACTCAACTTTACTAAGCGAAATTTTATCTCTATTATTAATGGAATTGATCTTAACCCTCAAAACTTCAACTACCATAGGAAGATGATCGCTAGCTAAAGAGTCCTCTATAGTATCCCATGACAATGATCTATACTATCCACTATGTCCTGCGTTGCCAATACCAAGTCCGGAACGCTTTTGGCATTAGAACCTGGAATCAATCTAGTAGGCTTTCCAGTATTAAGAACATTCAGATTCAAATCATCAACCGCTTCTCTGACAAAATTACCCCTCAAATTCTTAATGTTACTCCCCCATGTATCTGCTTGCGCATTAAAATCCCCCATCAATATTAGGTTTTTAAAAGATCCAAGATCGCTGAGTAAATTAAAGATACAACTTCTGCTACGGTAGAGAGTAGAAGACATATAAACCAAAAAGAGGTGGATTTGATCCGGAATATTAAGTATCTTGATCCCAATGAGTTCTATACCCTCAGCCGAAGAAATTTTCAGGTCAATAACTTCGTATTGATATTTATTATTTACATAAAGCATAAGACCGCCATTTCCAGTGTTAGAGCCCCCATACCTACGTATCTGATTGAACCCGAAAAGTTTATCTGAATGATAATGATTAAAATATCTTGTTTCAGATATTCCCAAAATATCATATTCGGAATGTATATTAATCAAATCCGGGAACCTATTTTTTAGCCCATTAGAGTAGATATAATATGGGGATTCTGGAACAGCCGCCAGAGGCGCTGCAGTCGTGGGTTACCGACAGTCGGTAACTTGCCGATTGTTGAGTGGGTAAGTTACCATCCGATTTTCTGTATTACCGATCTCGCCGATCTGCCGCCAGAGGCGCTGCGGTGGTGTTACCATCCGATTTTCTGCATTACCGATCTCGGACTGCCGATTTTCTGCAATACCGATCTCAGAATTCCGATTTTCTGCACTACCGATCTGAGAGCGGATATGTTATCTGTCGATTTTGCGTCATGCGGGGGCACCACTGCCGATTCGTGGGCAGGTATGTTACCATCCGATTGCCGATTATCCGATTTTCCGACCTTACCGATCAGTGAGCAGGTATGTTATCATCAGCTTGCCGATCAGCCGATTTTCCGACCTTACCGATCCGCGAGCTGGTCTGTTATCAGCCGATTTTCTGCCAGCCATAGTCAAGCATGAACCAACGTGAATTCTATAAAGCATTTATTTCATACATGAATCTATCAGTTACCCTGGTACATAATCATCATTTGTTATAAACAATTCCTCTGTCAGCCGTGATCGTCTAGTGGTTAGGACCCTATGTTGTGGCCGTAGTAACCCGGGTTCGAATCCTGGTCACAGCAAAAGACTTTCTCGTATCGTCAAAGCGGGGGTTAATTTTTAGCATTTTGATTCTAATAATATTAGTAATTGTGTAATAATAATAATAATGAGAATATAAATTTCATGAGGATGAAATAAGTAGATGCAAATTCTAAATCAAATTCGATATTATATGTACCTATATATTCTGGTAAATAGCCTGGCTGGCCATAATAGCCTTGAAAAGCCGTAATGGCACTCAATAAAGATTATATATATATTCTGGTAAATATGAGGTATTCCATGCCAAGTGAACCAATCGTTGACCCTCACCTCTTCAAAAACTGACGCCGATTTTTCTGGTGATGAAGGAGTAGAAAAAAATATTTCCTGAATTTTTTCAGAATTTTCGGATGACAGCCGCTGTTCTATATGATTTTTTTCTCTTTTTTTGGTTTTTTATGCATAACTCCCGTTCTTTTTCATCGATTTCCATCAATGAAAAACGAAAATTTTCGTTTTTCGGCCGACTTTCAGAATAATTTTTTTTCATATTTTTATTCTCGCTTTCTGATGCCTAAGACGTGAAAAGTTCGGAAAAATAACAAAAAAATTGAGTTTTGACCACTTATGACGGTCTCGATTTTTTTGAAAAAAATTACCAAGATTCCTACTCTCAAAACGATTTTTTTGAGCCGTGCCAAATCATGGGCAGAGCACTGGATCCAATTTATTTCGTGGTTTTTCTGTAGAATTTTTCTCATTCTCTATATCGATGTTGACATTGAATGTTCGAAAAAGTTATTAAAACATCAAATGATCATAATTTTTGCTCAAAATGGTACTAAATTAACATCAAAGATTCATCGCGTTCGTTGTGGATCATTTTTCATAAGAATAATGATTAAATAAAAGGATAAAAATGATCCACAACGAACGCGATGAATCTTTGATGTTAATTTAGTGCCATTTTGAGCAAAAATTATGATCATTTGATGTTTTAATAACTTTTTCGAACATTCAATGTCAACATCGATATAGAGAATGAGAAAAATTCTACAGAAAAACCACGAAATAAATTGGATCCAGTGCTCTGCCCATGATTTGGCACGGCTCAAAAAAATCGTTTTGAGAGTAGGAATCTTGGTAATTTTTTTCAAAAAAATCGAGACCGTCATAAGTGGTCAAAACTCAATTTTTTTGTTATTTTTCCGAACTTTTCACGTCTTAGGCATCAGAAAGCGAGAATAAAAATATGAAAAAAATTTATTCTGAAAGTCGACCGAAAAACGAAAATTTTCGTTTTTCATTGATGGAAATCGATGGAAACGAACGGGAGTTATGCATAAAAAACCAAAAAAAGAGAAAAAAATCATATAGAACATCGGCTGTCATCCGAAAATTCTGAAAAAATTCAGGAAATATTTTTTTCTACTCCTTCATCACCAGAAAAATCGGCGTCAGTTTTTGAAGAGGTGAGGGTCAACGATTGGTTCACTTGGCATGGAATACCTCATATACAAAAATTAAACTTATTATTAAACTTAACTAATCTTAAAAACTAAAACTTAAACTAATAACCTAAAGATTATATATCGACATTAATCCTCCCGGCATCTGCCATGCAGGATGGCCCCAGTCTTGTGCCGGGTGATCTTCACCCCAGCGCCCATCCTGCATCCACCTGATGCCGAAGAGGTCGAAGTCTTCCTCGCTGCCGCATTCCTGCTCTACGGCAGCTTCGAAGAATGCCGCTTCGCGGCGAATTCGGTCCCGATTCGGCTCACCAGCCTCCCGCTCAATCCTCATGTAGTGGAGCTATAATGGAAAATGATTAAAATTATTATAACAACTAACCACAGAATCACTTTCAGATAACTCGATCACTCATTGATAAACACCAATATGGATACTCACCATCATCGCCCTGAAGTATGCGATCAAGTTCAGTCTATAACCGTTTGCCATTTTTTGCTTTTGTTTTTTTTTTTTGTCAATTTAATTTATATTTTATATTTACGGTTCTTCGTCTTATAGCTCGATGTTCACTAGAGAGCACAAGTGATGAGTAAAAAACGGGTCGATTCCTCATTTTATACCTGTGGAAACTCGAAAACTTACACCCGATGCATCTTAGTGGTCGACCAATGAAATTTCTCACACCCACCGTGTCGTAAAAGGGTCGGCCAATAGCGTTAGGGTCTCTTCTTTTGAAAAAAGATTTTGACACCATGCTGTTAGCGTAACAGCCAATGGGTTGGATATTCGGCTGAGAAAAAAATGGTGGGGTAGGGGGAGGATTTCAAGAAACTGGCCCACAGTGGGGGTGTATATTGAGCCAATGATCAGTTTGCATTCCTCAACGATCTAGTGTATACGAAACTGCAACATTAGAAGGGTGAAGAAGAAAAAGTCATGGACGGTAAAATGTACGCGGAACTTCTTGAGATGATGGAAAATGCTTACACCTTGCTACGCACACTGAGCCCTGGACCGATCAGCAAAGATATTATTTCCCATTGGTGCGATATCGGTTTTCAAAATATCGGATTTTTGTGCGATATTCTCAAACGTCCACACCTGAGCGTTGCCGAAAAACAACAGATTCAGCATACAATTTCCTTGCTGCAATCATACTTGGTGAAATTTGAACGACAATGCGGGGTATTCTTGGGGGTAATATTGGCGATGACATCCATAATCGTGTTCGATGGGATATTATGGAGAGCGCCTTCAACTGCCGTATACGCACCGGAGCTGTGACAAATCTCCAACACAAGGATTTGGCAAGATTTTTGAGCGATGCTGAGGCTGTTACGATGGAACGCTTGAAAGATACTCTACACGATGAAGGAAGTATTAAGGTGAACGTGAGCATTTCATGTTAATTTGAGAACGTCAAAGGCGATGAGGTTAGTCTGGAGGTAAAGACCTTCAATACGCGCAACGCCACGATTCTTCCACCGACGGGGCTGGAAACCAGGTTCATCGATAACGTAACGAATACTCTGCTGGTTAAGGTGGAGGATTTTGAGCAACGTGACTCTGGCTGGAGTATGATTGAGATAATCAACGCCGTGGTCTGTATCAACCGATACGAGCCTCTTTGCGGCGGACTCTCAACGTTCGTCGTGCTGCCTCGGGACATTCAACTGAAGAAAGCCGTGGTCAACGTGCAGAATGACGACAACCGATGCTTCTTGTGGTCCGTCACTGCCGCCCTACATCCCGTCAACATGGGTGTGAGCAGGACGCAGAGCTATAAACGATACATTTCCAACTTCAACTGTACCTACACGGAGAGAAAAATCTAGGGTTTCATCCAAGAGAATTCATTGGATTCACGCGCGACTATTTGTCATGTGAACCGCGCAGGCCTCTCATGCTCTATTCCCTAGGACCTCACGGGTTTAATGCACGACAAGCCCTGTTGCCGTCAATGCACCAGCGCACATGCGAAGATCCCAAGAATCAGTTGGATTCATAGCAATGCTCGCCTTGCATTAAAACCGTGAAGTTATCCGAGAAATATTTCCAAGAGAACCCACGGACTTTTTCCGTGAGGCTCCTTGCGATTGTGTTTTGAGCCACGCCTCCTATGCGCTGTCGACGTGCGTTGTAACCGACCCGCGCCGATATACAAGTCAATTGCAAGAAATCTCACGGAAAAAATCCGTGGGCTCTCTTGGAAATATCTCCGGCCAACTTCACGATTACACTGCATGGCGGCGCTTGCTATATGCCCAAGTGACTTTAGGGATTTTTCCATATGCGCCGCGCTTATTGTCCGTAGCGTCGTTGCTTGCGTTAAACGGAAGTAGTCATGCAAATATTCCAAGAAAAATGCTTGCTATTAAAGCGTGACTAATGCTCACGCGGTAATTGCTAGTTTTTTCTCTCCGTGCAGGCCAGGTCTGACCCTTCGGTATTTCCAGTGCCATAAAGAGCGCACATACACTCCTCGTGACAATAACCATGCCTGGAAAAAACAGCGAAGAAGACAAAGGCCAGGATGCGTTCTGCGCCTAGAACTTTCTACGGATTTGGGACTTTCCAGAGTTCCAAGTTTATGACTTTCAAGTGGTCGCCAGACGCGGCGGTCCCTCGGCGGCCCGCTAAGGGTCCCACGCCGAGGACCTCGCGAATGTCACGTAGGCGTCTTGGGGTTTTTCCAGCCCCTACAAAACCACGCATGGAGGTACCTGGCATTGCCTCCCACCCTCTCGGGTTCAGGCCCAAACGAATAGGCTAATGTAGTTTAATATTGAAGAGCGAAGTCAGTCTTCGTCGAGTATTCAACTAATATACATTTCTCCGCTTGCGGTGCACTTACACCCCCGGAGTAACGACGCGACTCACTGAGTACACTTATACTCTTTTACTATATCTTGATCAAGTCACTTTGCTTGGTCAGGCCGTTGAATAACTAAGTTACCTTGCTTGGTTAAAATACACTAAATACATTATAAGAATATTAAATCTACTTGAGGCTAATATTCATACACTCGTTTCTTCTTGTAATGTTATCATAATTTAAATAAATTACGTTGTTTGTTTTAAAATCTTGATTCATTACTTTAACACACACTGAGAAAATAATACCGATGCAGGATCACCTAATCCTGATAACACATTGCAAACATATAGCTTGAGCAATGTTGGTTCCAATAATTATTTTGCTTTCAAATTTATCTAACTGTAAAGCTATCCCTAGCGCGCTGACTTATTTAGGCTCTCCTTGACACCTAATACGCAAACCCTAAACGTCATTTCTCACGCTGAGTGTTTATGTACTTGAGTTTGATTCATATGTGTGACTGTTGGAAGTCTGCACACTAACGAAGAGACTCAATACCGATCTCATTCTTCAGTCAGATATTCAGAGAGTAACAACGATTTTTGAACAATGACGAGCGAAGTTAGGTTTTTTCTACAAGACGTTATAGATTACGCGGATCAACGTTATTTGTGGGTGTTCGGTTTCGAATTTGGTGCAGACCGCGAAGCCCAGCTGGACGATGCGTTTTTTAGGTGGGTTGACGCAGATCGTGATTTCGGGGTGGAGCTCGCAGATGGGGATTCGGATCTGAGTCAGGTTTCTGACTCAGATTCCGAATCGGAGCATGAAGTTTGTGGGGGCTACGGAGGTGAAGTAATAGAGGGTGGGTGGCCGGAGAGGGCTGTAGCCTTAAATGAGAGTCACGAGGAGATAGACTTTAATCAACTCGATGAGTCGGTGGACGATGCGTACTATGCAGAGCAGCCTGTAGCATACGAGGTGGCGGTGGAAGCTTTGCAAGCGGGGGTCGCAGCGGACATAGGGTGGGCGGTTGAGGGTTTTGTACATTACGTAAATAATATCACCGAAGTGGATGAGGGGTACGGGAGCAGAAGTGACCAGTGGTAGTGGGGTTAGTTTTTTTAATTGACAATTTCACTCTCTAACAAGTGATGAGTGGGTGTAGCTTTGAAGTGACTATTTTTAAGAGACTATTTTTAAGACACACGCTCGAACAGGGATTGGTTGACACGTAAGAATCTGCATATTTTCCCTATCATTGTAGATCACAGCGTTCAGAGGGGGAGGGATCAGGATTAGATAGCGTTTCGGGGGAAGACCGCTGCGATCCCCCGTCTGACCTCTGCGATCCCCCGGCTGATCGCTGCGGTCTTCCCCCGAAACGCTATCTAATCCTGATCCCTCCCCCTCTGAACGCTGTGATCTACAATGATAGGGAAAATATGCAGATTCTTACCTGTCAACCAATCCCTGTTCGAGCGTGTGTCTTAAAAATAGTCACTTCAAAGCTACACCCACTCATCACTTGTTAGAGAGTGAAATTGTCAATTAAAAAAACTAACCCCACTACCACTGGTCACTTCCGCTCCCGTACCCCTCATCCACTTCGGTGATATTATTTACGTAATGTACAAAACCCTCAACCGCCCACCCTATGTCCGCTGCGACCCCCGCTTGCAAAGCTTCCACCGCCACCTCGTATGCTACAGGCTGCTCTGCATAGTACGCATCGTCCACCGACTCATCGAGTTGATTAAAGTCTATCTCCTCGTGACTCTCATTTAAGGCTACAGCCCTCTCCGGCCACCCACCCTCTATTACTTCACCTCCGTAGCCCCCACAAACTTCATGCTCCGATTCGGAATCTGAGTCAGAAACCTGACTCAGATCCGAATCCCCATCTGCGAGCTCCACCCCGAAATCACGATCTGCGTCAACCCACCTAAAAAACGCATCGTCCAGCTGGGCTTCGCGGTCTGCACCAAATTCGAAACCGAACACCCACAAATAACGTCGATCCGCGTAATCTATAACGTCTTGTAGAAAAAACCTAACTTCGCTCGTCATTGTTCAAAAATCGTTGTTACTCTCTGAATATCTGACTGAAGAATGAGATCGGTATTGAGTCTCTTCGTTAGTGTGCAGACTTCCAACAGTCACACATATGAATCAAACTCAAGTACATAAACACTCAGCGTGAGAAATGACGTTTAGGGTTTGCGTATTAGGTGTCAAGGAGAGCCTAAATAAGTCAGCGCGCTAGGGATAGCTTTACAGTTAGATAAATTTGAAAGCAAAATAATTATTGGAACCAACATTGCTCAAGCTATATGTTTGCAATGTGTTATCAGGATTAGGTGATCCTGCATCGGTATTATTTTCTCAGTGTGTGTTAAAGTAATGAATCAAGATTTTAAAACAAACAACGTAATTTATTTAAATTATGATAACATTACAAAAAGAAACGAGTGTATGAATATTAGCCTCAAGTAGATTTAATATTCTTATAATGTATTTAGTGTATTTTAACCAAGCAAGGTAACTTAGTTATTCAACGGCCTGACCAAGCAAAGTGACTTGATCAAGATATAGTAAAAGAGTATAAGTGTACTCAGTGAGTCGCGTCGTTACTCCGGGGGTGTAAGTGCACCGCAAGCGGAGAAATGTATATTAGTTGAATACTCGACGAAGACTGACTTCGCTCTTCAATATTAAACTACATTAGCCTATTCGTTTGGGCCTGAACCCGAGAGGGTGGGAGGCAATGCCAGGTACCTCCATGCGTGGTTTTGTAGGGGCTGGAAAAACCCCAAGACGCCTACGTGACATTCGCGAGGTCCTCGGCGTGGGACCCTTAGCGGGCCGCCGAGGGACCGCCGCGTCTGGCGACCACTTGAAAGTCATAAACTTGGAACTCTGGAAAGTCCCAAATCCGTAGAAAGTTCTAGGCGCAGAACGCATCCTGGCCTTTGTCTTCTTCGCTGTTTTTTCCAGGCATGGTTATTGTCACGAGGAGTGTATGTGCGCTCTTTATGGCACTGGAAATACCGAAGGGTCAGACCTGGCCTGCACGGAGAGAAAAAACTAGCAATTACCGCGTGAGCATTAGTCACGCTTTAATAGCAAGCATTTTTCTTGGAATATTTGCATGACTACTTCCGTTTAACGCAAGCAACGACGCTACGGACAATAAGCGCGGCGCATATGGAAAAATCCCTAAAGTCACTTGGGCATATAGCAAGCGCCGCCATGCAGTGTAATCGTGAAGTTGGCCGGAGATATTTCCAAGAGAGCCCACGGATTTTTTCCGTGAGATTTCTTGCAATTGACTTGTATATCGGCGCGGGTCGGTTACAACGCACGTCGACAGCGCATAGGAGGCGTGGCTCAAAACACAATCGCAAGGAGCCTCACGGAAAAAGTCCGTGGGTTCTCTTGGAAATATTTCTCGGATAACTTCACGGTTTTAACGCAAGGCGAGCATTGCTATGAATCCAACTGATTCTTGGGATCTTCGCATGTGCGCTGGTGCATTGACGGCAACAGGGCTTGTCGTGCATTAAACCCGTGAGGTCCTAGGGAATAGAGCATGAGAGGCCTGCGCGGTTCACATGACAAATAGTCGCGCGTGAATCCAATGAATTCTCTTAGATGAAACCCTAGATTTTTCTCTCCGTGTGGGATTGCCTCCCCTCATGGGATGGAAAATTCCCTGAGTCAGTCCGACGCTTATTTACAATTCTTTACTATTTATTCTATATGGGGTAGTCCATGCCGTTTCGACCAACCCATGACCCCGACCCCCTTCGATTTTGGAATAAATTTTTTATACGATTTGCCGGTCTTCAAAATGCAACGTCAATTTTTCTCAGATTTTTATTATTTTTGGTTATTTGTTTAAAAATTTCCAAAGTCAAAAAAAAAATGCCATGTTTTAAAAATCTGAAAAAATTCAATAAAATTCTACGAAATAAGATAATTTTTTCCATATTAATTTTCTAGTGGTGTTCTCGAGGGGACACCCGGGACGGGACTAAGCCAAGGGAAAAAGTCCAAGTCGGATGCTGTATTTTTTTTTTCAGACGTCAATTTTTGTGCCTAAAATAATACCGCATAGTTGAGAATGAAAATTAATTTTTTTTTTTTTTTGTTTTTCTATTTTTTTTTTCACTTTAAAAAAAAAAATTTTTTCCGAATGAACGTAAAAAAAAAGGAATTTATTTTCAACTATGCGGTACTATTTTGGGCACAAAAATTGACGTCTGCAAAAAATAAGACGGTCCGACTTGGACTTTTTTCCTTGGCTTAGTCCTGCCCCGGGTGTCCCTTCGAGAACACCACTATAAAATTAATATGGAAAAAATTATCTTATTTCGTAGAATTTTATTGAATTTTTTCAGATTTTTAAAACATGGCCTTCTTTTGTTGACTTTGGAAATTTTTAAAAAAATAACCAAAAATAATAAAAATCTGAAAAAAATTGACGTTGCATTTTGAAGACCGGCAAATCATATAAAAAATTTATTTCAAAATCCGAGGGGGTCGGGGTCATGGGTTGGTCGAAACGGCATGGACTACCCCATATACATTTACGAGCATGAGGCATACCTGGGACTGAACACTATACAACGCATAAACAAAGTAATAACGTGTGATGGGTATACAAGTAGGGTACGATTCAGCGAATCGCAGCAATTTAGATAGACGCAAACCTATTTAACTACTACAAAGGAAGAGGAATGGAGAATGAAATAAAACAGACGAATTACTTCGATTAATTTTTATTTTTCTGATTTCGTTGTTACAGAAATTGGTTCATTTTGACATTTTGAACAGTTTTTAATCATGGGGGTAGGTCCGTTGAATTCGTCACCGTAATGTATTCGACATTTTCGACACTCTGTGATGTCTGCATCCTTCTTCATGGCCTCCGATAGCTTGTCCCACACCTCATCCATGATGTCCCTACCGTAGATGAGGATAAAATCTTTGGGCAAATAGGCGATGTCCTCCGCCTTCATTCGTTTCAGGCTCCCCACTTGAAGGTATGTGTACATTGATTTGTAACGGGATCCAGAACACTCCGTCAAGTACCAAGTCTTCAAGCGTTGTACGTTTTCGAAAGCACACTGATACCTAGGAATGTTCCCGTGATGATCCCCGTGCCAATGAACCACATCGATGTATTGCAGCTTGTGAAGATTCAAACACCTCAATTCCCCCAATTCGATCACCGGTTTTGAGTCATCGTTGATAATTTTTTCTATCCACTTTTTCTTCTCCTCTCCTTTTACATGAATGTAATTTGCGTGCTCGACAACTTTTTTCACCACTTTCTGCACGTCGTCGTGTGGTATGTCACCACCGTTCCAGGGTATTCCGTGATAATTTCGGATCAACCAGGCGTTGGTAGCTTTACATTTGGCCGGTAAGGTTTCCCAAGCACACGGTGGTTTAAAGAGAAGGCGGGCCAAACATGGCTTGCCTGCTTCGTCCGCTTGAACGCTAATTACAGCGAGCTCCTTTACTATGAATTCGTTGTCAAATCGTTGAAAACCTTGCACGTCCAGTATCATATCCATTGTGGGACGAGGTGGATTTCGGGAACGTTGGAAGTTGACTAATTTTCAGCAGTCTTCTGACTCACTTTTATATCATACTTCCCCCTCTCAAATTAGACCACCATTATAAAATTGATGGGAAAATAACGGTTCACAAAAAAAAGAAAAATCTTTTACATTTTTTTTCAAATCCAAGGGAAATCTAGAAAGAACAGCTTATGAACATAACGGTAACGGTAGGTTTCAGACTAATTTCGTAACCCCACCGCTTATAGGGTTGTATTCAACTACGCGATCATGTAAAATCAAACAGTAGGCTGACGTTTCGGCAGGGAAGTTATTCTTTGCTTCAAATTCAAGACGAACGTCGACCGGTCCGAACTCGAGCGACTCGTTTTGTTTTGAACAGTCAATGACGAATAGGGGCGCATACTGTAGAAATTCACTCTTCTTTAACAACGGTTCAGGTTCCTTGCCGTAATAGGAGGTTTGAAAGTTTGCAAACATCTCGTACAACAGACCATATTGATTATGACTCATATCAAGATTCAGGTTCCCGTAGGGATAACATTGAGAATTCAGGAATAGTTTAACATCGGTGATATTGCAGTGATCAAAATGGCTAGCGTTCTTGTTCAGCTTATTCTTCCGACTTGTCTGGAAACCCAGTATAACGTAGCGAGGTTTCTCCAGCTGAGTCGACGTCTTAACAGTCCAAACGTGCTTTGAGGTGGTAGGCAGTACAGGATACTCGTACAATTTCCAATTGCGAAAACTCATTGAGATCGGTGCGTCTTTCTCAATGAAATTCAACAGTTGTATTTTTTGCTGATCCGAGAGCTTGACATAGGGTAACAACCATTCTACTTTATCGATCAGGATTTGAAATTCCTCGTCTTGAGTTCGTAGAACCACGTTCACATCGGTCTTTGAACGGGTCAAGATCAATTCGTGTTTGGCGTTGACGATTATCTTTCGGTAGTCTTCGGCGAACCCTAGCATCATCTTCAACGGTATGCAAACTTCAAAGTAACCATCGGCATCCACATGGTTTGCATTAATATTGAGCCGACTGGCGTTCTCCATCATCCAATTCTGTCCGGGTCGCAGGGAAGGGTAACCTTTCATAAGACTGGTGAGACCAACGTTCTTGCTCCTATCGATCTCAATAGCGTTCATTTCGTAGCGCATTTCTTCAAACAGATGACAAACTCCGTTGTTGATCAGTGTTGTGTTAGTCGACGGAGTCCCATCAGCTGCCTTGACTATCTTTCCGTACACATGCAACGAACTCTTGCACGGTAACACGCACAGGTCTTGGTGTTGAACAGCGATACGAATCTTGATCGACAATGCGGAGTTGGATATGATCTATGGTCCTTACGGTGACGGGCAGGTAAATGACGTGAGACGGTACTTCAACGATCTTATATCCAGGCGGAACGACGGGAAAAAACTCATGAATGGTGTGTACCTTACGTTCATTGACGTAGGCACCCGTTGTAATGTTACACTCGACTCGCAGTGCGTTTACTTTAAGAATAGTCACCGGCAGATCAGACTCGTGAACTTTATCAGCTTGCAGAACACGTGGCGTGAAACCCAATAGACCACCTATAGAATCGCCTGGTTGAAAATTTACAGAGTGACTGCATTCAATTTCGCTACACAATGTATTATTATTCGGTTTGATATTGATGGTGATACCCTTACTTGATAATACACCCTGTACATAGTTCTCAATATCCTCTATTTCATAGCTACCGGTAGGTATAGTTACGATTTCTTCGCCCACGTAAATCTTGTTGTGACCAACGTCTACGTTAGGAATCGAATTAAAAGTCAGTAATTCAACGAGACCTAGGGAGTAATTCTTGAGAGAGAAGAGTTCAATAGGGGGGAAGTATTCAGTCTCAAGGACCGAGGAGTTCCCCGATACCGTCAGTGTGAATGACTCGTTCATGACTACTGCGAAAGTCAGACTGATTCCGGAGAATTACGCTGTATGTTTATATAGAAACTCGAGACACAAGTGACCGCAGTTGAACGTACCGTAGTCTTGATATCTCTCATGGTTGTATTTGACGCTACCAACACCGAGGTATCCGACGAGGTCCGACGGCGGACGAAGATTACCGAAAATGTCAAAGTAAACGACTCCGTTGCCGTTCTTGCGGTACGCGACCCAATGTGTACCAGGACCGTCTTTATCATCCAGATTGACGATCGCTGATTCACGCTTACGCGGTCCGTCCTTGGGCAAATCGTTACGCATAAAGACGCTGCGGAAATGCGGAATGTTCAGGGCCGTCGCGTACTTGAGCAGGTCCGCGTCAGTTAGCGCCCGTCGCGGTAGCGTCACTTTTAGTTTTTTGACTGTTCTTTCAGGTGGATTCCAAAACCCCTCCTATACGGTTTTAGGTGAAGCCCCTTGCCTAGAGCAATAGCTTCCATGGTCTTGTTGTGTCGTTGACTCTCTTCCAGTTGTCTCTTGGCGGAGCTTGCGTCATTCACCGCTTTTGCAATACCTGCTGCACCGCCAGCTAACGCACCCGTAGCACTTAGTCCAGCAAAAACGGGTACGAGGAATGGTAAAAAGCCGCCAACTTTAGATGGGACAGGTAGAATCCGTGGAAAACGCACGTTGCATCTACCGCCAGCCTTTCTAACGGCGCCTCGCGCACCCTTCAATGCAGACTTGATGGCTACTTTCGCAGTTTTGCCTGGAACCATGGACCGTTTGGCGGCATCGATAATCTTCCTCAATACCACCGACTTCCGGATTCCCATGCCAAGCTTTGTTTTTGCCTTCATCGTGTTTGCCACTGCCCAGGCGGCTGCTTTCTCACCGATATTCGCGTCCGTGGCAAGAACCCGTTTCCAGGCTCTTTCAGCTGAAATCTTATCCGCCGCACTTCTAGCTTCGAGATTCTCTCGATTCTTTGAGTAGGCGATATCGTGTTCCTTGCAGGCCGCGTCGAGAGGATGTATTCCTGGATCATCCCGTGCGAGTCTTTTCGCTAGTTTGGTACCGGGTCCGCAGTATTGATAACCGGGTATATGCAGCTCTACCGGGAGACTGTTGATGATTCTGTTAACCAAACCCCTCCCACGACGCTTACGGGTGGTTGTCTTGGCTTTGTGTACGATCATATTGACGATCTGTACGCGAATGAGGAATCATCTTTATAAACGCGATATCTATAGTGTTCGGCTTCAGTCAGAGTCGAGATGAGGTTCGAGAAACAGTCCGTCAAACTACCTGTCATGAATTTCGACAAACTGGTGCAACAAGATGTCGAAATTGAAAAACGACACGGTGATTTGCTGCCAAACAGCGTTTGCGCAATATTTTGCCGACCGTCCAACTGCGGCAAGACTAATGCACTGCTAACCCTAATAACACACCCTAACGGACTGCGATTTGAAAATATCTATATCTACTCGAAATCGTTGAATCAGCCCAAGTACAAGTTCCTGCAGCAGTTAATCGAGGGTGTAGATGGCGTCGAGTACTTTCCGTTTGACGAGCATGAACAGGTAGTTGTACCGAACGATGCTCTACCTAATTCGATCATCGTCTTTGATGACGTGGCATGCGAGAAGCAGGACAATATCAGAGCCTTCTTCTGTATGGGAAGACACAGGGATGTGGATTGTTTCTATCTTTGTCAGACCTATGCACGCATCCCCAAGCATCTAGTGCGTGACAATACCAATCTTTTAGTTCTGTTCAAGCAAGACGAGATGAATTTGAGACACGTGTACGATGATCATGTAAACACTGACATGACTTACGCACAGTTCAAAGACTTGTGCTCAGCGTGTTGGAACAACGACAAATATGGATTCATCGTAATAGACAAGGACAGTGAGATGAATGAGGGCAGATATAGGAGAGGGTTTGACTGTTTTATGAGCATAAATGCAGAACATTCGGGGGAGTAGAATCAGTAGCATTTTAGATACAGCTCAGTCAACATGCAGGACATGAAAATTCACGAACAAAAAGAAGTGCTTCGTCATATCGCCAAAGCCAGCGCGGCGATTCGACGTAAACACAGAAAGATAAAGTCGGGTAAAGAGATCGCCGAACAGAAGATGAGCGATGTTTTCAAACCGGTAGTAACTCCATTGAGAGAGCTGGTGAAGGTTTCTCAAACGACTGCTCAATCCATCACAAAAGAACCGAGCAAAGATGAACCCGTCAAAGCAGAGGTAACACCGTTTAAAGAAGAACCTCGATTGGATTATTCCTTTCCAACAACAACAACAAGTGACGAGGAGGAAATGGATACGACTTTACAGCCGACGGACGAGTGCTCTGAGTACTCTTAACTCGAGGTCCCCAACGACTATCTTGAATTGTTTCGAGATGAGAATATAAAAAGAAGTGATCTAGATAACGTTCACGGTGTACGCATACTCGCCAACCAGAAGTTAATGGTGGGTGACTCACCGATAAGTTTTGACAAGGATTTTGTTCACATAGGTGACATGAGTTATACAAAGACCAAAGGCTTGTTGGAATTATTATTCAAAAGGATACCCAATGAGACCTACGTGAACTCTAATGATATCCAAAATTATAGGCAAATCGTGTTTGCCACAAATGCGCATCGAAAATACTATAGAGCTGACCAACCCGTTCGGAAGGTGAATAACCCCAAGTTTACGAAATTTATCGCGCAAACGTTCACCGTGCCCCTCCCACGCACGGGTAAAGGTATGCTACCGGAGCTTATGATCGCTCAAGAAGGTAGGAGGACGGATTACGTTCACTGGGACGACCCCAACGAGCTGGTGGAACGTCTTCGTTTACTCCTGGCTTCCCAAGCGGCTGGTAATTCGAGTCACTCCAATGAAATCGTATCGATCATCGAAGAATTGCGCGAAGCTGGTATCGTTTATTAATCAACCTCTCATTGTCTCCACCGTCATTTCCACGATGGGCGTCGATGTGTTTGGACGACAGTTGGACAAGGGTGTAGCTGCAAGCAGTCGTGGTCCGCCCGGTGTTGGATTAAGATTCACCGCTGGCGGACAATACGATATAGATAATAAGAGATTGTGCAACGTCGCCGATCCCGTGCAGCAAAATGACGCTGTTACCATGAGTCTTATGGGACGGGAAATCGACGCTGTGAGAGACGAAATCCGCTCAACGATAACCACCCTGGAGTCCCGTACGACGGCTGCTGCACGAAACCTGACGGGTGATATTGAATCAACAAAAGACTTGTTGATTCGCAACACCAAGGAAATTTTCAACGTGGGCAACAGATTGCTCGCATTGGAGACGAAAGCAAACGCTGCTGGTGACGGAGTTGTACAGACCGGTTAACAAAAGAATTATGGACAAGAAGGAGGCGTTGGTCGAGGAACTTCATAAGCCTGCACGAAGAAATTATCCGCGGCGTCGCATTGTCATGCGAGGACTGGATGAGACCTGGCAGGCTGATTCAGTGGATATGAACGCCTCTGCGAAATACAACAATGATCATAAATACCTACTGACGATCATCGATATTTTTTCAAAATTCGCTTGGGCAGTGGCGATCAAGACCAAGAATGGGAAGGATGTTACGAACGCTATGAGCTCTGTTTTCAAGAAGGGTCGCGTACCGAAAAAATTGCACGTCGACCGAGGTAAAGAATTTTACAACACCGAGTTCAAGGCTCTCATGCAACGACACGGTATAACCCTTTATTTAGCGTTCAGCAATCTGAAAGCATCGATCTGCGAACGTTTCAATCGCACGCTTAAGAATAAAATGTGGAAGCAGTTCTCTCTCCGCGGAAATTACAAGTGGATAGATATCGTGCCAGATTTGATGTCGACTTACAACAACACTAAACACCGTACAATTGGAATCAAACCGAAAGAGGTTACAGCTCGCAACGAGAAGACTTTGCTCCGGAATGTGTACGGTAAATTTCTGACCAATCGGACGCGGAGCAAGAAGTTCAGAGTCGGTGATAAAGTTCGCGTTAGCAAGAACAAACATACGTTTGAAAAAGGCTACACACCCAATTGGACAACTGAAATATTTACTATAAGTAAGATAGAGAATACAGATCCTGTGACGTACAAACTCGTCGACTATCAAAATCAGCCGATCGAAGGTGGCTTCTACGAGGAGGAACTCTCCAAAGTCAAACACCCTGATGTTTACCTGGTGGAGAAGGTACTGCGGAAGCGTGGAAATAAACTATTTGTAAAATGGTTAGGTTTCGATAATTCACACAACAGCTGGATTGATAAAGCGGATATGTAATTTGTTTATTCAATAAAGATACATAAAATATACATACAATAGTTTCTTTATTTATTATATCCCCATGGTACAGTATCGGTTGTGTTGGGTAAAATCACCCTTTTATCATCGCACCAACTAAGTGCTAATTTCTTTTGTAATACCGTACGAACCTCGTGCTTTTTACTCTGAATTAGGTACTGGGATTTCATCAAATCCTGGTGTTGAAAAAGACACTTTTTGTAATCATCGAACGTGATTGTTCTTAATGTCGCCGCCTTGATACCTTTTGCTCGCTTAATTGTTTTCCTATCCTCACCGATAATTTCAAAAGTGTACAGTTTTGCTCGTAATCCTACAAATTCTCTCATAATCTTCCCGTTACATTCATCCTTTATTAAGCCTAATACTTTCTTATTCGCTAATGGAATTCCATAGATGTTATCGATCGGGTAATCGGATGTATCGAATTTATGTATATCACGTTTAATGTATTCATATCGACGGCTGAGCGGAACAACATCGTATCTCAGAATTTGGTTCAACAATATCGTATCTCAGAATTTGTTCCAAAAACATCGTATCTCAGAATTTGCTCCAAAAACATCGTATCTCAAAATTTGATCCAACAACATCGTATCTCCTATATCTTATACACAGAGATACGATGTTCTTGAACCAAATTTTGAGATACGATGTTTTTGGAGCAAATTCTGAGATACGATGTTTTTGGAACAAATTCTGAGATACGATATTGTTGAACCAAATTCTGAGATACGATGTTGTTCCGCTCAGCCGTCGATATATATCAGGGACAGTGACGTGATACAAAAGACTGTCCGTGTCGGTGTACATTAACTTTGATCGATCGCCAAACGTATTTTTCACGTAGTTGTAATGAAAATCATAAATGAAGATCTTGGATAGATCGAGAATGGAAAATCCAGCGTAAATTGGTTTATTAAAGTGTACCCTGACGCGATTCAGCTCAACAATCACCATGTCATTGTCAAATATGGTACAGCTGTGAAAATTTGGTTTCGCGATGAGTGCTTTTGCTCCGTACCTACCCTCCCACTTTGTCACTAATTTAACTTCCTTCTGCTTTCTCACGTTTTCCATAGTCTTACCGAATACCGCGTTATTCATCAATTTAAAGAAATTCTTTTCAAACTCGTTGTTAGATTTTTTCCTCAAGTCAGTGTTCAGATCAATATACAATTTGAGCCACGGATCTTGTTCAAATCTTCAGATTCTATGAACTTTCGATAATTTCATACCTAGACTCAGATACAGTTTCAAATTCTGATAGTGAACAACATACTTCTTTTTTGGGAAAAGATTTGTCATCAATTTAGAATTTTTACCACGCGAGGGTGTATAGTGTTCGGGGCATAAGGGTAAATCTTTGTGTGTTTCGTGAAGTGTCGCAGGATACTCCAAATCAACTTCAAGAATATATCCTACAGGAGAATCGTAAGGGACGTTGCAGACGTCGATCGACTCGTGTTCCCACTCGAAAGATCCACGCGGTAGATACTGACTCATCGCTCCACCGTACAAATTATTTACGTCAAAGTACATAAGGTAAGATTCCTCTTCGCTCGGATCAAAATCTACCCCCATGTATCTATTGTTGCTTACGGCATGTCGGTTTGAACATTGAGCTACACCCCCTCGAATACCTTTTTTGATAAACAAGAGCATCTCTACGTCGGTGAGGAGCTCGAGCTTGACGCGCGTACACTTGAGCATCGCGTCAAAAGCGAGTCCAGGGACGGTGTAATAGTGCAGAGGATCCAGGTTATACGCAGAGCGACAGTTGCGTCGAAAATTTTCAAATACATCCGATAGGAGTAACACGTCCGTTTTTAAATATAAATCTGAATATTCACCCAGCGTACTAACATTGAAAGTCCTCCAAACTCTCATCGCGTGGCGGTAATTTTCTTCCGAAACGTTTGTATTGTTCAATTTTGAATGGAAATTTTCGACCGGAGGTAACTCCGCTTCATCTAGTTTTGCCCAGTTATCTACATATTCGTAAGGGAATACCCCCTTCCTTGTTAGTAACTCGAATTCCTCTGCACTATTACAATGTGTGCGTGTAATCACTTCATCCACATCATTCAGATAGGAGGCTAATTTGTCCAAGCTGCTTGCCATAAATCGGAATGAATCGATAAATCGTAAGTCTACCTTTGTACCAGTGATTTTTTTTTGTAAAAGAAATGTACCGTTCTTTGTTGACGGGAAGGATACTCATATGACCGTCGAGTAGCGTCGCTAGAGCTTTGATTAAAAAGTGTGAATCATAACCGGAAAGATTATGGAATACTACTGGAACAACATGCGAATCTTTATAATTTAAATTACAACTTGGATGCGCCGCACCGCGGTACTTGCCTGTAAAATGACAATGATCGCGATGCTTCTCATCCGTCTGTGTGAACTGTTTCTCGCAAATATGACAGATTTCGGCATTATGGAAATCTTGTGTTTGCTCGCTGGTGAGCTGCATCGGTACGTTTCTTTCCAAATAAAAATCAACCAATTCAGCCAATTTTCTTAATTCATTGACGAACCAGTGGATGCAATCAGAGGCGCGGTTTATTTCAAATTTTGAAAGAGAGTTGTCAAAGCTACAATGCAAATAATACGCTGCACTATGCGGAACATGCTTTTCACACAAGATCTCGCTCTCCGTCGGCTCAAGTATAGACTCTAAATCAGCATATACCACAAACGGTACAGACTCTTTGAATCTATAATTTCGAAAACTTAAAATTTTGTCTTTTTCCCCGGGTAGGATGACTTTACATTTATTCATGTTCGCACAGTCCAGTTTGTGCTTTCCGAACGACGTTTCAGTTTGGAAATGACATAAAAATCTATCACACAGAAATATGGTGCTTTTATGCTTTGATATTTGAGAAGCTAATAATCTAGAGAGATTTTTGATCCAAGCAAAGTGGAAAACAATCTGATGTTCGGTCTCTGCCTCACTGTTCACGGCGAGAAGTTGAATTTTAGGTTTGTCTGATTCGTTTTTACTCAAATAAAGGGGTACTATTTCTTTAGGCATATTCCGAACGGGTTCCAGACCGTACACATTTATTGCTAGACCGTTGATTTTCTCAAATTCCGAAATATCTTTTAGGGTTATGGAGAAATTAATACCCCTATAATTGAGTACCGAGCTATAATGAGGATAAGAATTAGTTCGATCAACGTGGTTGTCCACAGGATGAAGGGCTGCAGTGACGGCCCACAGGAAGCAGTATTCATCGCTATTCTTGATGTTCACTACAGCTTTTTTGTTCTGTATACTCGGTGATAATTGCACGTAGGTGGATAATCCTCCGCGTAGTGGCTCGTACCGATTAATGTTGATCATCAGGTTGACAATTTCGATCGGCGTCCAGCCTGAGTCTCGCTCTTGGAAATCCTCAACCTTCACCAGCAAGCGATCAATCAGATTCTCATCGAACCACCTTTTAATATTTGTTTCAGGTAGGATAACTTCATTTCTTGTGTTAAAAATTTTGTCTTTTCGACGGTTTCACCGTTCTTCAGAATAGAAAACTTGCAAGCTAATACACCATTCACTTTCAAATTGCCCGCTTTGACTAGGGAATTTTTTAATCGTATGTTCGTTATACTTTTCGAATCCTGCAGAAAAGATCTTATATCCTTATGGCGTAGATTTACGATAACACCAGTGCGTATTCGACCTTTGAATACAGATTCCAAGTCCTTCCACTGAACTCTGTCTTTTATTCTTCTTCTTGATGTTCCAATACCTTTACCACTTCGTTGTCTGTTTTTAAATTTCTCACCCAACGATTGGAGTATGGAAGCTGTTGTTACAATTCTGTGTCTTTCCCCGACCGAAAGAGTAACTGTTCTCAAGATTTTATTCAAAAGCCTGATGTTGCGATTACACAGTTTTTTCCATCGCTCGATTTGATGAGACGATGCGGCGTCTAGCAACTTGTAAGCACTTTCTACAATGTTTATTAACCTCAAACACGTTTCAGTATCCATTTTCTCAGTTTATATTCCCCGACGTAGTAGTAAACGAATGAAAATTTCGGGGGAGGATAACTTTTATGAACACGAATAAATTCTTTCGATTTAAATAATTACAAATATTTTGAACACTGGAGTTTTAGATATAAAGAAATTCAATACTGGGTTTTAGTTATAAAGAAATTCGCACTGGTTATATTGTCCGCCGAGGTATCGCAGGCGTAGACGATCTTCCGCAGCAGCAGATTCATGCAGCTTCAACTGATCCTTATCATCGTTGAAAGCCTTTGATATTCTAGCCGGTAGAAACATCGTAAAAGTATTTTCGATCGCAACCATGGTTCTGGGACCGAACTTAGTGGTAACAGATTTAAATGAAGTGACTTTATAATCTTTCCCAACTTCAAGCTCCGATATCTTCTTCGTAGGTAAGAAGTCGTCCATGCGGCAAACTTTATTTATTTTTCCACAATCTATTTTAAAGGTAAATTGTTTCAACAGGACACAACAAGTCTTTCTTGCCAGAACACCTTCTCGTGCAAGTGAAACTCGAATGAGTGAGAAAACGGTAGGAACATGCGGTTTTTATAGGAGGTGAATCAAATCTACGTGCTTCACCTCCCCGCCCCCAGAATTTCAAGAGTTTTCTATACATATACAGGGTGTATCAGGTTGAGCGCACCGAATGATGTGGGTAGATTCCTTGAGTCATTCTAAGACTGAATTCCCTTTACCAAAAATTCGAGAGCCTAATAGTTTCCGAGTTATAGAATATCTTAGTCGACCAATCACAGGGCTTGGAGCTGGCCTAGTTAGGGCCGTATCAAAAGAATAAAATAGGTAGTGCCTATGGGTGTGAGCCCGTAAAATTTTATTTTCCTTTTTCGAAGGTGACATCGACTCATCTTCGGGAAATGTCCATCCGAAGCGGATGACCTGAAAGACGAAAACTACGAAGCGGAGGAACTGGACGCAGATAAGGAAGACGTATGCTTTACAAGGACATTTCCCGAAGATGATGTCGACGCCTTCTTCGAAATAGGAAAATAAAATTTTACGGGATCAGACCCACGGGCACTACCTATTTTATTCTTTTGACACGGCCCTGACTCGGTCAGCTCCAGGCCCTGTGATTGGTCAACTAAGATATTCTGTAACTCGAAAACTGTTCGGCCCTCGAATTTTTGGTAAAGGGAATTTAGTCTTAGAATGTCTCGCGGAATCTACTCACACAATTCGGTGCGCTCAACAGTAGATATATAAGGGGGGTTCTGGATATAGATTCCTGCACCGACACATTACCGACATCTTATCCGAGACGCAAACCCTTCATTCTGGAAGGTTGGACAAGAAGGTCATGCTGTAACCCTCGACACCAGGTCGTTCACTCCTATGAATAGCGTCACACACCCTTGAATTGACGGTACACCCTCAATTAATTGAGGTCATACACTCTCAATTTAACGTCACATACACTCAGGTCAACGCCACACGCCTCAAATAAAACTCTAACCGTAAGGATAAGTCGAGGACGGGGGGTCTGCCAGAGTTTCCAGGAATTGAGTCGGCGCGAGTCATTAAAGAGGTGATGACGGAAAGGGGTCAGATGTCATAAATCTTTACACGATAACTGTCTCGCAACTCCTGTATGCAGGTGGTCCAATTTTTTTGCTTATGCACGTGCACTTGACACATACACGGTTACACATACACATACACATACGCTACAGAGTCTGCTCATGTATTCGTGCATGAGATGAAGGCAAAAAATAGATACGGCTAATGGAGTGGACCCATTACACTAATTTATGACAAGTGTTCTGACTAATTTATGACAAGTGTTGTGACAAGGTCAATCTTCCCCGATTCCTGGAATTTTCACCGACGAACGATTCCGGGAATTATGACCGAATTTTCCGCACCCTGTGAGATTTGAGAAGTTTCGAATCCGATCAAGTTACCTTGCATACTGAATGAAAAAGTTGATTACCATACAATTTTTAAAACAGTAGCTCTCAGAATGACCTTCAACTGAAATATGTGAAAATGTGAAGAAATAGAGGAAGATCCTTTTTCGGAATGAAGTTAACACGTTCTAGTAATAAAGTCCATGGAAGTTAGTAGAGGGGTTGAGAGCTATAAAAGAGAGAAACATCTAGAGATGGCAATTAGTCTTCAACAGATCCTCGTTGAGTGATGCAGAATATCGATAAGCAGTAAAAAAAAAAAAAAAAAAAAATATTATCATATCTACTGCTGAGAAATATTGAAGAAGTGAAAAGTCTAATCAAAATAAAGTCTGATCTAAATCAACTCACAAGCGTACTCAGAAATATCGAAATCTGAACCCGAAATAACATGGACTTCAACAAGCTTAACAAAATTGGTCGGCTGGAACAGTTTCTTCCAACGAGAAAATTAGGAGAGCTGGATGTGTTCAAGGACTTCCAAATCAGTGGCATCCGCAAAGTTCAAACCAAATTTGGTGAAAGATTCATTGTTGATGTGGATGAACGCTTCTCGGTATTTTTACCAGCTCGGATGCGAAGAGTTCTAGTCGACGACGCAGATCTTCTTCAAAAGATGATGGACGCATGTGAAGAGGATAGACTTCAGATGCGCTACCTTGGTGGACAATTCAACCAGATGGAATTCAACTATGTGTGATTTACTTCATATGTGATTACAATGTTATAACACATTTTAATTATCATACATTTGTATCAAAAGTCTATTCTATTCCTGAAAAATGAATGGTCTTCAACTCCTTACATAAATATGATAATATTTTGATGTTATTCCTATCACTATAAATTAGAACGATCAACTTTATGTAACTTGGAGAGGGATTCTTTTATTTTATAAAAATAAATAATAATCTTCAACTCTGAACTGATTTCGTACCGAATATGTCAATGCCTTGCTGTATTCACTCTACCTTTGAATTTTAACTATCACTTTTATATGAATTAGTAAAGGATTTCTATTTTAAAATAAATGTATTATAACCAAAACTATAATATACATATATATACCCCTCTATTATATTCACTCTCTACCCTATGACCATATATACATAATATATATTATATATACGATAACTTATGGTAGATGGTAGAAGACCTTATAATAAAGATAAGTTGAGGACGAGGGGTTCTGCTACAGTTTCTAAGAATTGAGAGTCGACGTGAATCATTAGAGTGGTAATGACAAAAAAGAAGCAACCATCATAAATCCCAACCCGACAGCTGTTTCAAAACTGCAGTCTGCAGGTGGTTGAATGTTTTGGTTTAAACACGTAGCCGTAACACATACACCAACATTTACCCTATACGGTCAGTTCGTGCTTCCGTGCATGAGAGTAGGAAGGTTAAAAATAGATACAGCTAATGGATTGGGTCCATGATTTCACACCCTCCCAGGAAAAAAAATTTCACCGTTATGATTCTCAGAATTTTTTGTCAGCCTGCCCTATAAAAAGGGTTCTTACGAGTGCAGCACAATCACTTATTATGTAACTGAGGTGCTATTCAGTCGTGAAGAGCTATAATGGATTCTGTCAAGTGTCTTAAACTCATAAGCCTTATGGAACAAGCTTATAAACTTCTTGAAAATAAATCGTTACCGGTTGTAATTGAGAAGTGGATCACATTGGGAACGCGCAATATCAGACTTTTGAACGAAATATTGAGAAATAGTGCTTCAACGGTTGGACGTAAAACGAGAATTTTAACAACGATTGGTATTTTGAAATCTTTGACGGCGAAATTTCGAAGATTTCAAAAAACGGGAGCAGGTGTACGAAGACGACGAAGACGCGATCAAGTACAATGGGAAGATTTGGAGACTGCTTTTGAGGGACGAATTAGAACTGGAGTTATCGTCAATTTGCAGCACAAGGATCTGATCAAGTTCCTGGAAGACTCCAGAAAACTGCTCACCGTGAGACTGAAGAACGCTTTACTGAAGGAAGGAAGTTTGAAAGCTAATGTCATCTTATCCTGTAAATTCAGCATTACGAAAGATGGTGAAATTATTGAAGAAATCAAATTTTTTAATACCAAAAACGCAATTATCCTCGAATCAACGAATATTGACGAGTGGTTCGAAGAGAACGTGAAAGAGAAATTAGCGGTGAAGGTTGAAGAGTTCCAGGAGAAGGATTCTGGCTGGTCGTTGGTGGACATCATTAATCTGTCAGTGAACATAAACAGATATGTACCACTACGAGGCGGGCTGTCCACTTACGCTGAGCTACCAAAGTATATTAGAGATAAGAAAGCAGTTGTAAATATCAGAAGCAACGATCCCTATTGTTTTCTTTCGGCAATCACAGCAGCTCTTTTTCCCACGAACAAGAACTCCACCGAAACAAGCTCGTATCCACATTTCAGCACAATACTACGGTATGATGGTTTAAAGTTTCCGATATCTTTAGATAGCATTTCAAAATTTGAGAAATTGAACGATCTTTCGATTAACGTTCACGGAATAGAGCAATGTGAGAGAAAAAATAATAGGGAGATAGTACCAGTATATTTAAGCCGACACAAGTCAGACAAGCCTGTAATTCATCTCCTTGTGTTACAAACTGAAATTGATTTAAACGAAGAGGATGATATGTTAAACAACAGGGTATTTCACTTTGCTTGGATTAGAAACTTATCTCGATTAATAAGATCACAAATTACCAAACACAAATGCGTTACTTGGCTTTGTGACCGATGCTTGAGTCACTTTAATTCTGAGAAGTGTCTAAGTAAGCATAGACTTGATTGCATTAATTTAAATAAATGTAGAGTCATCCTACCGAAAGAGGAGGATAAGATTGTCAAATTTAAAAATTTTAAGCATAAAGAAGACGTGCCATTTTTCATTTACGCAGACGTTGAATGTTTGTTGCAACCGATCGTTGATGCATCAAAGAACACCACGGCCTATCAAAAACACATTCCATACAGTATCGCGTATTATTTACATTGTACATTTAACGACACAGTTTCTAAGTTCAAAATTAATCGGGGAAAAGATTGCATTGGATGGTTCACGAACGAGTTGAAAGACTTGGCTCAATCGTTAGAAGTTTATTATCAAGAAAAAGTACCAATGGAACCCCTAAGCCCGGATCAAGTGAATAAATTTCATTCCGCTGAAACTTGTCATATTTGTGAAAAACCATTCACTAGCGTTGATAAAAAGCATCGTGATCATTGCCATTTCACAGGGAAGTACCGTGGTGCTGCACATCAAGATTGTAACTTGAATTACAAAAATTCACACGCTATTCCAGTAATTTTTCACAACTTATCCGGGTATGATTCACATTTTTTAATCAGAGCATTGGCTACATCATTCAAGGGTCAAATGAATCTTTTACCTGTAAACAAAGAAAAGTACATATCTTTTACGAAATTTGTAGAAGAAACAGTTATAAATTTTCGGTTTATTGATTCATTCCGCTTCATGTCAAGCAGTCTTGAAAAATTAGCGTCATATTTGAAAGATCAACAAAAAATAATTACACGCAAATATTGTAACAGTCCAGAGAAATTTCAATTACTATCGAGAAAAGGCGTATGAATATATAGATAGTTGGGACAAGCTTGAAGAAAAACAGCTACCAAAAATTGAAAATTTTTATTCTAAATTAAACGATGCAGATATTTCACAGAATGATTATTCACACGCGTGTGACGTCTGGCATGCTTTTGATGTTAAAACGTTGGGTGAATATTCAGACTTGTACTTACGAACTGACGTTCTCCTTTTAGCAGATATTTTTGAAAATTTTCGACAAAATTGTCGGTCAACTTATAATTTAGATCCCTTACATTATTATACAGCACCAGGGCTTTCGTTTGATGCAATGCTCAAGTGTACGGGTATCGAACTAGAACTTCTAGTTGACATTGACATGGTAATGTTTGTAGAAAAGGGTATTCGAGGAGGTGTAGCTCAGTGTTCGAATAGATATGCTAAAGCTAATAACAGATATATGGGAACAGCCTTCAATCCACAGAAAGAAGAATCCTACCTAATGTATTTTGACGTTAATAATTTATACGGTGCAGCTATGAATCTTCATTTACCATACAGCTCATTCGCGTGGGTATTGAATTTCGAGCAATTCGACGTGTGTAACGTATCAGATGAATCCTCTATAGGCTATATACTTGAAGTTGATTTAGAATATCCGTTGCAGCTTCATGAATTACACAAAGACTTACCTCTATGTCCCGAGCATTACGTACCTCCCATCTCGGGATCGAAGCAACCTAGATTAATAACTACCCTTTTTTCCAGGAAGAATTATGTCATCCATTACAGAGTCTTAAAACAATGTTTAAGTTTAGGTATGAGATTGACTAAAATTCATAGAGTTTTAAAATTCCACCAAGCGCCGTGGCTTAAGAAGTACATAGATCTGAATACTGAATTGAGAAAAAAATCCAACAACGAGTTTGAGAAAAACTTTTATAAATTAATGAATAACGCAGTTTTTGGAAAAACCATGGAGAACGTTCGTGAGTTTAAGAACGTTAAGTTAATTACCAAATGGGATGGAAGGTATGGTGCCAGGGCTCTTATTGCTAAACCAAATTTTCATAGTTGTACTATCTTTGACAAGGACATGGTTATCATTGAATTGACTCGACCAACGGTCACACTGAACAAGCCAATATACGTTGGGTTTTCGATTCTAGATCTCTCTAAGACATATATCTATGATTTCCATTATAATTATGTGAAAAAAACTTATGGAGATCGAGCGAAATTAATGTATACAGATACGGATAGTCTTATATACCATTTTACTGTACCCGATATATGTATATGAATCTTTGAAATGTAATTTAGATAAATTTGATACGTCTGACTATCCTTCAAATAATGTGTATAAAATGCCTCTAGTTAATAAAAAGGTTATAGGTTTGATGAAAGACGAAAATAATGGAAAGATAATGACTGAATTCATAGGGTTGAGGGCAAAACTGTATTCGTTTAGAGTGTTGGGGGAAAATAAGGAAACAAAACGCGCCAAGGGAGTCAAGGGATCTACTTTAAGAAAGATCACGTTTGATGATTACCTAGAATGTTCTTTGAATCATCAAATTTTGATCAAGAGTCAACATTTAATTCAAAGTAGAAAGCATGAGGTTTATACCGTTAAGCAAAATAAGATAGCGTTAAGCTGGAATGATGATAAACGTATCGTATTTCCTAATACTACGGATACGCTTCCGTGGGGCTACAATACATACAAATGAACTGTATAAAACGTATTCTATAAGGCTTGAAATAAAGACAGATGTATAAAAGATTGATTATTTATTTATTCAAAAACCTCACAAGTCAGTTTCATTGATCCAACTGTTATGTGTAGTGTCAAAACCTAACCACTTAACGTATAGTCTTCCTGCACGTTTCTTGAGCACCTTCTCCACGAGGTAGATGTCAGAATTCTTCACCTTCAGAAGCTCCTGTTCGTAGAAACCACCTGCTATAGGTTGATCCTGATAGTCTTTAAGCTTGTACGTTACCGGATTAGTATTATCTACTTGAATAACCGTGAATATTTCAGTCGTCCAATTTGGTGTATAACCTTTCGCGAAAACATTTTTGTATTTACTGATCCGGACTTTATCTGTAACTTTGAACTTTGATAGTTTGACAGGATTGGCTCGAACTTTTTGGTACACGCTTCGCAATAAAGCCTTTTCATTTTTAGCGGAAACATCTTTTGGTTTCATCCCAATAGTTCGGTGTTTGGAGTTGTTGTAAGTAGACACCAAATCAGATAAAATGTCTATCCACTTGTAATTTCCTTGCAAACTGAATTGCATCCACATTTTATTTTTCAGCGTACGATTGAATCGCTCGCAGATCGATGCCTTCAAGTTACTAAAGGTTGAGTATAGCTTAATATTATACCGTCGCATAAGAGAATCGAAATTTGAATTATAAAATTCTCCGCCTCTGTCAACGTGTAGATTCTTCGGGATACGTCCCTGCACGAGTACAGATTCCATAGCACTTGCAGTATCTTTACCTGTCTTACTCTTCAATGGCACGGCCCAGGCGTACTTTGAGAATATGTCGATGACGGTGAGCATATATTTGTAGCCTTTGTTCTCTCCGGCGTAAGGTAACATTTCAACGAGATCCGCTTGCCAGGTTTCATCCAAACCACGAACATCTACGCGACGACGTTGATAATTTTTTCTAGCTGGCTTATGCAGCTCCGTTACGAGAGCTAGCTTTTTCTCGTTCATTTTCCAATATTCTCAGCCTGGTGTCCAGTTCGTGAATGGCCTTGGAGTTGCGAATCGACAGGTCTTGTCCTGCTTCACTATCAGCACGCAGTTTCTGCAGAGCATCTGTAGTACGAGAGCCCAAGATATTTATCATTAAGTGGATTTCATTTGTAATAGAGTCGATTTCCTGTCGCATGAGATTCAAGGTGGCAACGTCATTTGGCTCCACAGGATTGGCAACATTGCATAGTCTCTTGTTACCTATGTCGTAATTCCCGTCGACGGTGAATTTAAATCCAACACCGGGAGGACCGCGAGTGCTAGCTGTGCTCTTGTTCAACTGTCGTCCAAACACATCGACGCTCATCTTGGAAATGACGGTAGAAGCGATGCAAGGTTCATTAATAAATGATGCCAGCTTCCCGCAATTCTTCGATTATCGATATGATTTCATTGGAGTGACTCGAGTTTCCAGCTGCTTGGGAAGCCATAAGCAAACGAAGACGGTCTACCAGCTCATTGGGGTTGTCCCAGTGAACGTAATCTGTAGCTCTACCTTCTTGAGCAACCAAGAGCTCCGGTAGCATACGTCCACCCGTGCGTGGAAGTGGCACGCTAATCATTGGTGCAATAAACTTCTTGAATTTGGAGTTGTCCGACTCTCGAAAGGGGTGACCAGCTTTATAGTATTTTCGATGTGTGTTGGTGGCAAATACGATTTGTTTATACTTTTGAATATCATCAGCGTTCACGTAAGTCTCATTGGGTATCTTTTTGAATAATAATTCCAACAAGCCTTTGGTCTTTGTATAACTCATGTCACCTATATGAATAACGTCATTCCCAAAACTTATCGGTGAGTCACCCATCATTAACTTCTCGTGAGCGAGTACGCGTACACCGTACACGTTATCTAGATCACTTCTTTTTATATTCTCATCTCGAAACAATTCAAGATAGTCGTTGGGGGCTTCGTGTTGTAACGGTTCAGGGTACTCATCCATCGGCTGTGAAGTTATATCCATTTCCTCTCCCTCATCTGCTGTCGAAAAGGAATCATCTTCTCCAGGTTCTTCTTCTTTAATCGGGTTAAAGTCTTCTTTGATGGGTTCATCTTTGATCGGTTCTTCTTTGATGGATTTAGCAGCCGTTTGAGAAACCTTCAGTAGTTCTTTCAACGGAGTCACTACCGGTTTAAAAACATTGCTCATAGCCTGTTCAGCGGTCTCTTTACCTGATCTGATCATTTTGTGTTTACGTCGAATCGCCGCACTGGCTTTAGCGATATGACGCAACACTTCTTTTTGTTCGTGAATTTTTGTATCCTGCATGTTGACCGAGCTGTATCCGAAACGCTACTGATTCTACTCCCCTGAATTTGTTCCATTTAAGCTCACGAAACAGTCAAACCCTTTTCTATATCTACCCTCATTCATCTCACTGTCCTTGTCTATTACGATAAATCCGTACTTATTGTTATTCCAACACGCCGAGCACAAGTCTTTGAACTGCGCGTAAGTCATGTCAGTGTTCACATGATCATCGTAAACATGTCTCAAATTCATCTCATCTTGCTTGAATAGGACTAAAAGATTGGTATTGTCACGCACTAGATGCTTAGGGATGCGAGCATAGGTCTGGCAAAGATAGAAGCAATCCACATTTTTGTGTCTCCCCATACAAAAAAAAGCTCTAATGTTATCCTGTTTCTCACAAGCTACATCATCAAAGACGATGATCGAATTAGGCAGTGCACCGTTTGGCATAACTACCTGTTCGTGCTCATCAAATGGAAAGTACTCAACGCCATCTACACCCTCGAGTAACTGTTGCAAGAACTTGTACTTGGGTTGATTCAACGATTTTGAGTAAATATATACGTTCTCGAAGCGCAGTCCGTTCGGATGCGTTATCAGGGTGAGTAATGTATTAGTCTTGCCGCAGTTGGATGGTCCGCAAAATACTGCGCGAACGCTGTTTGGCAGCAAATCACCGTGCCGTTTTCTAATATCAGCATTCTGTTGCACAACTTTATCGAAATTCGTTACAGGTAGCTTGACAGGCTGTGTTTCGAACCTCATCTTGACTCTGACTGAAGCCAGAGACCATAAATATCGCGTTTATAAAGATCATTCCTCATTCACGTACAGATCGTCGACATGATCGTGCACAAAGCCAAGACAGTCAGTCGTAAGCGTCGTGGGAAAGGTTTAGTCAACAGGATCATCAACAGTCTTCCGGTAGAGTTGCATATACCCGGTTATCAATACTGCGGACCTGGTACCAAACTAGCGAAAAGACTCGCACGAGGCGATCCGGGTATCAATCCTCTCGACGCAGCTTGTAAGGAACACGATATCGCCTACTCAAAGAATCGAGAGAATCTCGAAGCTAGAAGTGCAGCAGATAAGATTTTAGCTGAAAGAGCCTGGAAACGAGTTTTTGCCACAGACGCAAATATAGGTGAGAAAGCAGCCGCCTGGGCAGTGACAAACGCTATGAAAGGGAAAACTAAGCTTGGCATGGGAATGCGGAAGCCGGTGGTATTGAGAAAAGTTATCGATGCTGCCAAACGGTCCATGGTTCCAGGCAAAACTGCGCAAGTAGCCATCAAGTCCGCATTGAAGGGTGCGCGAGGAGTTGTTAGAAAGGCCGGTGGTAAAAAAAATGTGCGTTCTCCACGAATTCTACCTGTTCCATCTAAAGTTGGTGGCTTTTTACCGTTTCTAATACCGCTTTTTGCCGGGCTCAGTGCAATGGGTGCATTAGCTGGTGGTGCAGCAGGTATTGCAAAAGCGGTGAATGACGCAAGTTCCGCCAAGAGACAATTGGAAGAGAGTCAACGGCACAACAAAACTATGGAAGCTATCGCTTTAGGCAAGGGGCTTTACCTGAAACCGTATAGGAAGGGGTTAGGTATTCATTTGAAACAACAGTCAAAAAACTAAGAGTGACGCTACCGCGACGGGCGCTAACTGACGCGGATCTGCTGAAGTACGCGACGATCCTGAACATTCCACATTTCCGCGGCGTGTTTATGCGTAATGATTTGCCTAAGGACGGACCGCGTAGGTGTGAATCAGCGATCGTCAATCTAGATGATAAAGATGGTCCTGGAACACATTGGGTCGCGTACCGAATGAACGGAGACGAAGTCATTTACTTTGACAGTTTCGGTAACCTTCGTCCACCGTCAGACCTCGTCAGATACCTTGGCGTTGGTAGCGTCAAATATAACCATGAAAGATATCAAGACTATGATACGTTCAACTGTGGTCACTTGTGTCTCGAGTTTCTATATAACCATGGGACGTAATTCCACGAAATCAGTTTGACTTTCGCAGTAGTCATGGACGATTCGCTCACACTAACCGTATCGGGGAACTCCTCGGTCCTTGAGACTCAATACTTTCCTCCTATTGAACTTTCCCCTTTTAAGAATTACTCCCTTGGTCTCGTTGAATTACTGACTTTTAATTCTATTCCTAACGTAGACGTTGGCCACAACAAGATTTATGTCGGTGAACAAGTAGTAACTATACCTACCGGTAGCTATGAAATAGAGGATATCGAGAACTATGTACAGGGTGTATTACTGCATACGGGTATCGCCATCAACATCAAACCGAATAATAATACATTGTGTAGCGAAATTAAATGCAGTCACCCTGTAAATTTTCTACCAGACGATTCTATAGGTGGCCTATTAGGTTTCACTCCACGTATTCTGAAAGCTGATAGAGTTCACGAGTCTGACCTTCCTGTGACGATCCTTAAAGTTAACGCACTACGAGTCGAGTGTAACATTACAACGGGTGCCTACGTCAATGAGCGCAAAGTACACACCATTCATGAGTTTTTTCCCGTCGTTCCACCTGGATATAAGATCATTGAAGTACCGTCTCACGTCATTTACTTGCCAGTCACCGTAAGAACCATAGATCACATCCAACTCCGTATAGTCGATCAAGACGGGGATTTGGTCAATTTCCGTGGAGAGGTTATAACTGTGAGGTTGCATATCAAGGCTCAATAATGGGAATAGTTTATAACAGAACTAGTTATATTAGTAAGGTGAGATGCCCCAAACAAGTTAGTCGTCAACCGGTTCTCAAAGAGCTGACACCTCAGAACGTGCTGCTTCTGAAAAGCTTGGGTCTCAAGGTCATACCTTTTGGAAGAGGAATTTTCGTAAAGTAAAACTACGATTCGCTTGCATCTGTGTCATCTGCTGTATACCATGGAGGAGGAAATCTTAGACATTCAAACACCCATCGTATTTGACGAGTCTATCGCACATTACGAGGTTCACGCACACAAACCTTATGCCTCATCGAGTTTCAATAACAGTGACGAGATTCGTATCGCTGTTCAACACCAAGACCTGTGCGTATTACCGTGCAAGAGTTCGTTGCATGTGTATGGGAAGATAGTCAAGGCTGATGGAACTCCGTCGACTGCCTTAACACTGGTCAACAACGGTGTTTGTCATCTGTTTGAAGAAATGCGGTACGAGATAAATGCTATTGAGATCGATAGGAGCAAGAACGTCGGTCTCACCAGTCTTATGAAAGGTTACCCTTCTCTGAGACCTGGGCAGAATTGGATGATGGAGAATGCTGGTTGGCTTAATGTGAATGCAAGCCATGCCGCTGGTAACTTCGATGTATGCATACCGTTGAAGATGATGCTAGGGTTCGCCGAAGACTATCGCAAGATAATCGTCAACGCCAAACATGAGTTGATCTTGACTCGATCAAAGACCGATGCAAACGCGGTTCTGCAAACTCAAGATGAGGATTACAAAATCCTGATCGATAAAGTCGAATGGTTGTTACCATATGTTAAGCTCTCGGATGAGCGAAAAATACAGCTGTTAAGTTTTATCGAGAAAGACGCGCCGATCTCGATAAGTTTTCGCAATTGGGAATTGTACGAATATCCTGTACTGCCCACCACTTCCAAACACGTTTGGACTGTGAAGACATCGACGCAGCTGGAAAAACCTCGCTACGTTATACTGGGTTTCCAAACAAGCCGGAAGAATAAGCTGAATAAAAACGCTAGCCATTTCGATCACTGCAATATCACAGATGTTAAGCTCTTCTTGAATTCTCAATGTTATCCCTACGGGAACCTGAATCTCGATATGAGTCATAATCAGTATGCTCTGTTGTACGAGATGTTCGCAAATTTCCAAACCTCCTATTACGGCAAGGAACCTGAACCGTTGCTGAAGAAGACTGAATTTCTACAGTACGCTCCCCTATTCCTCGTTGACTGTTCAAAACAAAACGAGTCGCTCAAGTTTGGACCAGTAGACGTTCGTCTCGAGTTTGAAGCCAAAGACAACTTTCCTGCCGATACGTCAGCATACTGTTTGATCTTACACGATCGAGTAGTTGAATACAATCCCATAAGTGGTGGAGTAAAGAAATTGGTATAAGTCCATAATTACTTAAACTGTATATCAATGTATTTCTACAAATAAAACTTTTTTTCAATAAATATATACATGTGTCGTCTAAATCATAACCATCCTGAGCAGTTATGCTGCTCAGCGGTATCCAATTATTCTAGAGTAAGCTTATAGGGAGGAAAGACAAGGATGGAGATCTGAATACGAGAGGGCACATGAAAAAGTCAGCATTAATACTGTTTTAAAATTATTTTCAATATTTATTTAACCATTTACTGTTAATTATACTTAGTAAATACAAATTGATCGATTCATTTCACATTGTGGACAATTTTTAACCATAGGCGTAGGTCCATCGAACTCATCCTTCATTGAACAATAATGTATTCGACATTTTCGGCAACCTGCGATGTCTTTATCCTTCTTCATAGCCTCTGGTAGTTTCTCCCATATCTCATCGATGATATTCGATGCGTGAATGAGGATAAATTCCTTCGACAAAAATGCGATGTCTTCCGTCTTCATTCGTTTCAAACTCCCTACTTGAAGGTATATGTGCAATGATTTATGACGGGAGCCAGTACACTTTGTCAAATACCAAGTTTTCAATCGCTGAACATTTTCGAAAGCACACTGATACCTGGGAACGTTCCCATGATAGTCTCCATGCCAATGAACGACTTCGATGTCTTGTAGCATTTCAAGACTTGAACATCTCAATTCTCCCAATTCGATCACGAACTTTGAGTCATCGTTGATGATTCTTTCGATCCACTTTTTCTTCTCCTCTCCTTTTACATAGATATAATTTGCATGCTCGACAACTTTTTTCACTACTTTCGGCACATCATCGTAAGGCATATTACCATCATTCCACGGTATTCCATGATAATTCCGCGTCAACCAAGCGTTGGTAGCTCTACAGTTGACCGATAAGGTTTCCCAAGAACATGGTGGTTTGAAGAGAATGCGAGCCAGACGTTGCTTGCCTTTCTCATCCGCTTGAATAGTGATTACACCGAGCTCCTTCAGTATGAATTCGTTGTTCAATTGTTGAAAACCTTGCACATCCAACATCATCTCCATTGTGAGACTGGATTTTTTTAGAGACGTCAGAAAAGAAGATTCTGCACCACTCGAAGATCCGTTGAATACTAGGTGTCAATCCTAAATTTTTCGCTCTTTTATAGCCAACAACGTTCCGAAAGATCTTCCTAAAGTCACGCATTCGGAACTTCTCAAATCTCACAGGGTGCCGGAAACTTCCGAGAATCGGGGAGGCTTGACCTTGTCACAACACTTGCCATGAATGAATCAGAACACTTGTCATAAATTGGTGTAATGGGTCCAATCCATTAGCCGTCTCTATTTTTTGCCTTCATCTCATGCACGAATACATGAGCAGACTCTGTAGGGTAGGTGTATGTGTATGTATGTGTAACCGTGTATGTGTCGAGTGCACGTGCATAAGCAAAAAAATTGGACCACCTGCATACAGGAGTTGCGAGACAGTTATCGTGTAAAGATTTATGACATCTGACCCCTTTCCGTCATCACCTCTTTAATGACTCGCGCCGACTCAATTCCTGGAAACTCTGGCAGACCCCCGTCCTCGACTTATCCTTACGGTTAGAGTTTTATTTGAGGCGTGTGACGTTGACCTGAGTGTATGTGACGTTAAATTGAGAGTGTATGGCCTCAATTAATTGCGGGTGTACCATCAATTCAAGGGTGTGTGACGCTATTCATAGGAGTGAACGACCTGGTGTCGAGGGTTACAGCATGACCTGCTTGTCGAACCTTCCAGAATGAAGGGTTTGCGTCTCGGATAAGATGTCGGTAATGTGTCGGTGCAGGAATCTATATCCAGAACCCCCCTTATATATCTACTCTCAACCTGATACACCCTGTATTGTGAAACTTATTTTTTTGAAAAAAATTTTCTGCTCTACCTTCACGTATAGTAGGTAACGGTAACGGATCCAGTTTTGTGCAGATTTTAATACCGTTAGCAATACAAAATGTAATTACTGTATCGGTCGGTTAACTATTATTTACATTATCTCTATAATTTAGCGTCTTCTACTGAACTATAAAATTAATGTGGTTCGTAGAATCGTTCACCACTCCAATATAACGTGTTATCGTATTGTTTAGAATATTCGGTGCGTTGTACAGCTTGAGCAATGCTACCGGTGATGAGTGGGTGTAGCTTTGAAGTGACTATTTTTAAGAGACTTTTCACACGCTCGAACAGGGATTGGTTGACAGGTAAGAATCTGCATATTTTCCCTATAATTGTAGATCACAGCGTTCAGAGGGGGAGGGATCAGGGTTAGATAGCATTTCGGGGGAAGACCGCAGAGGTCAGACGGGGGATCGCAGCTATCAGACGGGGGATCGCAGCGGTCAGACGGGGGATCGCAGCGGTCAGACGGGGGATCGCAGCGGTCAGAGGGGGGATCGCGACCGTCACGTCGGGGCGGGGGTCTGACGGTTACCGTTAGGGGGGTCGACCAGGGGGTGGTACCGGGGCACCGTTAGGGGGTGGGTCGGGTTACGGGTGACCTTGATTAGAACCAGTCAAAAGCGGGAAACGCGCTTTACCGTTAGGGGGTGGACCGTCTAACGGGTTCTGGACCAGAATCTTACCCCCTCCATCTGCCTCACACGGACACGACAGTCTGCGCGGGTGCCCCCCTCCACCTACCTCACACGGACACGGCTGGGTGTGCATGTGGGGGTGCGTGTCGGTGTGCACTAACCGCGTTGGTCCAGAACCCGCCTTGCTCTTCTACTATTAGCCATACCAGACCACCATTGAACAATTATAACAAGATATGTATATATGGGGTATTCCAAAAAGTCTTGAGCGGTTATTTACCCCGACCCCCATCGATTTCCGAATAAATTAATCACGTGGTTACTCTAGACTCAAGAATAGTTGCTGAATTTTTTCAGAATTTTTCGATTTCTTTTTCAGAAGTTACGAGTTTTCGAAAATCGCACCTCTGGACAAGAGCTCACTTTTTACTTAATTCTCATTGGCAAGCAAAATATCTTAGGGAAAAGTGAGTGGTACCGAATGAGCCAGGTTTTGACGCACTTTGACACGAGAAAATCTTTCCATTTTTCAGACACCGGAAGTGTCAAAATTTTCATTAAGAAAATTAATATCGTCAATTCCAGAAAGTCGCCGTAATCAATCTTTTTGAAATTTTTAAACAAAATTCTACCTTAAAAGACGGATTTTTTAAGACGTTTCCGAAACTGGGCCGAGAACGGGTTCAGGAGGTATGGTCATTTTAACATCGCGAAAATTCACATTTCAGCGCATTTACGCGCTGATATACTATATTATTTTACCTAAACATTACAACTGAACATAAATTGAACATTATAACTAAGCATACTACAATATCGCGTTACTAATGCCATAAGGTCGTAAACGCCAAAAATGCAATTTTAGTGTCAGAAGGTCGTATAATTTTTTGTTTTTTCTAAATTCGCTTCAGAATCGAAAATTACGTGTGAATCGATTGGAATTGGGAAATTGGAAAATTAAAAGCAGAAGGTCGTATATGCTGAACACATACGACCCTCCGGCTTTATTTTCAGGAAAAAATCGAGAAAATTAAAGCCGGAAGATCGTATCTGCCTTTCTTTTTTTCTCTCGGATTTGCCATGAAATCGATGAAAACACGTAGATCCATCGAAAGCCGACAAAAATTTTTTTTTGCAGGATACGACCCTCTGGCTTTAGTTTTACGAAAAAATCGCGAAAACTGAAGTCAGAAGGTCGTATCTGCCACTTTTTTTTCTTGTAATCGTCTTGAAATTGACGGAAACGCGTATTTCCGTTGGAATTAAGGTTTTTTTTTTTTCTTCGGACGATACGACCTTTCTGGCTGTGGTTTTACGAAAAAATCATAAAAACTGAAGTCAGAAGGTCGTATCCTGCAAAAAAATTTTTTTGTCGGCTTCCGATGGATCTACGTGTTTTCATCGATTTCATGGCAAATCCGAGAGAAAAAAAGGAAGGCAGATACGACCTTCTGACTTTAATTTTCTCGATTTTTTCCTGAAAATAAAACCGGAGGGTCGTATGTGGTCAGCATATACGACCTTCTGCTTTTAATTTTCCAAATCCCCAATTTCAATCGATTCACACGTAATTTTCGATTCTAGATGCGAATTTAGAAGAAAAAAAAAATTATACGACCTTTTGGCAGTAAAATTGCATTTTTGGCGTTTACGACCTTACGGCATTAGTAACGCGATATTGTAGTATGTTTAGTTATAATGTTCAATTTATGTTCAGTTGTAATGTTTAGGTAAAATAATATAGTATATCAGCGCGTAAATGCGCTGAAATGTGAATTTTCGCGAGGTTAAAATGACCATACCTCCTGAACCCGTTCTCGGCCCAGTTTCGGAAACGTCTTAAAAAATCCGTCTTTCAATGTAGAATTTTGTGTAAAAATTTCAAAAAGATTGATTACGGCGACTTTTTAGAATTGACGATATTTATTTTTTGAATGAAAATTTCGACACTTCCGGTGTCTGAAAAATCGAAAAATATTTTCGTGTCAAAGTGCGTCGAAATACCGGCTTATTCTGTACTACTCACTTTCCCCTAAGATATCTTGCTTGCTAATGAGAATTGAGTAAAAAATGAGCTCTTGTCCTGAGGTGCGATTTTCGAAAAATCGTAACTTCTGAAAAAGGAATCGAAAAATTCTGAAAAAATTCAGCAACTTATTTTGAGTCTAGGGTTACCACGTGAATAATTTATTCAGAAATCGCAGAGGGTCGGGGTAAATAACCGTTCAAAACTATTTGGAATTCCCCATATATATAATTATATATATATTTTCTATATGAAGGAGTGATATATGCTATAGCCACTTGGAATTAGAATGTTGTAAGTCAAGCCAAAACACCTAATTCCTATACTGTTATCTAAAATAATAGCGCTCCTTCTCTGCCATATTTGTTACCGTTTACGTGTGTAGAATCGGGAAAACACAAAAATTATCCTGATACGGAATCTTAAACATTTTGGATTGTATTGTTCCAATGGGCCATACAAGTAAGGCAGAATTTTCTTTAACAACCAAAATAACAAGATCTGACGAATTGCAAGGTGATGTATATACCCAGATAGCACATGAATATTGGCCTTATATTGGCAAAATATCTGAAGAGAGGGCCAATATTGACTAATTTTCGCCAATGTGGGTCCATTCTTGGCAGATGAGCATAGGCCCACGGTTCCTGATAAATATTGGACTCATATTGGGTGTATAGTGTAGAAAATGATATGATTTAGCCACGATAGGACCATTATAGGCGGATCAGGATGGGCCAATGTTTCCTCATGAATATTAGGGTGATATTGGGTATATAGTGTGAAAAAAAATGATTTAGCTACGATGGGTCCATTATTGGCGGATGATAATGGGCCAATGTTTCCTTATGAACATTACGCTCATATTGGGTACATAGTGTAAAAAACATATGATTCAGCCACGATAAATCCATTATTGGCGGATCAGGATGGGCTAATGTTTTCTCATAAATATTAGGGTGATATTGGGTACATAGTGTGAAAAAAAAATGATTTAGCTACGGTAGGTCCATTATTGGCGGATGATGATAGGCCAATATTTCCTGATGAATATTACGCTCATATTGGGTACATAGTGTAAAAAAACGTATGATTTAGCCACGATAAGTTCATTATTGGTGGATGAAAATGGGCTCATGACTCCTTATGAATATTGGGCCCATATTGGGTACATGATGTGAAAAAAGATATGGTTTAGACACGATAAGTCCATTATTGGCGGATAAGAAAAGACTTATGTTTGCTCATGAATCTTACGCCGGATTATCGCGCATAAGCGTAGTTTATTGTCAACCAACGCACAATAGGACCAAAGTCACTTGTTTTCTCAAATCAGTCTGAGAGTGTTATTTTCGAAAAAAAAATTCTCACAAAACTAGAAAATGTCAGCTTTGAAATGCTTCTTGGCACATCGAAATCCGTTTATTTTGCACAAAGATACAACTATTAAAAAAAAAATAGTGAGAATAAAATAAATAAAATGTAATTTACGTATTAAATTTCGATCGCCCGGTGTCACGGTTGTCAAGGCACTTAAACAAAAACATCAGTTCGCGCCACTATGATACAGTGAGAGAGACTGAGACGACGACATATTTTTTTTTTCTCTATCTAGGCCGATTGATAATTGCGAAAGAGCCGCGAGATATGCGAAAAAATTGTACACATAGGATGTTTCTTCGGGAGAGAAGTATGTCCAACATCACGCAACGAAAATAAATCTTCTAGCTCTAGTAGAGTCAGAAAAATGTTGATCTAAACATTTTAAACTGTTATACAAATTTTTCGAGAGCAATTGAAATATATTTATGTACCTGAGGCTGTAGAGTATTCAATCATGAACAAGAATCATGCCATGGTTTTTCAATTCGATTGATTTTTCAATTTTTCATGAATTTTTACAAAAAGTAATGAACGGTCGCCGCGCCAGTTCAACCTCGGGAATTCACAACCCTAAACTTTGGGCGCCTCTGACGGCTCATCTATGCAAGTTAGAGGGGGTCGCTCGCGGGGTTTTTTGTTCGAGATTTCATGCTCTACAAAAGTGCTGTTTCAGATTTTTGATTACTATCGCCGTTTTTGAACCGCACGCTGAAACGTGCAGCGATGTATTAATTTTTCTCTGTTTTTGGCGGTTTTGATTATCTTCATCCCTCAAAAACACTGAATAGCTTAATTTTCTAGGAGGGGTCTTAGAATGATGTAATACATCACCCGTCAAACATTTTTGCTGTTTCTATAATTGTTTCAAACTTAGCCATTCTTTTTAATTTACGTATTCGAAAAGTCTGTCGCTCTGACGCCAGAGCGCTGCTCGAACTAATTCGACGACTACCTACCCCTGCCACACTTCAATGCCTAACAATTAGTCGGTTGCTCATACTTGACTGTAGTCGATCTATGGCCATCTATGCGTCCCACGTGTCGTTGGTGCAAACATTATTAAACAGTGTCTTACCGTTTATTTGTAAGTCGCGTGTTACTTTGTGATTTGTTTGTTTACTTGGAAGCTCAATAAATCGGTAAGTTTTACATGTTTATAATTATAATATACATATGTATAATCGGGTCATATAGCCAATTCCTGGAAGAACTCGTACCTGGGGGTCAGCGGTCAAAATCACCGTTAAATCAGGTATTGAAAGAAGCAGCTCTGATTTCTTCCAATTTGTTCATGCATAACTCGCAACAATAGTTGCCGACAGGTTGCAGTTTTTATGCAACATGTTCCCAAGCACGTATGCAGTTTATAGGGAAATAAAAAGAACGAAAGTCGGATTTCGGCGTGAAAAATTCTCAGCTTTCCGATAAAAATATCGCCGATTTTTCCACACGTCCAGAAAGCCTTGAGAATCCCGGTTAATGTTGAAAAAATCGTTAGTATAATTTTTTTCAAAAAGAATTTTTTAAATAATTTTTTTTTTTTCGTAATTTAATTTTCCCTAATGTCTGTGCATCACATACATTTATTCAGAGTCTCGACTATTTTAAACGAATAATTAGGCTATTCTTAAGGATTCTTAGACAAGATATCTTGATTCATAGGTAACGTATTAGTTATTGTTCTAGCTTCATGAGCCAATTATATTTTTTCTGTGATTTTTGTAACTATTTGGACAATATTTATTGCCACCTGAACTAATATTATACATGGTAATGTCATACTGAATCGAGGGATTGAAATCGCTTAAGCCCTAATTAAAAGCTATCTTTGATACGATGTAGTGAATATAGTTTTTGAAAGTTTTATTTTTATGTATAATCTATGAAATTAAATTTTTTCGAAATTTTTTGTTCGATTTTTTGGTTATGTTGCGCATTACAAAGATTATAATTTCACTACATTCAACCACACCAAGGCAAATAAAAGGCTAATTTACGGTTTGTCTGTATGGTCTCCTTTATTTTTCTGTACGGCATCTTGCTTTTTTCCGTTTTGAGCTAAAGTCAGTAAGTTACACTAAAATTACGTCCGGTAGCGACAATGTATGTCGGCGCCTTTAATGTCGGAGGGCCAGGTTTTATGAAGATTAGAGAAATCTACAAAGATTAGTATCAAACAAAAGAATCGATAGCGTAAATGATTTTCATACTATAAAAACTTGTAAACAGTTACTTTTGTATATAATTTCAAATAGTGTTTTATGAACTACCAATAAGAAGCCTATAAGAATTATATTTGTTCATACTGGAAATTCTGAAAGAAAAAACTGAAATTGAATAATAAATGAATGAAAATTATTAATACTGATAAATAATGATAAATAATTTAATAATATGAAGCATTCTCTGTCAACTCAGCAACCTATTTAATTTGAGATCTCCGAAGATTGAGTAATAATTTGTATATGTTATTGAGGATGAAAAAAAAATTTTGGAAATTTTTTCAGATTTATGGTCATTGCATTCCAGAAATGTTTTTACTCAATCATTTTTACGTGGCGTGATAGATTGGGGACGGAGAGAAAACTTGTTGGGATGAAATTCGTTGTTTTTCTTTCAGCTTCTCGGTAAGAATGGAAAAATTTTCTTCATCCCCAATAACATGTACAAATTATTACGGAATTTTTGGCGACTTCAAATTAAATAGGGGGCTGAGTTGACAGAGAATGCTTTGTATATATGTATACAGGGCGGTCCATTTATGTTGCCACAGCAGAATATCTTGAGAACGTATTTTAGAAAAAGATGTTTCGAATGAAAGTTTCATGGTTCGGAGGGGGCAAAACACTGCTATCGTACTTTTCATTCGGTGGAGGTTTACTAGGTCATTCGGAAGTCAACATTGTTTTTTTCAATGGTAATGTATACTTCTTTTCACAGATTCTTATTTAACACGAAAAAATACAAAACTTTTATCCTAAGTTTTTTTTTTGACATCAATTTTAAAATTTTTTTTTTTTTTTTCCATTTTTCAGAACGTTTTGAAAAATGTATCGTGGTGAACGGGCATAATTATGAGCATCTGTTGAAATGAATTTATTTTCGAACTACATATAATTTACTGTTATGTAATTGCGAATACAAAAAAACAAAAAAAAAATTGGGAAATTTTTTTTTTTAAATGACGCCATATCGAAAACAACTTGGGATAAGAGTTTTGTATTTTTTTGTGTAAAATGCGAATCTGTAAAAGAGTATACGTTCCCATTGAAAAAAACAATGTCGACCTCCAAATGACCTTGTTACCTCCTATTCTATTCTATTCTTTAAACTCCGCCAAATAAAAAGTACGATAGCACAGTGTTTTGCCCCCTCCGAACTATGAAAATTTTAATCAAAACATCTTTCTCTAAAATACGTTGTTCTCGAGATATTCTGCTGTGTTAAGACCCATCCCTAGTCGCCCACCTCCTTTTTGCCGAAAAAGGGGCGGGGGAGGCACATCTCGATTATTATCCGGGCCCAGGCGTCGAAGACGCAAAAATAAAATGCAGAGCGGCGATTCTATTTTAATTCCAAACACATACGTCCGAAAATATGTTTGTTTTATGCGAAAATAGAGCTGCAGCACCGCTTTTAGATTTGTCAAATGTCAATTTCCTCGGCGGCCATTATTATGTAGCTGTACGCCGAGTTTCGCTTGTCCGGGAGGTAAGTGGCGCCACGAATATATTGCTCCCACGCAAGAATAGTACACTAAGAGAGTGATATCCTTGGGTCCGACGGTAAGTGTAGGAGTCTGTGGGCAGGACGCGCTTGGTATTCTGTGGGTAAGACCGCTCTGGCAGGCCGCCATGTTACACGGTGCGTGATCTCTCCGACTCACCGATCGATGTAGTCAGCCGTCAGCGATAAAGACACGCGGAGAGATCACGCACCGTGTAACATGGCGGCCTGCCAGAGCGGTCTTACCCACAGAATACCAAGCGCGTCCTGCCCACAGACTCCTACACTTACCGTCGGACCCAAGGATATCACTCTCTTAGTGTACTATTCTTGCGTCGGAGCAATATATTCGTGGCGCCACTTACCTCCCGGACAAGCGAAACTCGGCGTACAGCTACATAATAATGGCCGCCGAGGAAATTGACATTTGACAAATCTAAAAGCGGTGCTGCAGCTCTATTTTCGCATAAAACAAACATATTTTCGGACGTATGTGTTTGGAATTAAAATAGAATCGCCGCTCTGCATTTTATTTTTGCGTCTTCGACGCCTGGGCCCGAATAATAATCGAGATGTGCCTCCCCCGCCCCTTTTTCGGCAAAAAGGAGGTGGGCGACTAGGGATGGGCCTTAACTTAAATGGACCACTCTGTATACAGGGTGTCACAGAAAACATGCCGAGGCTTTCACATGGTGAATCTTGATCAGAAATGGGATCGAAATTTCCTTAGCCGTTTTTTTCTGAGATGCATCGATTTTCTGTTATAATTATTTTAATTCCAGACAATGACGCACGGCCTATGACCGGGCGATATGTCAGTGTGCCTCCCACTCGGTTGTGTTTCGAGTGCACACAAGCGAGCGGAAGGCACACCGACACACTGCCCGGTCATAGACAGCGCGTCATTGGCTGGAATTGAAATAATTATAACGGAAAATCTATGCATCTCAGAAAAAAACGGTTAATGAAATTTCGATCCCATTTCTGATCAAGATTCACCATGTGAAAGCGTTGGCATGTTTTCTGTGACACCCTGTATAATAATAATGAATAATAAAATTCTTATACTTTCAGAAGGTAAGTGCGAAGAGATTGTCGTTGCAATGACAACGCGATCAGCAAAATGTCACGCGAAAAAAAGACATGCGCGGAAAATAATGGACGAACTGTTGATAAAAAAAAGAACAATAATTTCGGAAGATTCTTCGTCAGTAATATGTGCCCCATTTCAGACTGCAGCAAAAAGAAATTCGGATCATATTCTTTTGGAAAACGTAAACGACCGCAAAAGTGACGATGACGTGAATTTACAGAATTTTACGCTACACACAGAAACTTTGCTTAATAATTTCGAAAATAATAATTTATCAATAGTAATCGCTGACAATGAATTCGAAGAAGTCGATAGCATTCCTATAAAAGAGATACCAAGTGGTAGCTCTTTATCTGAACCCTTGTCAACACTTTTGCAAAACTGGGCAATTCATTTTCATGTAAATCACAATCAGCTCAATCAGCTTTCATCAGTGTTACGACCTTTTCATCCTGAACTACCAAAGTCCTCTCGAACGCTTTTGAAAACAATCCGCGACGTGAAACTACAATCTATGAAAACTGGTAGGGGTGACGAAGGGCAGTATTATCATCTTGGTCTTTATACCTCAATGGCGAATCAATTTGAAAAAGGCGTCGATGAGATTTTTTATATTGATGATGAAATTCATATTATTTGTAATGTTGACGGGGTACCCGTACATAAAAGTACGTCTATGCAGTTTTGGCCCATTCTCGGAAAAATAATCAAAAGCGGTTACACGTTGAAGCCTTTCATGATTGGAATTTTTTACGGTAATAGTAAACCGGAGTCTGTTCATGATTACTTAGAAAATTTCATCAGAGAAATTAATGAGTTAATGAGCCACGGTTTTTTTTTCAATGGGAAAACGTACAATTTCGTATTTGCGGGTTTTGTATGCGATGCCCCAGCCAGAGCCTTTTTGAAATGTATTAAAGGCCACACTGGTTTTCATGGATGCGAACGATGTATAACTAAGGGTGAGTTCTTGAACCATAGGTTGATTTTTCCGTCTTCTAATTGCGATCGGAGAACTGACGAATCTTTTGTGAATCAAACTGATCTTCTTCACCATACGGGGATCTCACCATTATTACGAATTCAAAAGTTCCGAGCAATACAAGATTGTTTTTTAGACTCCTTACACATGGGCGAGTTAGGTGTGATGCGTAGGCTGTTGATTTTGGGTACAGTACGTTTCGGCGCGGCCGTTTCGGCGCGACCGATTCGGCGCGACCGTTTTGGCGCGGGTCGTTTCGGCGCCGGGACGTTTTGGCGCGAGCCGTTTTGGCGCGAGCCGTTTCGGCGCAAGTCCTTTCGGCGCCGCGACGTTTCGGCGCGGGCCGTTTCGGCGCGGGTCGTTTCGGCGCGAGCCGTTTCGGCGCGATGGCGACTATGAATTAATTTAGGATGTTTTATTCCAACCCATTCTAACCCTTCGAGAGCCATAGCCACCTTCTAAGTTGTAGCACGTGTGCGTGTGTGTGTGGATCAGTAGGATAGCCTAACCCATTCTAACCCTTCGAGAGCCACGGCCACCTTCTAAGTTGTAGCACGTGTGTGTGTGTGTGTGTGTGTGTGGATCAGTGGGGTAGCCTAATCCATTCTAACCCTTCGAGAACCACAGCCACCTTCTAAGTTGTAGCACGTGTGTGTGTGTGTAGATCAGTGGGGTAGCCTAACCCATTCTAACCCTTCGAGAGCCACAGCCACCTTCTAAGTTGTAGCATGTGTGTGTGTGTGTAGATCAATGGGATAGCCTAACCCATTCTAACCCTTCGAGAGCCACAGCCACCTTCTAAGTTGTAGCACGTGTGTGTGTGTAGATCAGTGGGGTAGCCTAACCCATTCTAACCCTTCGAGAGCCACAGCCACCTTCTAAGTTGTAGCACGTGTGTGTGTGTGTGGATCAGTGGGGTAGCCCAACCCATTCTAACCCTTCTGAAGCCACAGCCACCTTCTTAGTTGTACCACGTGTGTGTGTGTGTGTGCGTGGATCAGTGGGGTAGCCTAAATTATTCTAACCCTTAGAGTGCCAAAATCACCTTCTGGATTGTTATCACGTTTATTTTTCATATTTTTTTATGTTTATACCGGTCAGTCAAGCTCCTGTGATTTTCGTTTTCATTCGTTAAGAACAATAATTTTTATCGCGCCAAAGCGTCCCCGTGCCGAAAGGGATGCGTTCAAACGGCCAGCTACCGAAGGGGTTGCGCCAAAACAGCTCGCGCCGAAACGGCCCGCGCCAAAACAGCTCGCGCCAAAACGACTCACGCCGAAACGTCCCGGCGCCGAAAGGACTCGCGCCGAAATGGCTCGCGCCGAAACGTCTCAGCGCCGAAAGGGCTCGCGCCAAAACGGTCGCGCCCAATCGGTCGCGCCGAAACGGCCGCACCGAATCGTCCTGCTCCGGTTGATTTTGTGGACTAGAGGTTAACTTCCTCTGAGGCTATCTGCATCACAGCGTAGAGAATTATCGCGTCATTTGATGTCTCTGGCTCCCTTTATTCCCGCAGATTTCAATAGAAAACCGAGATCCCTGGTAGAGTTCGATCGATTTAAAGCATCTGAATTTCGTCTAATTATGCTATACATTGGGCCGATTATTATGAAAAATTTGTTACCTTCTGACAAATATAAACATTTTTTGGAATTCCATGTATCAATGAGAATCATGTGGGCCCCAAAAAGTACCGAGAATGATAAAGCAAATGCCTATATATTAATGAAGGAATTCACTGATGAAATGGCTGCGTTATACGGCAAAGACGAACTAGTTTATAATATTCATTCAATCATGCATTTGGCTGAAGATAATATGTCTCAGAATTATACGTTGGACCAGGTAAATTGTTATCCATTTGGAAACTATTTAGGTCAACTTTTGCGCTTGTTAACATGCCCAACAAAACCACTTCAGCAGGTAATAAAGAGAGTATCTGAAATGAACCATACATCAAGTCGGGTGTACAAACAAGCCTGTGCAGTTCGTCCGGTGTATAAGAATAGTACTATTGACAAATTATTTCACAATAATACATGCATCGATCTGACAAAAAAAGTGATTGTTACATTTTATTGAAACACCGAAAGATCATGGAAGTTCAGGCCATAGAAAAAAAAATGATACTTTTCAGTTAAGCAGATATATTTTTCAAAAAATGGAATGCTTTTATGAAACTCCTTTGCTCTCAAAGGACGTTTTCTATTTCAAAGTCAGTCAATTAACATCCGTGATATTTGCATGCATGCTTGAAGACGTATTCTGTAAGTGTATGGTATTACCTTGGAGGGATAGGCAGTTTGTTGCTGTGGGAATCTTACACGATACTTTCAAATTTTAGTTCCGTTTTCTTTTGAGCTGTAGTCTGAAATATAATTACTACTCGAACTTTGGTAAGTTCATCTTTGTAGGTAATTTTTCCGTGACGTAATTAAAAATTTTGTTTTCAGTGATGTCTTTGTGGGATATCATCTTCTGGGATGACTGTGTTGATTATGTTCCCTCATCGTGGGGAAATAGCGAGAAAAATAAATACGTATGGCCAGCTCATATCAAATCCCAAAATAAAATCAGACAAATCATTAAGGCCTGTGAAACTCCATCGATCGATGGAAAATGGACCGAACATCCAGCAAAATTCAAAAAACGAACCAATTCAGTAGCAGAAGCTGAAGAATACTGTCGCAAATTTTGTTACGTATCAGACCTTACGACCACGAGTGATGATGAAGTCGCTTCAAATTCTTCGACATCCACGAACACTCTTCCACAGCATAAACTTAATAACCGAAACAATCAAGAAATTGGCATTTCTAGACAACCGATTGTTCAGGAAAACGGCTCGTCGCCACCAAGTATCGTTAATGAGATACCGATTCCACAAAAGAACGCCGGCATAAGTAAATTTCATGTGGTTTATCACTCGTAAGATTTTCAGAACTCTAAAATATTTTCTACTTCATCATACAAATTGTTTCAGGTGATCCTATGATTAAAGTTCTGGAAAGCATGGCAGATCTAAGATTTAACCAAAAACTTTTGCAACAAGACCTCTTACTAATAAAAGGCTTATTAGAAAAACTCGTAGCCGGAGATGAAAAATTCAGTAATTTAGTCCAATCTAAATTTGAGCTGCCTTTAAAAGATGATGAGACACTGAATGCCGCAGAAGATCAGTTGTTGCAGGATCCAAATAACATCAATAACTTGGTGAGTATTGAACTATTTGGGAGATGTTGTTTTGATTGCACACTAAATGAAATAATGTTTAAAAACTGACTCACTAAATTTATCAATAAACAATCTTCTTCAAGAGAATTTGACTGTATTTGCACCTTTACGTGCTAGATAGTTTTGATTTCGATTATCTACGAACTGAAATGCTCAATGTCTTTAGGCGCACGAGCTTTCACTGGCGGCCGCAGAGAATCAGCATAAAGCAATCTTGCAGATTATGAAAAAACTCGTTACCAAAAACTTGAGTATGGCATATTCATGTAGAGGAAGAAAAGGAAAAAAAAACTTTTCAAAATCACAAATATGTGAGGCAGTAATCAGTAAGTTTTCACTTGAAATTATATATTTTTCGATTTGTCTAAGTCAGTACATAAAAGGAGTTTGGTTGGTTTGTTCAACCAAATGAGCTGAAGTTTTAACTCATAATTAGAGAATTAGCATCAGCCACCAACTGACAATGCGGAAAAATCTATTGAAATTTTGATAATGAATCATTTTCTAACCAACGAATAAAACCAGTAGAGAATCTTTTTAATCGATATATTATACTGAAATGATGATGATCCGTTTATTTACAATTTCATGATTCAATTTCGTAGGAGCTGTACGGATCAGATTTCCAACAGCTACGGACACTGATATCTTCAAAGATATTGGTATAGTGTTGGCAACGGCTGGTGACAGAGATGGTGGACGGAAGCAACGGGGTCGTGAAGATCACCAACAATAATTATAGGAACGGGGATGCAAGATTCTGAGTATGACTAACGTCGCTGGTACTGCAAGACGTACATTCAAAGAATGATTCAAAGTTCGAGAACTTCAGTGCAAAAAACGATGAATAGTTGCATACCAAACTTTTCAGTTCATTACCTTTATCAATAATAGTCGTGATATAAGTTCTTGTCGGAGAATTGTTTTCATTTTTGGGAGATTTGCGTAGGAAAAAGTAAGAAGTAACTTCGATAATTAGCAACTACGTATAATGGTTTCATTGTGCTTTGTTTATAAAATCACTGTGACTCTGCACCATAGAAATAAGGAACATGTGTATGTAAAGTTAGGGTGGTTAAAAAAAATCATCATTTTTTCCTTTTTTCAATGGCTTATAGTCTCAAAAGTTAGTTTTAGATGTGAAAGAAATCCTTCCGAAGAATCAGCTCGATTTCTAGATTCTACTAAGATTTTATCGAGAATCCTTTTGCTCATTCATATAACACGTACGTGAGAAAAAAAAAATTGGTTCTTTTAGAATAAAAGTCTGCAATAATTTTCTTTTTAAATTTCGTATTAGATTTTTTTATATTAAATTAAATTCTCTACGAAAATCTCTGATACGTTTTCTTTGTAAATTCAACGCATGAAAAGTTATGAAGCTTCGGCTTAAGGCTTGTTTTTCATTCGTTACGAAGCTTTAGTTTATGGCTTTATAACTTTTCATTCGTTGAATTTAAGAAGAGAAAATATCAAAGCCTTTTTTTGCAGGGAATTCAATTTTCTATAAAAACAATAAACATGTATTACAAAATTAAAAAAAAAAATTCAATACTTTTATTCTAGAAGAACCAGAAAAAAAAATTTTCACGGGTTAGATGAAGGAGAAAATGAATTCTCGATGATCTCTTAGTAGAATCGAGATATCGAGCTAATTTTTCGGAGGGATTTTTGTTATACCTAAGACTAACTTTTGAAACTATAGAAGCAAGATTTTTTTGTTTTTTTTCAACCACTTAAAGTATAAGTAATAATCTCGATAATTATTCTTATCTGAGAGTATTTTTCAGTTTGTAATGAGCCCGTTCATTTGATTTTTAAAATTCTAACCTTGATATGTTGTAACTTTTGAGTGTATATGTAATCACTACTAGATTGGAAATAAGATGACAAATATCTTTCAATAAAATTACGAATATTATTTTCATACATGCCATTGTTTTTTTCTGCGTCTTTTAGCATTAAAGGCCTTATATTAGAAAACTATATTATAACGATGTATTAAAGGATATTGAAAAAATATTGGCAGGTAATGTCAGACATATATAGCTGCCCAATATTGAAAGTGATATGAAAACACATGGATGCCAATATTAGTAGTTAATATCAGCCCAATATCCAGCAACATTATTGCCCAATATTGGAAATTGATATCGGGCACATATAGTTGTTAAATATTAGGCCTATATCAATAACACATCGTGGAGCATTATTGTAAAATGTTGACATTTTTATACCAATCCAATATAACATCACAACATAGGACCAAAATTAAGTGTATGATCCGCCCAATATTGGCCTCATATTTTGTGCTACCTGGGTAAATTTTCAACGAAAACAAGTTTTCTTCCAACAATTAATTCACATCCGTTTTGTCTTTCTACTATATTTAAAATACAAATTACTTCGCCAGTGGTTAATAGGCAACAATTGTTTGTCAAACCATCGCAGGATAGAGAAAACGTTTTTGTTCGCATGACTTTGTACTGAGCTTTCAATTCGTTCTCACAATTATTTAGAATCGGTCCATCATTATGTGGCTTGTCAAAAACAAAATTGCTGCAATGTGTAAAGATATGAAATTGAGATACATATCTTCTCTCAAAATATGTTTTAATACCACTGGCCCTGTATATAATAGGAATTGCCGAAATTCGGTTCCCTTCCAATGGCTAAATTCGTTCAATGCTCGTGGTCGTCTAACAAAATCATTTGGCACAAAATGACGTAAAGCTAACAAGAGTTCAGAGATTCTGATGCCTCCCGAGAACTTAGCCTAACACGTAAAGGACCTTTCAACATCAGCATAATTAATTTTTTGACTAGACCCAACCACAATAGGTGCAAAGGGTCCAACGGAACACCAGTGACCAATCTGATGCCTGGAATTGTTTGCAAAATTGTATCAAACTGTTGATATTCGTCGTAGTCATTATTCATGAATTTTGCATCTGTTCGCAACTCGTTTATCACACTATCTTCAGGAAAACATACTCGACCACAATAGTACTGTCCTGCAGTGGTACATTTAGTACAGCTATAATACCCAGTATGATTCTTGACCCCCCGCACAAAGGCTTTTGCTAGGGCATCGCAAACTAAGGCATCAATTTCAACTTTGTACATTTTTCCCCTGTGACATATGTCATGATTCATTATGTCGATCAATTCATCGACAAATATTCTTAAGAACTCATTTGAATTATTTGGCTTATCTACGCCGTAACAAGCGCCAATAATAAATACTTTTTTTATAATGCAATCTGAGCACAGAATAGGCCACGATTGGGATTTGGCTGACTTTGCCAGTGGAGCACCATCGATATTAACGAACAAACCGATAGTCTGTGAAGTATAATGAGTACGCTGGTATTCATCTGCAATGGCAATGACTGCTTTCGATAGACCAAAATGATAGTATTGACCGCCACATATATTGAGTGGTGTTGATTCCTTAGGAGTACGGAGAAGCGTTCGAGAATCTTTAGGAAACACATATTCGGTATGATCGTTCAATATCGATAATAGTGCATTCAGGGCATTTTGACGTATTTCGAATTGCAATACCCATGATATCAAGTCATGCTTAAACTTCCGAAACTTCACATCACCTTCCATAGGATCTTCAGGATCTGAACTATCATACGTTTCTGACATACTACTTGTAGATCGACTACTTTCAGGCTCTTCAGAACGTTTTTTCTCGGCTTAAGATCAGCTAAGAAAAAAAATTTGCAAGAATTTGTAACTTTTTATTGTAGAAAATGTGTTTCACCCTGTTATATATATATTTAATCTGGCATATCAAACTGAAATAAAGGAACATGAAGACGCGTACATGACTACATATTTATGTGCGAGTCAGCACTAAGCTTTCATGCAGAAAAGGAGTCTATAATTCCTGTGGGTAAAGTAATACTGAAATTATGTTAAAATCAGAGTTCAAGCACACACAGCATAACAGGTGAATATAACGGTTTTTTCAATTAATGTAAATAATTACTGCTATTCATGAATCTTGTTTGACTTATGTATGACGATTGAAACCTTATTGTCAGTTCATGAAATACCTCATTCTCAAACCGTTATAGGCATTTCGATATCGTCGATGGAGAAAATCTGGTTCTAATCATATAGATGTTTATAGAATTATGTATTGAAATTGGCATCAAAGTGAGCAATGAATGATTATTTTGACATTCACATTAATGCATTAAAAAAAGTGCAACCTAAATAAAATCGCCAGCAAAGTAATGGAAAAATTTGTTCACTAACCGTTTCTTATCCAGTTGTCGTGGAAAACGCGAGGAACCACGTGCATCTGTATAGGAAAAATATATGGTCACTATTATAACCTATGTTCACAAGTATCTAAGATAAACCTTGAGGAACATTTCAAGAATGAATTTACAGAGTCACATCAGTTTATTGTACTGTTCCATGTTTAAATTGGAATTATAAACTTACTTCAATATGTTTTCTGATTGTTCTGGTTTATCGTCACTATTCCTCAATACCACGTGTATTTATCCCGCTCGAATAGATGTTTGTGTCAGCTGCGTCGATGCGACGCCAATATGGCGTCATTTACGACTACGCGCATAATAGCGGCGCCAGGCGCGAAATTAGAAGCACTCCCAACGTATGGGACCTCTATACATATTTTAGCCACAATTATTGTACAATCGATTTCTCTTACAATACATATATGAATTTTAATTCTATTGGCATTTTTTTGGATTTTTCTCTGAAAGCCGAGAGATTTTTCCGTGAAAAACGTATTTTATCGGATTCTGATTTCAACATTTGCTTTGTAATCAAAAAAAAAGTTTCCGGACTTATTATCGGAATGAGCAAAAATTTCAAAGAGTGTCACAGCTGAGCCGGTCGATGAAATTTTTTTTTCAATTACCAGGTACAGTAGCACCTACAATATTGCAGCAATATTCCGACGGCAACTTTGGAAAAATAAATGTTGTGGCAAAGTTGCAGCAATGTTGTAAGTGCAATGTAATGAAAATGAGCTTTTGCAATGTTGCTGCAACATTGCTACAATATTACGTGCTGTATGGGTAGATCCGTTAAGTCACTGTACTGGTGTTTTAAATTAAATAGGAAATACGGAGAGATGGAGAAATGGAAGATAAGAGATTCTTTTTAACTCTACTTTTTCTTAGTGTTTCTTTTCGATAACTTCGCTCTGTCTTGTGTTTGTTCTCTATATAATAAGGTTAGTTTATATATCTATTAAGTTTTTTTACGATCCTTGCCACTAAATGTACAGATCCAAAATTTTAGAACCACTGCGATCCACACAAATTTGACTAAATAAGTCCAATCTCCTGTTCCTTGCTGCACTTAGTTTAAGGACATCTAGTTTTAAATACCGAATTTGTTGACAGATTGATACTAATAAACTTTCGTCTGAAGAGGGGCCTCATCAGGGTCGAAACGTCACGAAAATATTTGTTGTGATCTTCTCCTGACCTATTTCCAAGATACACTACTACTATAAAAATTGAAGTGTCCGAGAGTATCCGTTAACTCGTGATTTTATAGTTACAGTGACTGAATGTTTTGTTGTAGTAGAAAGTTCATTCAGAGCACCTATCGGTATTGTAAATTTATTTTTCTTCAGTTGTAGACCTGTGGCGAATCTTCTGTGATGAAATTAACCGTGGAGCATGTATCGAGCAGGACGCGACATGGAATAAGTCTGTCTCTACGATCGACAGTATGGACTACCGCGGTAACCATTAATTGGCTTATTGCTATGTTGATTACGAAGGCTTGCCCGGTCATGTTGCTAGAAGATATTTTTGTTTCCTTTTGTCATGCAGTCGATGGACCTGGAGTGTCGGCTGGTTGACTTAAATGTATCAAAGTGTTATGCTGCTTCTGGCAAACACCACATTTTCTGACATTCTTGCAATCCTTTGTTTTATGATTGCTGCGTAAGCAGTTGAGGCATAATGCTGCCCGCTGTGCTGTCCTTAATCTTTCTTCGACCGCCAGTTCTTTAAATTTCGAACACGTGTAAATACTATGCGGCCCCTTGCAGACTGGGCATGAAAAGGTCGGTGCGGTTGTAACATGGGCCTGTTGAGTGTCGTTGTCCTTTCTACCTGGACTCTTACCCTTATTGAATGGCCTAGTTTTATTCCCATTGCTAGAGGCCCCCTGCCCCCTTGTTGACCCGATGCAATCCGCGCGTTTTGCTAAAAATTCTATAAGCGAATTGTACGTAGGCATTTTATTATCCTCTAATGTTACTTCCCAATGATATGCTGTAGCCTTCCCGATTTTTGATAAAATAACATATACCAGTGGAGCATCCCAATGACTTACAGGTTGACCTAAATTTTTCATGGCTCTAACCTGCATGTTTGATAACGTCTATAAGTTCTTCTGATGCCTCTGGCGTATCTGGTTGTAATGGCGTAATATTATTCAGCAAATCCCAGTGACGTAGAATAGCCTTTCGCGTATTATCGTATTTTTTGGTCAAGATTTCCCAAGCATCCGTATAATTATTATCGGTTATAGCGAGACCTTCAATGGCTCGTGCTGCCTTCCCAGAAAGTGCAGCCTGAAGATAGTCTAGCTTCTCAGAATCTTGAAGGTTCTCATTATTATGTATTAGGGTACTAAATCTTGCCTTGAAGGTCGCCCAATTTTCCAGCTGACCGTCAAATTTAGGAGGAGTAAGTTCCGGCAGCTTCTTCCGTGGAAGAAACGCCAGTTGACCTGATGGTGATTCACGAATAATTTCTGTATTATTTAATCCAGCTTCTCTTGCTGCAGCTCTCAATAGTTTTTTGGCATGCGACAAAGTGTCGTAGTAGGTGTCTTGAACCTCTAATCTATATTGCAGATAATCTGTTTCTAAATCTTCGTCTTCTATCTCTCTTCCTACCTGTTCGAATTCCTTAAATGTCGTGGTCGCTAGCTCTATTTGGTCTTTAATTCTGTCATAGTCTGGATCTTCCGCGTATTTTGCAATTAATGTTTTGAAGTGCGTTATTGAGCCCTTCAGATATTTTCGTCGATTCTTCAGACTATTAAGACTTACTGCAGCACTGTTCTCAGACATGGTGGATTTTTGATCGGACGAAATGTAGGAAAGGGGGAGATTGGCAAATTAATTGACTAGCTTACCTTGTTGAAGCGTTTCCGATGGCCTTGAAGTCAGGATGTATGGCCTGATGCAGGTTTTCGGAGGTTGTGGATATAGTCGCTCGATCACGGGGTCGTTCTGTTAGCCCGTGGAATCGTTGAAGACTGTTGTAATCCCTTTTTTTATATGTTTTTTGTGAAGCACTCACGTCACGGAATCACTCGCGGCACTTGTACGCAAGTTATCTGCTATGAACTCAGTGCCGGATTTAGGCATTAGGCTGAATAGGCGGCAGCCTACGGGCTCCCACCATTTGAGGCCCCCACCAACTTCAACTTATATTCACTGACCGATTAAGTTTGGATAATTAAGGAAAAAAATTATTGAAGATTGAAAAAAAGTTATGTAGCAAACGCGAAAGCATTACAAATATTTCGAATTTTCAGCTAACAAAAAATCTTTATTTCGAAGATTGTAAATTAAAACAGAGTATTCACAAATTCAGTAAAATTTAATAACCCCGCTTAAATTTCTGCAAACTTGAGTACCATAATTGTAATAGTCGGCGAGAAGTCTGTTTTATCGTTTAGAGTTAGCGACTGCAGTTTTTAAACCGGAAGTGGGATCGGGAAGACACGATCACTTGCACATCTGCGATATGGAAACAGTATTCTGTGCAAATTTCATGAGAATTGGTCTCGGCGGTTTGACTGTGACCTTGTTTACCTTAAATCGGGAGTCAGGCGCAGCAAGACTCACGTGTCGGAAAATTCCCAAAAAATTCTGAAAATTTTAATTTCAAGCCAACTGAAAGTGTTTCAAAGCCCGCTATCGTATCTTCAAAATTGACGGAGTTAGCGATTGTCGTTTCCAAACCGGGAGTCTGATCGGGAAACACGATCACTTGCACATCTGCGATGTGAGGAAAGTATTTTGTCTGAATTTCATGAAAATCGGTTCGGCGATTTGACCGTAACCTTGTTTACCACAAATCGGGGACCACATACATACATTCTTGAAAATGCTCGAAAACGACTTTTCAGATGCCAAAACGTGCTCCCTATATGGTTTGAGACGTTTCTCTCGATCCGACGTTTTTCGCGATAGCGAATGTATAAGGCACTCCGTTTTTCAACGATCGTGCCTAAAAAGCAAGAAAAGTACCACTTTAATTTTAATGTAGAACAACATTGACATATTGTACCAAAGAAAGTGCCACTTACTCTAATTTAAAAATTATATCAACATATTATACCCACCAAAGAAACGACGAGATCTAGTGCATTATGATACGATAAAAAATGTAATACTGATAATGGTCTTTACTTCTTCAATTAGGCCTCCACCACCTTTCTGCCTACAGGCCCCACACCCTTAAATCCGGCACTGTATGAACTTATTCACTTCACTATAATTTATTTTTTAAATAGTCTTGTTTTCGATTGATAGTGGACTGTATAATTTTCACAAGTCGCGTTTTACTTATATCCGGCTCGAAGGACCAAAATGTTATGTATACGAGTTGACCTATAGTTCGTTTTGTCGTATGTTAGGTGTTCCCCGTCCTGTCCGCAAACACCGTCGTTGGACAGGTAGTTCAATGAAAGAATAGAGTTTTTGGTTGTAAAAAAGGGTTGAATATATTGTTACAATTTCGGATTAAGAATAGCGCGTATGTGTATGAGATGGTTTTACAATGTTCTTAGAAAATGTTTGTTGAATTTATTGATCGTATTAGAATATTATGTCGCCTTAACGACCCTCTGTGTTTTTTGTTATATGTTTTTTACGGCCGTGACGGATTTTTGAGTTATTATTAGTCACCTTGATGACTTAGAATTTCCCAAGATATGATCGCCTTGACGATTCGTATATCTTGCGGAGTTTGATGTGATCGGCTTGACGATTCTTTTGTAACTAACTTTGTTGTATATTTTTTGAAAACTATTGCATTTTTCAGAGACTCCGTGGGGGTGCACTACGTTTTTTGATTGGCAGAGGATAGTTAAGCCATCGTCCTTGTGGGGGTGACTTAGAACTTCCCCTGCGACAATCACGTAGGCCTTCTTCCCACCAGTCCTGCACATTTGTTTATTCTCCAGAGGACTTGAAGAGTCCGTCTGGATATTTTCTAAACTAAGAGCAAATCCGAGCGGCCACCCGCAGTGGGTATCCACGCGAAATTTGCTCGTAAATTTTCTATTTTATGTGCAACTTATGGCTAATGTTAATCCTAGGTTTCGGTTATTAAGATCTATACAATTTCGTATACGTATCAAAAATGATTAAAACGTGGCTTGACACGTAACAATGAGAAGAATATTATATATATTATAAAATGATTTCATATTACGGCTCAACGGAAAATATGGAGAAAGTGCGAAATCAAAAATTGTCATTCAATATCAGTATATCGCATTCTTGAATGACAGCTGACTGCTTGGATACCCGTGTAGAAATTTCGGCCGGGCTGTAACCAGGACCCGAATATTTGGCCTGATTTAGCATTAGGGCCCTGATCAGGAATTTCGATTGGGCCCTGTCAGGAAATGTAACGTTTCGCAGACCAAGCCCTGATCAGGTCAATTTATCAGGCCCTGGTTAGGAGAATACATCAGGACCTGATCAGGAATATGACATTACGCCAATAGTTGAATGAAAAAAAATAAATCTCGATACTCAAAATGAATTAATTACAACGTATTAAGCGTTGATCAACACCTACTAATCGCAAACAATCGCACTAAGGTACAAAGTAAGAATTTTAAGATGAGAAAATTTTCGCATTATTGTGCCGGGATTCGATCTGGGGACGCTCGCATTCGCTTGTATTACTAGTCGCACGCTCTACTGACTACGCCAAACTATCTATTGACAAACTAAGTCACTTTCTTGTAATTGTTTTGAATTTTGCATCTGTCTCAATGATATCAGTGTTTCAATGCGGTTAAGATATCCTAACTAAACATCCAAGTTGCAAATATGTTTTTAATTTAATTTCTTGCCTAGAGTTCCACAAGCTCTCACTCGATCTAACGCTTACAATAGATATTTAATAATATCTATAATATTGAAAAAATATTTATTTCTAAAATAGTCTGATATTTTAAGATCTATCGTAGAAACTCCAATCTACAGATCTCTCTGAATATTGTTATTAAAATATCCTATCGGATTTCACTTTTTTCTACCAAGTATCATGATATTTTCAAGACCAATTACAACTTAATTACGGAGAATCACATTTTGTCTGTGTGTGTGATCGTTATTTTATTTAATATTTTTAATATTTGAATCTCTGGTCAAGATATCAAACGCAAAAGTTTCCTTCTGTACAGAATGTCCGTCAATTCAGGCTAACTGAGTAGTATAACGTAATGTCCCCTGTCGTTCCCTATGAACAACTAAGTCAGAAAAGTGTAGATGAAATTTCTGGGGTCTACGGGTACTCCATACTCGTCCGAACCTCAACATGTATTTTCGATGAAGTCCTAATATTGCCCGATCAAGCCCCAATCTGTTGGCCTTGTCAGAATCTCAACGTTAATTTCCGGCGAAGTCCTACTATTGCCCGACCAGGCCCCGATGTGTTGGCCTTGTAAGAACCTTAACGTTTATTTTTGATGAAGTCCTACTATTACCCGATCAGGCCCCGATCTGTTGGCCTTGTCAGAACCTCAACATTTATTCTCGATGAAGTCCTACTATTGCCCGATCAGGCCCTGATCGGGCAGTAATGAGGATTTATTATTTATTTATTTTCGAGGGGGTCTGAATATCACCCGAACAGGCCCTGATCGGGCAGTGATAGGGATCTATTATTATGGAATCCACAACTGATCCTGATAGGGGCCTTTGTGTTGTCAAGGCCTTCACTAAATTCTACACGGGTAGATGAGAAAAATATTATTACGAGTAGCTGAAAACCTTTTTGAAACATCAAATGATTTCTCATTACGCTTGCTGGAAAATATGGAGAAAGTGCGGAGTAAAAAATTGTCATTTAATATTAGTCTCGATGTCCTCTGAAAGATATCCATTCAATCGTTCACGTCAGGTTCTCCAGATTTCGAGGTTATAAAAGTAGATGTCAGGTTGCTGAGGTTATCGAGATTGAGGTTATGCGAGATTTGCATAATGTCACGTCGATCGTGATTATCGAAGCTATTCATTCGGAGCATATTTTATATTTGTAAAATTTGGATATTCATCACTAATTTTTGAAATTATTATACCTACGAAGCTGATGAAGAAATGTTTATGATTTATTTACGTTATGCGGTCCTAGGTAGATCATTAAAATTAGATGACATTTTTTCATAAATACTTTCTGAAATCTGGGAATATAATTGTACTAGAATTCTAACAATACCAACAGCTAATAAGATTCTAAATTCTTATTTCTATGAGCTCAATTATTACCGTCTTCATGAACGATTGATCAATTTCAGTGATTGAATTGTCGTGGCCAGATACTAGATTAATATTGGTTGGCCACTAGCACTATGACCCTATGTGGATTATGTACTTCTCACTACGCAGTATCCTTGGGTAAAAATTTGAAACCCCGCGTAAAGTCTACACAAGTACGTTCGAACTACGTTTTGTCACATAGATATAGCGATTTCCCTGATTCGAACATTTTTTTTAAATTTTTGCAATTCATACCTGAACGTGGCAGATTCTACAATTTCAGAAACTGTATGACACGATGTTCTAGGATTTTTTTATGGAGAGCTATCGGATTTCAAACCCACGCGTCCCGAGTTTACGGCCCGATAGTAATTACATCTTCAACTCTTTAGGTGCTTAATTCTTTTATTTTTCTCAAATGTTTTCAGACGAATTCAAGAATTGCTCAATAAGACCAGAACTTTGAGCTGAAAAAAACAAGAGTTCATTAGAATGAATGGAACAGCACTGGTCTCATGCTTTCATTCGAAAAAACACCCTCCGAAGTTTTATTCAAATCTATAACTTGGAGGTCTGATATTCTCCTCTACCGAATACATAATTACGTTAACACGACTTCGAATTTGTATCGGAAGTAAGTCTACGATATCTACAGTAAAAGTAATGCTAATAGGGGTCAGTCATCGATAACAAAACAGCCTCATCAGTAAAACTCTTCCAATAGAGCTCATAACAGTTAGATTTAGAATAACATCATGAGAAAAATAACATCTAACAGAAACAGCCAAGAAAATCAAAACGTCTACAAAAAGTAATCAAATCCCCCAAAAGCACCTCAGGTGCAGAAGCCTAGTACATTAAAACGTAAATATCGACAAAAATTCGTTACTAAAATATTCGACGAAGTAGCATCTGACCTACGAAAGTATTGAAATCAATAGACGTTACCAAGTACAATCAAATTTTCTCACATACATTATACTACAGATATTAAGAATTATCAGTCGACCAATAAGATTATTATTTATCATTGAGTAAGTATTGAGGAAATTTTTTTTGCTTCGAACGCTGTGATTATAGCCAATTGCGCAATACATTTGCAATGCTGAATTTGTTGTAGAAATTTGCGAACGAGGAAATGAACGAAGACCGGTGGAAATAAATCTCTTGATGCAGTAATAGCTATACCGTTTGAGTGATAATTTCGTTTATTGACCTCTTAATTGATGTAGATATGTAATTTTTGGAAAGGAAGGTCTAGTATCACGAATTTTTATTTTTGTTAACGTTTCGACCCGAGTGGGGGCCCTCCTCAGAACTGAATCGTGTTTATTCTGTCAATAGTATACATAATGTAAGTAAAAAACCAAAAAAAATATAAAAAAGATTTTTTAAAAACAATATACAAATTATAGAGAAAAATATATAGGTATATATAGAGAAGTGTAAGGTTGGTGTAACATGCATGACATACGTAGTGGTGATCAGGTTGCAGCTGTTATTTATAAAAGATTTAACCTCCACTAGGAAAATACCTTAATAATTACAAAGGAACTAGAGTCGTATAGACTTCGGACATTCTGGATAAGAGGAGATCCTAAGCTCCCATTTCGCCATCATGATATGATGTTGTTTAGTTTCAGAGATAAAGAGGAAACACTGTCAATTTTCAACTGGTAGCCGAGAAACAAACGGCCAACTAGTCATTTGAAACATAGCATAGACCGAAACTAGAAAGGCATACAATAGGAGTAAACAAGTCATGTATTGGAGCCGCGATCAACAAACTTATAGTTAGAGTAGTTTGAAGTAAAATTAGGAATTATTGGACAATACAGGTTTATAGATGTCACTCAAGTGTTCGACATCCTGTCTTACTATTAGATTGACCGAATTTGAATGGCTCACGATGTTGCACATTTCCAACAAAATCCTTTTGTAGTAATTTGGTTCCTCATCTAATATCTTAACACCATTATAATCAAACAGATGGTCGTTATTAATCATGTGTTTCGTTAATGCAGTATAATGGTCATCACAATCGTGGATATTTCTTTTGTGTTCATCAAGTCTAGTATTTAGGTGTCTACTCGTCTGTCCTATGTACACTTGGTTACAATCTTTACACGGTATCTTATAAATTACATTGGAACGCTTATCTACCGGCAGAACATCCTTTCCAGAGTCGAATATATATTTCAAATCATGTGTGCTCTTCCCTACAAATTTGATGTTGTATTTTTTGAAAATTCTGTTGAGTGACTCAAAAAGTCCTGCAACATAAGGTAGAGATACAAATTTTAAAGGAGTTGAAATGAGGTCCAATTGACCATCATCATTGTTGTTGGACTCACTAGAATTTAAGGTCGATCTATATCTGGAGTTGATATGTTTTTTTAACAAACCCGGCGGATAATCATTCCAAAGTAGTACATTGTAGATGAGTGACAAATTCCTGTCGTGGAAAGCTGAGCTAGATAATTTAATGCCTCTATCTACTGAACTAAAAATGGTGCCAATTTTGTAAGACCTTGGATGGTGAGATTGAAAATTTAAGTACCTCGGTGACCAGGTTTTTTTGTGGTACCAATCTGTTTTCAGGGTCGAGTTTTCATGGATCAACAGTACATCTAGGAAACTGATCTTATTATCTACCTCCTTTTCGATAGTGAATTGTAACCTAGGGTGAAATTGATTAAAGGTTTCTAAAATTACTTCCACCTTATCACGCCGAACAGCTGTTAGGATGTCATCGACATATCTGCAATAGAAGGGCAATTCAAAATCTAGTTTATTAATGCAAAACTGTTCTAAATCGCCCATTACCAAGTCAGATAGAATTGGAGATAGAGGTGAACCCATCGGTAGACCGTAAGTTTGTGAGTACGTGTTATTGTTAAATTTGAAAACCGCAGCATCGAAGCAAATTTTTAACGCCTTAATAAGTTCTGTTTGAGGAACTGGTATTTTTTCACGTACTACAGACCAGCGTTTTTTCAAAGCGCAGATAACTAGCTTCTGTGGAACATTGGTGAAAAGAGAAATCACATCCAACGACACTAATATATAGTTTCCAGGGATCACCACATCTGTGATAGCATTCACAAACGCAAAACTGTCCTTGACCCTAGACTCGGGCGCAATGATACTGGACTTAATCCATCCACTTAAAACCTTAGCTAGTGAGTATGTAGGGCTATTAATGAAAGACACTATAATCCTTAAAGGCACACCTATCTTATGGCAATCCATAAGCACGAGGAGGTACACCATTATTGGTGTTGATAGATCTGCTCTTCTCCTTACTGATATATTTTTTCTCCAACCATACTGAGGCTAATTTGTTGACATTTCGTTGCATTTAGAGATTAGTGATGCCCACGCCTTTATTGTTAACTCAGAAAAAGAACTATCCAGATTAACATTGGAGATCAACGATACATTGCCTAGGAATATAGCAAGGAATTTTTTTAAATCTCAGTCCAAGAAGTTAAAATCCTTATTCGAGAAGCACAAAAAAGCCAACATCAAGAAATTCACGGGTCTCATGGGGGAAAAAAATAAGAAAACTAACACTTCTCAGCCTCCTGTAAACTGGCTAGTCAATCTCACTGATGTTGATATTCCTAAGAATGTCTCTGACGTAGTACAATTAGGACCAAAATTGGGGATCCCTTTAATAAAAAGGAAATTCCGATCAATAATTTGATTTCGAATTTCGAGGCTAACATTTCGTCTATACCTCATGAATCTAGAAATCAGGCTAGACTAGAATTTACCAATAAAGTTAGGAATTTTAAAAACATTCCGAGCAATCAAGATTCGCGGCAGCGAATCGCCGCCAAGTACTCTTCGGCGAGCGCCAGCTGTCAAGATTCGCGGCAGCGAATCGCCGCCAAGTACTCTTCGGCGAGCGCCAGCTGAGAATCATTTACGCTGGCCAACTTTTCATACCTGTAAACATTGCGTCATATTTTCGGAACCAGCTTATATTTCGGGCTGAAATTTATAGGGCTAATTGTCCGAGTCTGAATGAGTTTCCGAAAAAATTTGGGACCAAATCGATCGAGTATTTCCGAAGTTATAGACATCTAAAGTTGACGAAATTTTACAATCTTCTTCTTCTTCTTCTTCTTCTTCTTCTTCTTCTTCTCCGCAAAATTTTTCGCAGACGTTGTCTGTGAACACCGATATCTGTCGAACCGATGCACCGATCGACTTGCAATTTGAAAGGGAGATTCTCTCTATCGATATCTCGCTCCCTATTGATTTTGGCTAAAATTCGATGACGTAATCAAAAGGTATATATAGGTATATATAGGTATATATAGGTATATGCATGTATATATAGGTATATATAGGTATATGTATGTATATATAGGTACATTTAGGTATATATAAGTATATATAGGTATATGTATGTATAAGTCGGCGCGTTATAACTGAACACCCTTGATGGAAGAGACGGGGCGATCCTGGTCGATGGGATCCGCTCGCGTAGAGCCGTTACAGCAGAGATAGTCTATTGATAAGAAAAGGACTATCGTTGCTGGGCTCCTTGTTTTGAAAAGATTCGAGAGAAGCTGATTGTCTTTCGAATAGAGTAGCCCGCGGAACTACGACGTCTCTCCCATCAATTTGAAAGATTAATAATATTTGATTTATTCGTTATCTTCTTCGTTATTATCAGTTCTGTTAAATAAATTCTTATTCAAAGTTCTATTAAATTGTTGAGAAGTTCATTTATTATGAGACCGACACGAAGACCTATTGTACCGCCCGGACCTCCGTCTTCAGAAGTGGGATATCCTGAACCTGGATCACGACCAAGAACACGATTAGGATCGCGATCACGACAACCGGTATCGGAAGAAGAACCTCGACAGTCCACATCTCGTGTAGAAGACAGTTCGTCAATTACAAATACAGATGATAGATGGGAGAAGTTATTAGAAATTCAGAGTCGTAGTATGATGGAAATGGTTCAAGCTATTCGAAGACCTGAAAATTTATCTATTTCTGCTACTGTTTCGCTACCGAAATTCGATCCTGAAGCTGGGGACTTTGATGCTCAGGCATGGTGTTTAACTGGAGATCTTTGCATGGAAAAAGAGGTACTCCAAGGAAGTTCTCTTGTCAACGCTCTATCTCGAGCAATGAAAGGAACAGCCGCTTCGTGGTTCCCTCGCGTAAGCTATGCTGGGATGACCTGGCAAGAGTTTAAAGATATTCTTCTGGCTCAATATGCGACTGTCGAAACACCAGCTGCAACTTTAGTTCGATTGAGTTCTGGAAGACCAAAGGAGGGAGAATGTTTGGCAGCCTATACTGGGAAATTCGTGAACTCTTTGATGACTCGATGGCAATCTTTATCAGTAGAGCAGATTGCGGTTTCTGTTGCACTCGCTCATGCAGCTCAAGTAGAACCTCGTTTGCAGAGACTTGTCTTCACTTCGGAAATTAATTCACGCAGTAAATTACAACAAGAGTTGATGGCTTCGACATATAGAAAGAGAAGTTTTCCTCAAAGACAATCCAGAGAAGAGTCAACTGAATTGAAAAAGATGAAGTTTTCTTCTTCTTCGTTGAGATGTTTTGGCTGCGGAAAATCTGGTCACAAAATTGCTGAGTGTCGGAGTAAGCAGTCGACATCTGAAGGATCTGCTACTAGAAAACCACCGTTTAGATCTCTACAAAGGCCTCCTATAGTCTGCTTTCAATGTGGGGAAGCTGGACATATTTCTCCCAACTGTCCCAAAACCGTGCAGACTACTCAGAAGCAGCGTCGAGTTGATGCCTGTTCAATACAGCCGGTTCTTGGAGAATTATTACATTCTGGTGAGCAGTATCCATTTTGTTTTGATTCGGGAGCTGAATGTTCTTTGATCAAGGAGAGCTTTGCAGATAAATTTTCTGGGAAACGTTTATATGCTCTAGTTACTTTATTAGGCATTGGCAAATCTAATGTGTTCAGTACTTGTCAAATTTTGTCTCAAGTAACTATTAATGGTTATTCTTTAGAAATCTTATTTCATGTAGTACCTGATACTTATCTAAGTAATGGTATTTTGGTAGGTCGCGAAGTTTTAGGACAGGGTTATTCTGTGGAATTGACATCCAAAAGTATAGCATTAAAGAGAAGAGAAATTATTGTAAACATTTGTGATGTAGGACCAAAATTACAAACTTTTGAAAAACTCGATACTGATATTTCTACAGAGGAAAGAGAAATTCTCATTTCTCTTTTGAAAGAGTTTTCTTCTTCTTTTGTAGAAGGCACACCTAATAGTAATGTAAATACTGGACAGTTAGAAATTCGTCTTGTTGATCCAAATCGTACTGTTCAGAGACGACCATATCGACTTAGTCCTGCTGAACGACAAATAGTTCGCAATAAAATTGAAGAGTTGATTACTGCCGGTACGATTAGACCTAGTTGTTCTCCCTTTGCGAGTCCGATACTTTTGGTTAAAAAGAAAGATGGTTCTGATAGAATGTGTGTGGATTATCGTGAGCTGAACAGTAATACAGTTCCTGATAGGTACCCTTTGCCTTTGATTGCAGACCAAATTGAGAGGTTAGGAGGTGCGCATTATTTTTCATCTTTAGACATGGCTAGTGGTTTTCACCAAATTCCAGTTCATTCAGGATCAATTGAACGTACCGCTTTTATTACGCCAGATGGGCAGTATGAATATCTTTCCATGCCATTTGGGTTGCGAAATGCACCTTCCGTTTTTCAGCGTGCCATAAACAAAGCACTCGGTAATCTTGTTCATACTTATGCGATTTGCTATATAGATGATGTATTAATTCCATCGCGTTCGGTTAATGAAGGTATTGATAGATTGAGAGTTGTTTTGGACGCGTTAAAAACGGCTGGATTTTCCATGAATGTAAAAAAGTGTTCATTTTTGAAAACCAAAGTAGAATATCTCGGATATGAGGTTTCATCAGGAGAAATTAGACCTAATCCTCGAAAAATCAAGGCTTTAACTGGTTTACCGCCTCCTGAGACGGTAACTCAGCTCAGACAATTTATCGGTTTGGCTTCCTATTTTCGACAGTTCATTCCTAAATTTTCACAGATCACTACTCCGTTGTATAAATTGATTTCTGGTAAAGGAAAAATTGTTTGGGAGCCGCAATATGAAGAGATTCGTCAACGTATAATATCGCATTTGACTACCACTCCTATTTTAATGATTTTTGATCCTACCTATCCGATTGAGCTGCATACAGACGCTAGTGCGATTGGCTATGGTGCAGTTTTCATACAAAATGTCAATGGTAAATTACATGTGATAGCTTATTACAGTAAAAAAACAACTATAGTAGAGTCGCGATATCACTCTTACGAGTTAGAAACTCTGGCTGTTGTTAATGCTATCAAGCATTTTCGACATTTTCTTCAAGGTAGAAATTTCAAAGTTGTTACTGATTGTAATTCTTTGAAAGCTTCCCGTGTGAAAGTAGACTTGACACCTAGAGTTCATAGGTGGTGGGCTTTTCTTCAATCTTTTGATTTTGACATTATTTATCGAGATGGAAAACATATGTCTCATGCAGATTTCTTTTCCCGAAATCCTTTACCTCAAAAAATGATTGAACATTTTGTTGGGTCGATTTCTCAAAAATGTGTCGATTTAACAGAAATTTCTGACAATTGGTTGCTTGCGGAGCAGCAAAAAGATTCTGAATTAACTGATATTATTTCAAAATTCACTAATAATCAACTAGAAGATACTATTTTGTCCACTTATGAACTCAGGTCTGGAATCTTGTATCGAAAAATACAAAGACATAATCAAAATTTTTGTTTACCTATCATTCCGAAAGCTTTTCAATGGTCTGTTATTAACCATTTGCATGAATTGATAATGCATTTAGGCTGGAACAAAACTTTAGAAAAGGCATACGAACATTTTTGGTTTCCCAAGATGTCTAAGTATGTTCGTAGATTTGTTGACAATTGTATCACTTGTAGAGTGTCAAAATCAAATTCTGGGAAAGTTCAAGTAGAATTACATCCTATTCCCAAGGAAAATATTCCTTGGCGAACTATTCATATGGATGCCACTGGAAAACTTTCTGGAAAGAATAATGTTAAAGAATATGTCTTTGTCATAATTGATGCCTTTACAAAATTCGTTTTCCTCAAACATTCTTTTCGTATTGACGCATCAAGTGCCATTGTGGCTTTAAAATCATCGGTTTCGTTGTTTGGAGCACCGGTACGTCTTATAGCTGATCAAGGCCGATGTTTTGCGAATAAAGATTTTCGCGAGTTTTGCAGTACTCACAATGTAAATTTACACCTAATAGCTACAGGTACTAGTAGAGGTAATGGCCAAGTAGAGCGCGTTATGGGCACTCTAAAGCATATGCTTACTTCTGCAGAAACTGATAGTCGTCGTTCATGGCAGGATGCTTTGGATGATATTCAGTTGGCGATTAATTGTACTCAAAATAGGGTGACGAAGGCTAGTCCTTTAGAATTGATGATTGGAAGAGTTGCGAGACCTTTAGGTTTGATCTCTATTGATGAAGAAGAACGACAAGTAGATTTGCCTAAGATTAGAGAACATACAGCTAACCTAATTAAGAACAATGCACAATTAGAAAAGGTTAGGTTTGACAAAAATAAAGCTACAGTTGTTAGATTTTCTCTTGGAGACTTTGTTTTAATTAAAAATCATGAACGAAATCAATCAAAATTGGATTCGAAATTCAGAGGTCCTTTTAAAATTATTAAAGTATTGATTGGTGATAGGTATCTTTTAAAAGCATTGAATTGTAATCGAACGTACAAATATGCACACGATCGTTTACGAGCAATGCCTGAGTGTTCTGTTCCCATAGAATTGGATGTCTTGAATGATGACGTTTCCGAGGTGTCGGATAGTGCCGTAGTCGGCGGTTCTGAATAAATGTTGAGTGAACATTGAATTTTGTTTGGGTTGAATTTTGGAATTGGCAGAATTGAGTATTGAAGAAGTTTACTGTGATGTAACTCTGAGATAAGTGGTGAGATTACTGTGACGTAATTCTCATTTGGTACACACTCATCAGGCTTAATAGTTGCAAGTCATAAAGACCCTAACCCACTTTGTGGACGGAGATGGTGCAATGGAACGGCTGATGGTGTGGTGGTTGTTGTTGGACTGGAGAAATCACATAGGTGATCGGGTCCAGTCACAGTGGTGACGAGAGTCGCATGGACGACTGGTGATTGCTTTGGTAGCAAGTCACATTTGGGAATGTAGTTCTGCCATGGAGAGTTTGTGTACTCTGTGATGATGGTGTTCACTCGAGAAAAGTTACAAGAACTGCATTTTATTAACAACTTATTGACAGAACTGATATGGGAACAGAGCATTGATGTTGTTTTATCATTTTATAAATTTGAGGTCAGGTAGGCCGAACGATTTGAATTACTTTTAAAATTTCTTTGTTCAACAGATTGATTGCATATGCACACGAGGACGTGTGACTAGTCAGTATGGCCGAGTCGGCGCGTTATAACTGAACACCCTTGATGGAAGAGACGGGGCGATCCTGGTCGATGGGATCCGCTCGCGTAGAGCCGTTACAGCAGAGATAGTCTATTGATAAGAAAAGGACTATCGTTGCTGGGCTCCTTGTTTTGAAAAGATTCGAGAGAAGCTGATTGTCTTTCGAATAGAGTAGCCCGCGGAACTACGACGTCTCTCCCATCAATTTGAAAGATTAATAATATTTGATTTATTCGTTATCTTCTTCGTGATTATCAGTTCTGTTAAATAAATTCTTATTCAAAGTTCTATTAAATTGTTGAGAAGTTCATTTATTATGAGACCGACACGAAGACCTATTGTACCGCCCGGACCTCCGTCTTATATATCTATTTGTTAGCTACTTGTAGCTTTGGTTTGATGGGATATGTATTATAATAGTTGTTAGAAGAATATGATTAACTCTAATTGGATTATAATTTTTACTTGTAAAATTAATGTTGGTGATCATTGGTTCACTAGGAGCACTGGTAGTGTCTCTAGGTTCCCCAATATCTTAGATATTATTAACTAGTTAACTCATCTATGCTAATACGTCTATGACCCTTTAGCATTGGTTATATGAATTCAGTTTAACTAAGATATCAATTAATAATATTGTTTTGGTTATGATACTGACATTATAATATTGATTATAGTACTGAATATAGTATTGGTTGTAATGTAAATTATAATATTAATGGTCGTTGGTTTACCAAGGGGACTTATGTTTATATATATATATATATATATATATATATATATATATATATATATATATATATATATATATATATATATATATATATATATATATATATATATATATATATATAAAGGTGTGTTTGTATGCGTTTATGCGTGGTCTAATAACGTCCTCCTGGTTCCCCAACAACTTTAAACTTATTAATTATTCAAAATTCACTTATCTAGTATGATCTTAAAACTATGGTTATCGATGCTTGATATTGGTTACCTTGGTAGTCAGTGGTTGTATGCATTACCCTTACTATTATGTACTAATTTATAATATCGGACCCTACGTATGATAAAGGAAAGAAAGGTTGGTCGGGATACTAATGCGGTTGTAGGTAATACAGGTTTCTAACTGCCTATCGTGACACAACCACTGACGTTGATCTCCGAAGGGGGATGGTGTAACAGGAAAATTAGATTCTATTCATTAACTCAACGTCAGCGTCAAAATCCTTAGTTAAGGTTATTTACCAATTAATTATAAGACAGATACATAATTGATAATTTGAATATAACCGCCGTTACGCCATTATCTACGTCGAGACGAATAATGTATCGATACTTGAAATAAGGGATGCGCGCAAGCGCCAAGCCATCGACCGGCGTTCGGTAGATCACTCTTGTGACAACTCTCATAGTGAGAACTCACGCTAAAATTTTGACTACACACGTGTTAACTATTTCTCGTCTAATTTGTAACTTTTGTTTCAATCATTGTAATAAGTACATCTTTCGTGACAATTTTGTAAAGTATATCTCTTACGTTATTTTGTGTACATCGGTGCGACTCTTGCGTCAATCTTTGTCCACATATAACGCTATCAAATTGTCAAATAAATATTGTTATATCTTTGAGTTACACGTGCAAACTAACTATCGAACTAAGTGAATTGTCATTGTGAATCTTGTTTATATAATTGTTAACATAAGTGTATTTGTTCTGGATTATACCCCGAGAGTCGGATTTTGACAACAATTTGTGAGTAATAAACTTGAATATTCTGTCTAACTCTGTCTTTATTTGCTCTTGGAAATTTAGATTCTTCCTACCTTGGGTCCCCCAAACGAACTCCCTTGCGAGTAGAGTCTATTTATTAATTATTAGTCGACTAGAGACTAGCCGAATTGTTTTCGTTAATTTTGATAATTAACTGGCGCCCAATGATTATTGTCAATAAATTATATGGACCTCGACAGCAACTGACCCGTGCCGCGTCGAGTAGAAGCGTTAAAATAAAGAAATTAGTAATTTTGTCTAATTTGTCGATTAATTATTGACGGTTCGGCAAAAATTAACAGAGGGAGAAAACGCTTCTGTCTCAAATGCATTCTGTATAAGTGATATGTTGTTCTTTCTACTAATGGTAATCGAAGTAATACTACCCAGATAACAAAATGCGTGCACAATGCGAGCGTATACACTCTCACGCCATGCGGATTATTCGCACGGCGTGATCTCATAGTGCCGAGTCCGTGCGTCATCAATTGAGACGCATAACGCTCGCACGTCGTGAGTGTAGCATGCGTGCCACGCATATGACAGGCACATCATGATGGTCGAATGAGGATTGACGAAATGGTATTTCGGCTTTTATTTTACTTCTAGCTGGTTGATAATCTATAATTTTTTGTTCTATTAAAATCAGGTTTACCATTATATTTCATCAAATAAATGAAAACAGTCATGTATTGAACAAATGTTTTTTTATTAGATATGTATAAACTTTATTACATCATATATTTTTACTTCAAGCTTCAACAATAATCGTGTACACATATATTGTTGTGAGAGTTTTCTGATTTTTTTCAGATTTTACAAAGTGGGATTTTTTTTCAAGTTTTTCAATCATATGTGATGTCCGTATGGGGTCACAACGAGAATGTTGTTGCCGTATGGATAGATATTATGGGGTTCGCTCCCGCTTTACATGCGGGCGCACAACTAAGGGAAGTGGTATGGCAGGTGATTGAATGATTGGTAGTGAGTAAATGATACTTTATGTTTATTGATAACAATTAAACTCGTACTCGTGAATGGTTAGTGAATAGTAATGAATGGGTGATTGGAAAGGAAAGGTTTTGAGTTAGGAAATAGAGTGTCGTTCTTAGAGAAGTTTGGTGATGATGATCAGGAATAAGGAAGATTGATTTAGAGTGAAGAGTGAAGTTTTGTGTTGAGTAATTAGGAGTGTAATGTATTAGGTGATAGTTGGGATAGAGGATGTGTGTAGGAAGATGGTAGCCAGAGAAGTGTCGTGGTGAGGAATTAGAGGAATAAGGTAAACTAGGGATTTAGGTAAGGTGGGAGGCCACGTGTAGCTGAGGATGCATCAGGCCACCGGATGCATACTCAGCGGATTATTTAGTTGCTTGGAGGCTAGGGGAAATTATAGATAGGGTGACCGGATGTAGGTGAAAGATGAGGAAGGTGAAGTCTGGGACGCAACACATACTTCAGATACGCTGGGTCGAAAAATTCTGAAAAAAATTACGATTGCGTTTTTCGTCACGTGCTTTTATACAAAAAAATATCAAACCAATCTGAGACGTCGACTTAGAATCTTGATCGAGATGTCATAGAATGCCCCATACATAGGTATATAACAAGGGAATAATGAAAAAGTCAGGTTATGTCAGGTTATGTCATTTATACATTCACGTAGTATACTGGTATATTCACCAGGTGTGTACTTACCATGGAGTGACTGCCGAGAACTGACTATCACTATAATATGTATATGCCTTTCACTATTAAAGATGGCACTGGATAATATAACGTTATATGTGAATGAAATCCGACAAGCGAGCCGACAAGACACACGTGCATACTAGAGTGGCGCGCGTATTTGGCGGTAAGAGCCGTGAGGTGTGAGAACTGCGAGATTCGAACATCGGATGGTTAAACGAGCGTCAGTCACAAAACTTCAAACGCGCTTTTCTACACAACTACAGCAGTTACCGCCCAGTTTGAACAACTCATTATTGAGTGTGATGAATTGATATCCATATACTTTTGGATAGCACACATCCACGTATATAAATGAGGCATTACACGCCAATTGAATCATCTAAACTTTATCATATTTGTATTCCAATTCCTAATTCAAGAAAAACAAAAATGCTGTGACCTGTTAATTGAAGTTTCAAAAAATCATGACAAATAATTATAACGGCTTGTCAAAAAAAGTTTGAAAAAATTCATAATTGCTTTGGAACATTAGGAATCAGAATGCTAAGGGAAAAGATCATTGGCCGATATATATGGCGTGAATCATATACCTTGTATGCGTAAGGAAACTGAAAATATATTTTCGTAACCGTTAGAATTTAACTATATATAGCAGGTTATATTCGCCCTATGCAATATAAGTTTTTAAATTTTTATCATCACAAATTATTCAACTGTCTCCAATATTTGCATCGCAAATGATGAAATATTATTACATTAACACAATTGTGTTCAAACAGAACAATTTTGAACACTCATTGAATTGTTATATACGGATAGTATACAATAGTAATTGCACCCTCATTCGACACTCACACTGTGCGTCGCATTTATTTCGCACGGCGTGAAAGCATACGTGATGGCTGACTGCGACTCAATGCGCTTGCACTTCGCTTCCATCACGTCGTGCCGACACAAATCATGCGTTTTCACCGACACGACGTGACTCTCACGCCGTGAGGGTACCGTGAGTCGCACGATTGTTATCTGGGTAATATCTGTCCCTGGTGATGTCCTACTTCCACTATCGCTATTCTAGTTAATTCCTCATTCCTTAGATTGGATCGCGGCAATGGTAGTTCATAGACTTCTACTAGTTCATGAATTTCCCTAACTATTGTTCTTAACTGGTTTCCGGTTAACAGGGCTCTATCTAATTTTCCTTCGCGGGCTAGCTCTATTGCTCTGATGAATTTCTCTGTTGTTTCAATATAGTGTTCTAAAGATTTTTCCAAATTAAGGCTATAATTCCACATAGCATTCATATATTCTTGCCTAGCTGCTTGTGCAGTTAAATTATTTAGAGTGTTAATGACTGTGTTAATTTTGTTACCATGGTTTTCAATCATATCCTGGTGCTCGTTTAATCTATCACGGAATTCGTGTAATTTGCTAGATATGAGATGTGTCTGATTTTTCAAAATTTTTGTTAATTTATTTTGATCCTGATATAATTTGTCTATTTCTGATAGAAAGTATTCACCGTCCTCGGAGGTGAGTGTTCCAAATAAATAACGGCTAGCTGAACCTACGAATTCAAATGGAGCTCCTCGCTTTGCTATAGTGTGCGGTAAATTGTCTATGTTAGTGGTCGATATTTCTGCCCCTAAATTCCTAATCTCATTCCGTAGTTCCTCTGTTTCCTTTAGTAAGTTGGATATTTCTTCTTTCCTATAGTAGCAGAAGGCTTCCGGTACGTCCGCTGTCATACAATTTTTAATTTTCTCGAAATATGCTGAAGTCTCTTCTGGGACCTGCTGGATCAGTTTGTCTATACTGATGTGAAACACCAGTCTCCATTCTGCTCGTTTAAATCGTATGTTATGTAGTTTTTCAAAATATAATCCCGGACTTGAGTTTAGTTGAGTTGCTTCGTAGTTATTTGGTTCTGAATTTATGAAATAGATGTTTAATAAAAGTATCGCGATTATTGTCTTCATTTTAATGTTAGTTTTATTCTGGTATTGGAAATTTGCTGCTTGTCGGTCCGTCTATGGTTAGTCGCTGACTCAGTAATCCGTTAGCTTCTATGGTTATCTTCACGTAATCGTGAAAACCTCTTTCGATTATTGCTGCGTCTCCCACAAGAACTGGTGGTGGATTTTGTAACACTTCCTGGGTAACCTCTGTTGAATAGATATATCTTCCGTCGGTTAATTTCCTTTTTATAACTATGTAGTTTATAATGTCTTCTTGCCAATTAGTTAAAATTTTATTATGTTTTATTACTATGCTCGACTCCGTAGAATTAATGTCAATGAATGGAGTCGAGTCATGATTGACTTTTATGAAGGCTATTGCGGCTTGTGGCATTTTTTTTTCCTTTTTTTTTCTAAAAATTATTTTTTTTTTTTTTTTTTTTTAATAATGTTCCGAGAGAACGATTAGGGGTAGCCCAAAGTATTATTATATACTGTCGTTCTGTCTAATATTTTAGAGAATTTATTTTGGTTACGTCAGTCTGTCGTTATTGTCATTATGATTATCAGTCATTATGGACTTATTTAATAAGCCAGTTCTACCTTGTCCATGTGCTTAACGAATCGCTTACCATCATTCATCTGTAAAATTACATTGTTATTTTCCAGTATTCCCGCAATTTTATACGGACCTTGATATCTCTTACCAAATTTGCCTTTGCGGACATCTATTAGCACGCGTGCCATGTCCCCAATTTTCCCTGCAAATGGGCGAACTTTCTTATCATAAATTTCCTTGGATTTATATTTAGATAAATTTAGTTGTCGCGCTGCCAGGTCTTGCATCTCGCTTAACCTAGCCATTAGATCCCCCAAGTAAGAGTTGTACGTTAAAAGGTTTTCGTCCGTTGGAAATGAACTCGGTATTCGCGCTAGTTTGCCAAACACCAACTCATACGGTGTAAAATTTGTTCCTTCGTGAACAGATGTGTTATAGGAAAACATAGCAAATGGTATTAACTCGTCCCAGTCATCGAACTCATCAATATAGTGTTTTATGTAATCAGCTAACACCATATGACTTCTTTCTAATGCTCCGTTCGACTGTGGTCTATAGCTCGATGTAGTGATATGCTTTGTATTAAAGATTTTCCCTAATTCCGAAAATAAATTATTAACGAAACTGGTTCCTCTGTCAGTTAAAATTACGCGCGGTGCGCCGTATTTCAAGATAAAGTTCTTTACCAACGCATGAGCTATAGTCTCGGCCTTTATATCTGGGACTGCTACTGCTACGCAATACTTAGTTAAATTGTCCTGCATAGTAAGGATATGTTTATTATTTCGCGGAGTGGTTGGTAAAGGTCCTACAGTGTCTAGAGCGATCTTTTCAAACGGCTCGGATGAAGTGTCCGTAATTAACATGGGCTCTCGTGTCTTGACGCGAACTAGCTTGTGTTCTTGACAGCTATTACACTTCCGAATGAAGTGTCCAATGTCATCGCGCATTTTCGGCCAATAAAACCGTTCTCTAACCCTGCGGTATGTTTTTGTTACTCCTTTATGTCCTCCTACTAAACTACCATGCATTTCTGATATTATTTTTTCGCGGATTTCTTCTCGCGGTACTTGCGTAATTCCCGTGCATAGCGTAATGTTAATATTACTATCGTCAAAAATTTCTGATAATAAATTTGGCCAAAGTTTTGGTGATAGTTCGTCGGTAAAATCTCCTGTTTTTGAAATTCTAAAACCATTTAATTCAAGTTTTTCAAAAATAATTTTAAGGTTTTCTAATCCGAATTTTACATTTTCTGCCAAAGTTTTGTCAAAGTATTTATTCTTAACTATTACACTAAACACGCAGTTATTTCCTCGTTTGGTAATTAATATTTGTCCGATTTTTGGTTTTACTTCGCGCTGTTCTTCAACGTTTATAATTTCTAAATCTGATAACAACCTGCTGATAGGTGTTGCTACTTCTGAGTCGGTAGATGAAAAGTGAACATAATTATCTTTGATGTACGTTAAATTTTCTCTAGTTAGTTTGACGTTACTAGTTCGATAACTTCTATATCTAGGAAGATTTAGTGGTGAGGTAGCCTCCACGTCAGGTAGTATGCCCTCAGTTATTTGTATGCTAGTTGGATTGCTTTCTGTAGCGGGACTCGGTACTAATCGCCTTGGTGGTTTACTGACTTTTGATTTTATCGTTACGCTACTGTCAGCGACTGGTGGCACTGTACCTACGTACGGAGTGGAGAGTGCTATAGGACGTGGCGCTACTCTAGGTGTTGGGAGTCCTGCTCTCTCAACTGGCTGGCTGATAATGGATACGTCTTGGTCAGCTGTACTCGAGATAAGGGGTGTACCCGAAGTGTTTAACTCACTGTTTCGGCACGCTTGAGTTTTATTTGACGCTCCTGCCTCAGATTTCTTTAGCAATCTTTCTATTCTGGAATTTAACTCCTCATCTCCTGTCTCATCTTGATACGGATCTTGTTCAGTAATTAATTCACGAGTGACTTCGTTTAAATCCCTGTCTACTGATATAGCTCTGGGTAGGGTTACTATTTCTAAATCGTCTGCCTCTTGTTCTACTAAACTTCGTTCATGAATTGATTTATCAAGTTTTTGGAATGACTCACGTAAACTTCTCAAATCTATTGGTGGCTTGAAAGTTAATCTGTCGGAATTGCTTTTATATTTTTCCTGTTCGTGAGACGATTGGTTTAAAACTGTAGGTGATTCGAATGTAAAAACGTCATTGTCCTCGTCCGTATCAGTATTTTGTACTGGTGGATTTATTTTTATGGCAATTTCACTTTGGTCAATTTTGTTTTGGTCAGAATCGATTTCTGCTACTTGATCTATGTCTATTTGTTTGTCAGTTTGTACAGGTTTACTTGTTGATGGTACGTCAAATCCTAAACTTGGTAATACGCTTTTTCGTTTCCTATACATCGGCGGTTCTGAGGACTCGTCATCGGACGAATCCTCAAAAGTCCGTTCTACTATGGGTTCCAAAATTTTGGGTGCTTCTACCTGTGCTGTTTTAGCTGGTAATTTAGATCGTGTTCTCATTGCTATTGCGCTCATATCTAAAGCTGGCATTGTTTTCAATCCACATCTAAGTTTAGTTGTTTCATCAACTTTCTTGTGTGCTTCCGAAACTGATCTACTTACAGGTCTACCTACAGGTCGACGTGTTGGTGGTTCTGGTATTTTTGAGGGTTTCGCCGGCTTCGCACCTTGTTTAGTTATCGGGTATAGTTTACGCGGAACTTTGTCTGTGTTGTCATCTGAATCTAAGTCTGAGTCCGATTCTAGATCATACGTGACTACCTTGACTGTCTGAGATGTTGTTTCTGGCTCTTTAATCCTGATATTGGTACAAACATAGATTTTAATTCCGGTTCCCTTGAAAATGAAACGAAGCATTGCTCGTACTTTACCCCAAGATAATCTATCTAGACCACAACCGATTGTCGGAATTCCAACAGATTTTACCTTGTCTTTTTCTAAGATGTTCTTGAAATTTATTAAACCCTTAAACATATCTTCATATGTTGGTTTATCCCAAAAATTTTGTTTTGACATAATATGGTAGATAATTTTGTCTTCTAATTTTAATCTTCCTACTGAATGTAATTTAGCCTGATTTTTGAGCTCATCTGGCACTCCGTATTTCTCTTTGAACTCTGCAGCTATTCCTGCACTCATCTCTAGATCTACTGAGACGGTGTGAGCATAATTATCTGGTTTAGAGAAAAGATCTTCGTGCACTTCCTGAACATCAGGGTTCTCTATTGTTGTTGATTTTATTAATTTTGAATACTCTGAATATTTGGTTATTACAGGTTCTGATTTTCCTGACTTTATACTATCGCTATCCGATATTCCCGAACTTGAAGAGTCCGATGACTGATCGCTATCTATTGGGTTTCTGGAAAGCGCGTCTGCGTTGGTGTTTAGTTTACCTGGTTTATGCACAAAAGTGTATTCATAATTTTGCAATTTCAACCTCCATCTCACCAGTCGTTGTCCCGGATCTTTGATAGAGTTTATCCAGCGTAATGGTTCGTGATCACTAACTAAGGTGAATTTACGTCCGAATAAGTAAGGTCGAAAATGTAATACTGCACATAAAACTGCAAGACATTCTTTCTCTGTTGTGAAATAATTTTGCTCGGCATTTATTAATGCTCTTGATAGATAAGCGACAGGCATGTCATAACCGTCCACCTCTTGACTGAGGACCGCACCTATGGCGTAGTCTGATGCGTCAGTGGTCAAGGTAAAAGGCTTTTCGAAATCTGGATATCGCAGTATAGGCTTTTGGCATAATGCTCTTCTAAGAATTTTGAAACTATGGCGCTGCTCTTCTTTCCAGGAAAATGGCGCGTTTTTCTTTAATAAATCTGTTAAAGGTTTGGCTTTAGCAGCAAAATTTTTAATGAATCTACGGTAATATCCTACTAATCCCAAAAATTGTCTAATATTCTTTTGAGTTTTTGGTCGCGGAAACTTCTTTACAGCTACAATCTTTTTAGGGTCTGGCTTTACTCCCGTTTTCGTTATTACGTGACCTAAGTATGCTACTTCCGTTTTTAAAAATTCGCATTTATCTGGTTGTAAAGTCGAGTTTGCGTCTGCTAATTTTTTGAATAATCTCCTAATTTTCTGTTCATGTTCAGTTAAATCTTTCGCGTATACAACGATGTCATCCAGATACACGAAAACCTCTGTCCCCTGTAAACCACGTAGTACCTGATCCATCAATCGTTGGAAGGTGGCTGGAGCGTTTTTCAACCCCTCGGGCATTCGTAAAAATTCGTAATGTCCGTTCGGTGTTGTAAATGCGGTTTTCGCTCGATCTCGCGGATCCATTTCTATCTGCTGGAAGCCACTAGCAAGATCGAAGGTTGAAAAATATGTTGCTCCACCTAGGTGATCTAAGGTGTCGGTAATATTCGGTAAAGGATAGGCATCGCCTATTGTTTTATCGTTTAGTGCTCGGAAATCCATAACAATTCTCCACCTCGGTTTTCCTTTCGAATCTGGTTTCTTTAGGACTATCCAGAGTGGTGAATTATATGGTGAATTTGACGGTGTTATAACCTCGTTGTCTAATTTGACTTTCATTTGCTTTTCAATTTCTAATTTATGAATCGGAGAAAAACGATATTGTCTAGTATTTATCGGTATATCGTCCGTGGTTGGAATACGGTGCTTAATCGCGAGTGTAAATTTTAATTTGTCTCCCGGTAAATGGAAAATTTCCGGAAACTCTCCGATTAAGTCTAATACATGTATCCGCTCCTCATCATTTAAATGATCTAAACGTAATTTTGATTCGATTTCCTCTAGTCTATCTATCGCTTCTGGTTCGGCATTTGAATCTCCCGAGTCTGAGTCGTACCCAAACTCTTCAGGAAAATTATGATATTCGAACGGTAAGACTTCCTGGGGTTTAATTTCTACCTCTATATCCCTATCTAGTGTGTTAATAGCTAAGACCTGGCAGGCGCCATTGCTAATCGAGACGGCGGCCTCGCCAATGTAAAGCCCTTCGCTTACAGAAATCTTTGGTAAATATCCTTCCTTGAGATTACAGTCTAATACGTCTACTTCTATCACTTGTCTTGTCCTTGCCTGTATTTTCCAAACGCGTTGTCTAGGACTAGAATCGGAATCTGAACTTTCGGAATTTTGTTCGTTAATAAATCGAAAAGGTCTAATCGGTTCTGTTTGTGTCACAAGAGGATTGTGGGTAAATGAGATTTCGGCTTTTTCGCGGCGTAGATAATCTTTACCTAATATGCCGTCGCATCGCAAAGGAAACTCGGAACTTACTACATGTAATTTATTAAATTGACCCTGTAGGGTAATTTCAACGGTACCAAATGTTTTTATTTTATCTGTGGTTATACCGGAGATTAACGCGCTTTCGTGAGCTGCGATTAATACGTCCGGATGTAACACGTTTGCTTTGACGAAACTTATGTTTGCTCCCGTATCAATTAAAAATGTTCCAAATTCAGTTTTCAGTTCCGGTGCCCTGATCTTGTTTAGCGGCGATTCTCGATTTCTCCCGCACGTATAAACTCTTGACCCGGCTCGCCGAATTTTATCGTCGTCTGACGCTCGTTCCCCGCATGACCCGCCGTCGCGTCCGTGCGTCGGGCTGCGTGAGCGTTTAAAGACTCAGCCGGTTTATTTCGATTTTTATCGTGAGGTGATGGTGCTCTATTTCGCGTTTCTGCATGTGCGTTATTATTCGCATTGGGTGTCGTAGGTCTATTCCCGCCACCAGGTGTTCCGGTGTTAGGTTTAGGTGAAGCTGAACGCTGCCTATGCTCGTGAGGATATCTTTGCCCCGCGTGCTCTTGTCTAGGCACATGACTTCCCATATCATATGGGTACCCATAAGGCAGATAATATGGATAAGGCGGTGGTGGATAATACGGATAGGGTGGGCAATGGTAGGGATACTGGTGTCCAGGCGGATAATGCTGTCCCGTCGGATACCGTGCATCGTACCCAGCGCGTTCTGGATAACCACGCGTACTAATTGCAAATTCTTTATGCGATATGTTGGGTTGTTGTTCAATATTAGGTGGTGAGTTTCTCGATTTAGCGTTTGCATCGGCGGCTTCATTAACGATATAATTGTTATGTTCTTGCGGCTGCCTCGGTGGTGGAAAACGTAGAGTCGTATAGGTAGTTGACGATTCTCGCGCAAAAGTAGGTCTATGTAAGTAGATGGTCTAGGCGGGTTCTGGACCAACGCGTGTTAGTGCACACGTACACGTACACACACATGCAAGCCCTCCCGTGTCCGTGTGAGGGTCTGGAGGGGGAAGCCGATGTCACACTATCGCGTCTTAGTGCACACGTACACGTTCATACGGATGCGTGTCCTCCCGTGTTCGTGTGAGGGGTTGGAGGGAGGAAGATGACGTCACACTATCAGGTGTCCGCCGTCTGATTAGTTGACCGTTATCATAAGCCCCCTCCAACCCCCCTCACCATTGTATACCTATATATCCGGTGACGTTATAATTAGCCCCCCTACAATTTTGGAAATGACGATTCTAGCACTTACCTGTTGGGTATTTGCGAATTTCAAAATGGCGGCTTCTGATAAATCGGCGCTTGTGTATGTAGGTCACGAGAATCGAATAATGGGAGGTCTGATATCGGCAAGCCTGTGCCCGGAGTTCTTTCGTGCGTATAAAAGTAGCACTGTTTCGATAAGGTAAGTATGTCCGCATATGGCAGCGGGTTCAGGACTGTATGGATTTGATAGTAGCGTATGTCCAGTTGCAATTGTGATCGGTGGAGCTGATCTATAAAATAACCATCCTGCGGTGTTAACACATCATACAAGTTTGAACTTTCATAACCTATGGTTGTTATTAGTGATCACGAAAATGGACTCGAGCAAATGTTTTAAACTTATTAGCATTATGGAAAATGCTTACGATATTTTGAAAGAGAAATCATCAGTTGCAGAAATACAGAAATGGCTGCGATTTGGAACTCAAAATATCAGACTTCTGAATAAAATATTACGAAAATCCGCTTCAACGGTTGGGGAAAAAACAAGAATTTTGACAACGATAGGAATTTTAAAGTCGTTGAAAGCACGGTTTGAGCAGTATCGAAAAACTGGGGGAGGTATAAGGAGACTGCGACGAAGTGACAGGGTAAAGTGGGAAGATCTGGAGTCAGCTTTCCATGGAAGAATGAGAACGGGAGTCATAGCCAATTTGCAACACAAAGATCCAAAACATTTTCTGGATGATTCGAAGAAACTAATCATCGTCAGATTGAAGAACATTTTGCGGAAACAAGGAAACTTAAAAATAAATGTAGTTTTATCCTGTAAATTTAATACTGTGAAAAGCGGTGAAATTATTGAGGAGATGAAGTTCTTCAATACCAAAAACGAAGCTGTTTTACCAGCGACAAATATTGGTGAATGGTTTGATGAGAATGTAAAGGAGAAATTGTTGGTTAAGATCGAAGACTTTCAAGAAAAGGATTCAGGATGGTCGTTGACTGAAATTATAAATTTGGCTGTGAATATCAACAAATATGTACCACTACAGGGAGGTATATCCACTTACACACAGTTACCAAAGTATATACAAGATAAAAAGGCGGTGGTGAATATTACGAATGACGATCCCTACTGTTTTCTTTGGTCAATCACAGCAGCTCTATTCCCAGCAGGTGATCATGTCAGTAGAACGAATTCTTATCCGCATTTCAGCACAGTACTAAGGTACGAACCCAGGCAGCAAAATCATGTCACCATAATGTAGCAGATATATAATTTGGTTCTTTCCTCAATCACTGCTACATCACAGGGACTGTATATTTTACAGTCCATGGATATCAAAATGTCCGCCACAGGCTGATATGGCTGGTATGTCACAGTTACAGATTTGCGGTACATAACAATTATATACCAGTTGAGTGTTAGGATCATAACAGATATATCACAGCGGACTCACTGTAGAGTCGGCTTTCAAAACGGTTATGTATGATCTATGTAACTCATATAATTGCAACATTCTAGGCATAAAGGTCCATGTGACTTATGACAAAAAAAAAAAATTAGATTAAACGACGGATATCTGAGTTTTTCTTATAAGATCTTGTGCTAATCACAATATTTGTGCGCCCTACCGAAAACTCACTGCCTAAATCTACCTGCCTGTAATTATAATAAACGAAAAAATCGCACGCACGAACCGAGGATTTGAACACGGGACCAGTGGACGCCCTAGTGATCCGTAGCCGGGCACGGTGCCTCGACACCACAACGAACATCTAAACACAATTACTTTGGACTGCGTTATAATCTGCTGCCGTAACATCACGAAAAATGATCATTTATTAAAATTTTGATTTGTCACAACTGTCACTTCAATTAATTGATTTGTCTGTTTATGCAAACATCATTATGTCATTTACGCTTAAGTAATTAGGTCCAAATTCAAATAAAGTATTGTTATTAAAAATTGAAGTCAAAATTTCTGTTAAGCTTACTCTTACAACGATATTTTTTTACATGTTGTAAAACAATTGTACCTTTCTTCCCGCGATCCCTTAGTTTTGAATATGCACAGATCTAATTTCACGTATTCTAGATACGTGTATAACAAAGAACTATCCGTAATAGTACATATAAACTGATCACGAGCCTGAATAATTTGCTACACATTTGAGGAGACGTAGTAAACACATAACCTAAAAAGCTGACGTACGAATTGTTCTCGTTGAAGGCACACGGAGATTTTTCTGAAATGTTTATTTGATATAATAATTGTGTATCCTTTGTGTCAGAATACTGTGATGTCCTCGCCACGTGACGGATACGTCAACTTTGTATTTAGCACTGAAATAGTACTCTGTGACGTAAATTTCAGATACCCAGTTTTGCTTTTTTGACTATATAAAATTGTGACGTCCATGTGACATTGCTGCTACATCGACTATTTAGACTGCTCAAGGACAGTACCGCTTGATATAAACTCTACAAACCAGTTGTACTTTTCTGGTGATATAACACTGTGACATCTTTGTTATACTACAGCTACATCAAACTTGAACACTGCTCCAGGAGAGAACTAGATGATATTAACGCTACATAACAATGTACTGTCTTTGTGATACTACAGTGTTATATGTCAAGCGCATCTCTGATATATTGAAAGATTGCTGATACACCAATGTTACATAAAATTTACGTGAACTTTGGTATGTACCAACAATTTTACAGTGTGATATCGCGGTAACGTAAATGTACTAAGTTTGCTGCCTGGGTTACTACGATATGTTTCCGGTCTGATTTGAGCGCGAAACTACTGTATTTGGTGAAACCAAGTAAATACCCATATCATGTTCATACCGTGGAAATGAAGGGTACTCAGCGTATATGAAAACCCGCTACGGTTCTATGCGACTAGTGACCGGATATACTCAATAGTTATTGTACCTATTCTAGCAACCAACTAATTCTTTTGCTTTTTTTTCTTACCTGCGATTCATTCTGCTCGCAATTTATGAAGACAGTTCACGTACACACCTTCAAAATAATCAATTTTAAATACGTACGCATTCCAGAAATATTTCAATAAGTCAGTTAAATTCGGAGGCGCTTCGCCATCGGAGCACTAGAACGGAGGTGCTTCATAAAAGTGTTTATGTTGATCAAATCGTGTACATATAAATGTACTGCAGCTATCAGAGTGTCATAATAAGCTACAGGAAAAAAATTCCCGAAAATTTCTAAAATCTACTGTTGAATTACGATAAAAATATACTCCAACACAGTCTCGAATATAAACCGGCCGTTTCAAAATGAATTTCGAAAATTGAAAATTAATTTTGAAACAGCCGGTTTTTCCATGATGTAATTTTTCCCAAAACTTTTGCTTCACTTACAGAATATGAAAAAAAAAATCATACAAATATCGATAGGTTTTTATTCAAGGCAATTTTTTATTTTTTTTATTTTGTTTCCCTTGAAAATTGACTGTTCGAAAAAATATGAATAAATTTGTTTGTTATAGTCGATGTAATGACCGAATCTTTTCATTTCCAATAATTTCCGACATAAAGCACATTTTTCGTGATATCTTCGTTCGAAGAAATAACGCTAAATGCCTGTAATTCTGCGCATAAATTACTATGGCCTTAAAACTTGGCAAAAGTATTGTACTTTTATACCCGAATCTATAGAAAATTTTTGAGGTTCAGTTATTTTTCGGGTGGTTTAAGTCACATGAAATGTCCCACATGTATCCCCTCAAACTGAATATGATATTAATAGTAGTTACAGCTTGCATAATCCAAATCCAAAAAATGACGCTCTTCGGACATGCTTTCGTTGAATTTTGTTTTAGTATGGTGAGAAATCCGCCAGATGGCTCGAGTTTATCTTTCATTTCCCCTTAAGGGGAAATGAAAGTCAATCTAGTGTTATCTAGCGGATTTCTCACCGTACTAAAACAAAATTCAACGACAGCATGCCCGAAGAGCGTTATTTTTTGGATTTTTGAAAATCTACGAGCATCATGCCCTTCGTTTAATTTTCATTCATCGCTGATATTAATTTCACATCAATCGGACATGCTTTCGTTGAGAAAAGGGGGTTTGAAAAATATTACCGTAATAAAATATACCGTACTAGAACACGATTCTTCTACTTGATATTTTTCAACCCCCTTTTCTCAACGAAAGCATGTCTGATTGATGAGAAATTAATATCAGCGATGAATGAAAATTAAACGAAGGGCATGATGCTCGTCGATTTTCAAAAATCCAAAAAATGACGCTCTTCGGACATGCATTCGTTGAATTTCGTTTTAGTACGGTGAGAAATCCGCTAGATGACTCGAGTTTATCTTTCATTTCCCCTAAAAAAGAAATCTCAACTAGTCGAATCTTCGAGCACGTAAAGATATTTCAACATTTGTTCTAACGACGGTTCTTCAGATTTACATTATCGATGTAAGCCTTGAGTTGCTGTGGTGTACGGCTCTGCAAGATGCTTTCTTTTGCAATAACGTCTTGACAGACACCTAATGTCGGCAAGTTGTTCCCACTATTCAAATATTCCTTGAGATGTGTTACTGCGGCCTTCTCATCTACTGACCATCTCCTTCTCATTGTTTTACCATAAGGGGAAGCTAAAAACGAGAAGCAACATGAATGAGAGCACTGTGATTGTTAGTATTACTAGAATGAATAATATATATTCAAAGGATTGCTCAGTCTATAAACTTTTTCTTAATCCCGTTAAACCGTAAATTTTCAAAACTGCAGCCATATCAAATAAAGATATATATATATATGAGGTATTCCACGCCGTTTCGAACGGCCGAAAAGTTGACCGATCCCCAAAAAATCATAATTTTGTCTCATCACACAAATATATCGAAAGAATTTATGAGAAGTTTTTTAGAATTTTTGGATCACATTTTTTGAGTTTTTCCAAATTCCAATTTCTTTCTACGAACCTCCGTATGTCAATCGTACAAGAAAATTTATCAGACAAAAAAGTTGCAGTTGTGAATCCACTTTCCGAAAAAATTTTTTTGTGAATTTCTCGAATCCCATAAATATCAATTTTTATGAAAACTACACAAAAATACTTTTTTTTCAACCAATACGTCAAAAAAGAATTAATAAAGCATAGCTTCCAACCGATTGAGCCAACCATCTTAAAACAAATATATGGTTGCTGTAAACACTTGAGAGTATTTTCTGTAGATTTTTGAAGCAAATCAAAAGTGACATATTGGTTGAAAAGAAGTATTTTTGTGTATTTTTCATAAAAATTGGTATTTTTGGGATTCGAGAAATTCCTAAGAAATTTTTTTCAGAAAGTTGATTCAAAACTGCAACTTTTTTGTCTTATAAATTTTCTTGTACGATTGACATACGGAGGTTCGTAGAAAGAAATTGGAATTTGGAAAAACTCAAAAAAAGTGATCCAAAAATTTTGAAAATATTCACATAAATTCTTTCGATATATTTGTGTGATGATAAGACAAAATTATGATTTTGTTGGGATCGGTCAACTTTTCGACCGTTCGAAACGGCGTGGAATACCTCATATATATTGTTACAAAGGGCGGATTCACTCAGTATATTGAGTGTATACGGTCTAGTAGTCACAAACATACGAATTATAATTGTACACACAAAAGACAACTCGTTTGACAAAACACTTAACGGTTGCTGTGTCAACTTGTTCTTCTAAAAAATAACAGTCTTGTTTTAGCTTTCGCTTAAGACAGACCTTTGCAAATAAATAGCCATTTTTCCATTAATCCAGAATCCCGAATTCGTCTTACTTATTTCTCTCGAGTACCCTTATTATTTCTTATAACAAATACCCCCATTTGTTACATTGGTGTCAGAAGCGCGATCTCTTCGAGACAGATAAAACGAATTTTGGATTCTTGAATTTGAATTACATTTGAATCGAATTAAAACATGACTTCTCGTCGCCGGGCTAATCCCCCTCTAAATGAATCTGAGAGTCAACCCATCACTTCTCCTTCGGGAAACCAAACAGCTGGTAACCAGCTACCTCCTCCACATCCAGCTCCGTTCCCACTCGAACTGTTGCAACAACTACTCCTGGCACAGCAGAACCTGGCTCAACAGAACCAAGAACAACTACTCAGGACAGTTCTAACTGCCCAGCGAGAAGACCGCGAAGCTAACTTAGCATCCCAAAGAGAAGAAAGAGAGGCTCGACGAGAAGAACGAGAAGCCAACCTCGCTACTCAACAGGCCACACTTGCCCTGCTTCGAGAGATGACCTCCCGACAAGAAGTTCGTCCCCTGATTACGACTCCGAGGACTCCTCTCTTAAACACTGACGAAGTACCTCCGGCAATCCCAAGGTCTGTGTCACATTATGGGGAAGACGAACCTTCCCCTGCCTATCGTAGACCTCGCACGGGTGGAGCGGCTATTTTTACGCCACACACCCATGCAATACCCACAATCGACCGCATCGAAAAAGCGATGCGGGACGGCCGGGAAATTCAACTCCTTAACTCGACGTGTGGCGATCACGAGACAAGACCGTTGACTCCCGAGTCGCCACAACGACGGGCTAACCCTAGAAGTAAACTTTCTTTTAATGTCCCCCGCGAATCTTGTATTAGTCGCGCCGGGAGTGTTCACGAAACTTCCCCTATTTTGAGAGTAGAACCTCCAAGAAAACTCCCTCGTGTTGTAGAGGATATTCCGTTTAGGGTAGATTTTTCGGGCAATAGAAATGATTCCATAAATAAATCCTCTCATACTCTCAAGCCCCCCACTTTCGATGGTACCATCCCTTGGGCTGAGTATGAACGCCAGTTTTTGGTAATAGCCCGACTCAATGGATGGAATCATTCAGCAAAAGCCGGAAATTTAGCCGCGAGCCTTAGAGGTCAAGCCTTAACAATTCTAACTTCTCTAGCAGACTCAGACCTCGAAGATTACGAGAGACTGAGCGCTTCCCTACGTTTAAGGTACGGAAGTCAACATCTTGAAAAATTACACTTAACTCAATTAGAAACCAGACGCCAGGCTAAAGATAAGAGCCTCGCTACACTCGGTCAAGATATTGAACGATTAGCTATCCTGGCTTTACCAGGATGCGATAAAGAAACTAGGGACCGATTAGCTTCTTCCCGATTTGTTAACGCCATTGCCAACCCACAATTAAAACATGCCCTGAGTCTAGCAGGACCCTCATCTTTAAAAGAAGCCATTATTAAAGGTTAAGAGATAGAAGCTTTAGATAAACAATATCTAGGTGTAGCGAAAATCAGGCGCATTAGTTCCGACGAACCAGTCTCCCAAAAAAAGGAGACCCAAAAGAAAGATTTTAGCAGAAAGACCACTCCCTGGCAGCGTAGTCGTAAGCAAGAGGGCTCCTCCGATGATAGAGGCTGTTCCGAACCACCTAGATCTTGCGAATATTGTTCTAGGAAAGGTCACACTATAGATTTTTGTTATAAGCGGAAAGCAGACGCTTACGATAAGCAAAAAGAAAATAAAAGTAACGAGTCTAATGAAAAATCTTGGAGAAAGAAAGACTCTTCTTCTGAGACACAACCTCCAAACACAAAAAACTAGATTCGGGTGATTTAGAGGGGCCTAAATCATCGGAGCGACCTTATCAAAGTAGCCCCAATACTACTCAATTTTTGTTTCGTGGCCTCCGACAAACCGGATTATATACCTGGGGAACCGTTAATGGAACGGATTGCCTCTGGGTGGTTGATACCGGTGCAGAGGTTACTGTAGTCCGTTCGGATCTCTTGCGTTCCTCCGGAAATATTATTTCTTCTGGCTCTTTGAAAACAGCTACAGGAGAAATTACTCCAGTTTTAGGAACAGATTCCGTCCAGATTAATGTCGCAGGTTCTATAAGTTCTCCTCACATAGTTCACATAGCTGACATAGAGGACGACGGAATCCTGGGTCTAGACTTTTTGACAGCGCACGAGTGCATTATTTCGACGACTACTAATTCTTTCATTTCTGGTCGATGTAAGATCCCTCTTTTAACTAATAGACATGTAGTCCGCAAGCCTCTTAATCACACTCCTAGGATTCGTGGATTAAATCAACTTTCAACAGACCAAGAGATTCTACCCGAAGCTTCGTCAAACGACGAAGATAAACTTTACGAAGAAACTCCAAGAGAAGAGATCCCTACTGAGACTCAGACACCTTTCGAAAATTTAATCGAAAGGGCTTCTCTTCATGTTGAAGAATCTAACCTCGAACCATTTACTAACCTTTTAGAAGAATTTAAAGACACTTTTGCAAGTTCAAAAGGAGAGATGGGACGCTACACTCTGGTCAAACATAAGATTAACACCGGAGACCACACTCCTATCAAACAAGCTACAAGAAGACTCCCACTTAATGGCAGATCAGAAGTTGATAAACTAGTCAAACAGATGTTGGCTGACAACGTTATAGAACCTTCTTCCAGTCCTTGGGCTTCACCTATAGTTTTAGTGAAGAAAAAAGATGGCTCGAAACGATTCTGTATTGATTATAGAAAATTAAACGAAGTC